>CAHIKZ030000624.1:0-487500 GCA_903632075.3 Acanthosepion pharaonis
TTATTATATAAAAAAAAAAACAAAAAAAAAAAAAATTTTTTTTTTTCAAAAAAAAAAAAAAAATTTTTATATATTATTATATATATATAAATTTCTTTTTATATATATATATATATATATATATAAAAAAATACAAAAAAAAAAAAAAAAAAAAAAAAAAAAAAAAAAAAAAAAAAAAAAAAAAAAAAAAAAAAAAAAAAAAATATATTATATTTTAATATAAAAAAATTTTCATATATATATATATATATAATAATATAAAAATTAATATATATATATATATAAAAAATTTACTATATTATATATATATAAAAAAATTTTAAATTTTTTAATATATATAAAAACAATTTCTTTTATATATATATAAAAAAATTTAATATATATATATATATATAAAAAACTACTATATATATATATATAAAAATTATTATATATATATATAAAAACTTAATATATATATATGAAAAAATTCATATATATATATATATATATATATGGCAATACTATATATATATATATATATATTAAAACAACTTCTTTTATATATATATATATATATATGAAAAACCTTTTTATATATATATATATATATATATATATAAAATTTAAAAATTAAATATATATATATAAAAAACTCACTATATATATATATAAAAGATATAAACAATTTCATTATATATATATATATATATATATAGATATAAAACTTACTATATATATATAAAAAAAAATTTTATTATATATATATATATATATATATATATATATATATAAAAAACCACTATATATATATATATATATATATATATATATATAAAAAATTCACTATATATATATATATATATATATATATATATATATAAAAAACAATTCACTATATATATATATATATATATTTTTTGGAAAATAAAAAAATTTAAAAAAATTAAAAATTAAAATCTTAGACACACTGGGTTGAGTTTTTTTTTCTTTTTTTTTTTTTTATTCCATTTTTTTTGCCCAAAGGGCCCATCATCGGGGCGAAATTTTCCTTGTTGTTGGAAGGTTAAAAAAATGTTTTTTTGGGGAAAAAAATGAACTTTTTGTCGATTTTTCTTTTTTTTTTTTTTTTATTTTATTTTTTACATGAATCTTTTAACATTCCTTGTGTTGGTCAAACAGTCTCTTTTGTTGTTATTTGGGTAAGAACTGGGTGGATACATTTTTCCCGAATTCTCTGGTCAGTTTGAAAGTTTTTGGGCCGGAGAGGTTCCGTTTAGTGGTGTGTGTTATTTGGTTCTTAGGAGGGGTGGAGTGAGTATATGTTGGGGTATTCGGGGGGTTTTTTTGGGCCCTTAGGGAGTGAGGAGGGGGTGTAGTGTGTTAAACGGGGGGTAGTGTATATGGGGGGGTCCATTCCTCCTTAACATGTCTGTCTTTGTGGGTGAGAAATGGGTAGGTTTTTATTTGTTGATTTTACTATTTATGTTGTTTAAAATTTTTGTTTACCCGGCTGGGTTTTGTTTTAAACGTTTATCCATTTTTTTTCAGGGACCCCCAAAATCTTTTTAATGTTATCTCTCTGAACTTTTCTATTCTTCTTATATGAATCTGGCATGGGGTTTTGGGAAAAAAGTTTTTAGGGGGAAAAGGTTTTTTCAGGGAATAACTTTATAGGGGGCATTTAATTAATTTTAAATTTTTAATTTTAAAATTAAAGGGCCATTCAATTTCCTACATATTTTTTCTGTAGGGGGTGCATTCTAGGAGGGGAAAATTTTGTTTTTTACTTCACAGTTAGAATTGGGGAGATTTTGGGAAAAAATTTAGTGATTGATGTGAAGAAATTGTTTTTTAATAGGGTTTCCTAAACTTTTTTTTGTTACAAATTTTTGGGAAAAACCTTTTTTTTTGCTCGTTTCAGGGTTACCTTTCCCCGAAATGGTTCCCTATGTTTTTTTTAGGTTCGGTTCGATTTTGAAGGGCGTTCTTAAAAAAAGTTTTTTGGGTCTTTTTGAGATGTAGTGTCGTTTGTAGTTTCCTGTTTTCATCTATGTAAATGCGGGTGTCTAAAATGTTACTGATGTTGTGGATTTTTCATATTCAAACTTAATTGAGTCGTGCACTGTGTTTAGGGTCATAAGGAATTGGGTAAGTTTGTCATCACTACCCGTGTATACAAAGAATATATCATCGATATATCTTTGCATAGAATACGAGTCGCTACCAATGATTGGATAGATATGGGTCTCCTCAAATTTTCCCATGAATATTGTAGCATATGATGGAGCAGCAATGGTGCCCATGGCACAGACTCTTATTTGAAGGTAGTGTGCTCCATTGAAGTTGAAAGTATTCAATGTAAGGACATGCTCCATGAGTTTTATGATGACTTCTGTGGGGGGGGTTCTGTTTTCTTCTTTTTTTTTAGTAAAGTGCTTCCTGAAGGGCGGCCAGCCCTTGATGTTTTTAATGTTTGAATATAGTGACCTAACATCCATAGTCACTAGAATAGCATTCTCTGTAACTGTTTGTATGTGATTAATTTTTTGTTCAGTAGATCTGTTGTGTCTCTGATGTAGGATTTTACTTCCTTAGCTAGCGGTTGTATGTAATGGTCTATGTATTTGGAAATTTTTTGTCGTGTGGCAGTTGAACGATGAAATAACCGGCCTTCCTGGATTGTTGCTTTGTGTATTTTAGGAAGGAGATAGAAGCGGGCAGGTGTAATGTTTGTGGGTGTAAGTGTTGTGCATGTTTCCTTGTCGATTAGATTGTTGCGAACATTAAGTTTAGTGAGCTAGTTAATTTTTTTTTGGTATTCTGGAAGGGATCTGTAGGTATGCTTTGTAGGTTTCTTTGTCGGCTAGCTGTTTGTTGGCCTCTTTAACGTATTCTTCGATTCCAGATCACTGTCGCACCCCCTTTGTCAGCCTGTGTTATGATTAAATCATCCCTATGTGTCAGTGTATCGAGGGGCTATCATTCTCCTTCAGTCATATTGTCACGCTGGCATTTACGTGCTTGTTTTTATATATATATATATATATATATATATATAATATATATAAAACAATATATATATATATATATATATATATATATATAAAACAACTTCATATATACATATATATATATATATATATATATATATATATATATATATAAAACAACTTCACTATATATATATATATATATATATATATATATATATAAAACAACTTCACTATATATATATATATATATATATATATATAATAAAAACAACTTCACTATATATATATATATATATATAAGAGGCAAAGTTTTCTTTAGCAACACATTTCTTCCCTTGAGGAACTTTGTCAAGGTAAATGTGATAAAGTTCCCCAGAAGATGAAAAGTTTGCCTTTTGTCTTTTATTTATATTGTCTTTACAGATATATTTTATTTATATCTGAATTTTTACACACAGACACACACACACACATAAATAGTATTGTCATAATGGTTTACCATGTAACTATAAGTTTTATGTGTCCCTAAATGTAGAATCATCAGGCTGCTGCTGATGACTTTCTAGTTTTACTGGTATTTATTCCCACAGGTCAATCGAAGCTGTTATTAGGTGTGAGTGGTATGGGTATTCATTGGCCATATGTCCCAGAATAACCTATGGAAAAAAATACTCAGAGATGGTATAGACATTTTTAAGGCTTATGAATCTGCCTCAATTGAAAAACATACTCCAGAACACAAAAGAGTGTGCTCTCCAAAAGAGTGCTCAATATTATGTGGTTCCAAAGCCATCAGCATGGGCAATTATGATAAAAGTACTCAACTATGCCAAGCATACAAAACTCCTGTGCAATAGCAATATTACATTTTTAAAGCCAAACAAAAATCACTTGATAAGGAGCAGTACCAAGTCACCCATCAAATAGTGCTCAGTACCTAATGGCAGAGCAATTATCATGGTTAGAAAGCTTGTTTTGTTAAGTCATTGTTAATTCATTTATTCATCATTTTGTACTCTGTTGTGATCTTGTGCCAGACTGAGTAAAACTTTAAATATTTCAGATGCCTGCCAAAGACTGATGGCTAACAAGTGAGTCATAGATATTTTTTCTAGTTAAGGTGTTTGTAGCTTTATGATGGATTAAGTTAAGCTTAGTAAATATCTATATTTATGACCCCTAATTATATTTGTGTACACACTAATATTAACACCTAAATAATTTTTAATAAAAATTTAAATTAAGAGAAAAAGAATTCTTTACCTTTCTCTCTCATAATGTCCTTTTCAACATCTGGTAGCAAGAAGTTGTGAATAAGATCTCCCACAATTTCTTCAGTTTCTAACTGGGTTCGTCTGCAAGTTAAACAATAATATTAAATAATAATCACTCTGCTAGTGTTTGTGTTACTATTTTAAACATTTGTCTGTTTCATTGTATGTTTCAAAGGCATCATTATTCATTGAATGTTTTAAAAACTCTCTTTTCCAAAATTCAAGTTAAAATCCCTTGTTCAATAATCAGTCTTTATTATTGAATTCTATTTTGTAAACATTGATTTATAATTTACATTATTTACAATTAGACTAATGTCCTCATCTTTATTATTATCCCAACATTTTAGCCATTATGTACTCTGGCCTTCTCCAGGTGTCTGTTGATAGGTGTGATCTTCAGGGAATTTCAAATTAAATTGTGTATTTAATCTATGTAGGTAGATTGCTCTCATTCTGCAATTCATGTCTGTGGACATCTCATCTTGTTCTTAAAAAGAACAAGATGAGATGTACCCAGTTACTAACCCTATTTCTACTGAATTTATATTACCAGACCAGGGATTGAACTCACAATTACTATGCCACTCACAGGACAATAGCTTAGTAGATTAAAGTGTTGGTTTGTGGCATAGTAATTGTGAGTTCGATCTCCAGAGACAGAGGAAACATGACTAACATTAACTGAGCAGTGCTAAAAGGGAGAGAACTAGATGACAGCTGAAGATGGACAGCAGAATGAGAAAAAAATTCACTAAATAGACTAAATAAAGGGTTCAATTCAAAAGGTTACTCAGACTGACAGATACCTGAATAAGGCCTGACAGCACAGTGACTGAAATGTTACAATAAAGAAAAGAATATTAGTCCTAATGTAAACAATGAAAACATTTCATCCCAAAAATTCAGACAAATTGATTTATAATCTGAAACAAGAAACATGATAGCAAACAGAATCTATGTTTCCCAGCTGGAATGAAAACATTATTAGGAATCCTAGAGGAATATGATAAACAAAATTGTTTAAACTTTGGAAGTAGAGTGTTATTTGTTTCATCTTCCTTATTGTTTTTGTAGTCAACACAATGTTTTAGCTAAAAAATTCAAAATAAGAATGAAAATCTTCATACTATTTTAACTTTTGTACAGAATTTACTTCTTTTGTTTAGGTGATTATACCATTAAAGCCATTAATTCAAAACATAAATGAAAAAGCATTAAAGACTCATTTTAAGAACATAGCATTTCTTATAAATTCACATAAGGCTAAATTTTGTTTTCTTACATAAGTAGAACAAAATAATCCACATTGTAAAACAATCATCTTGTTATCAGTCTTTTATTTATATCAAATTGTGTTTACAACATAAGCAGTAACATTTAATTTTCATAACAATTTTTAGAAGCATATTTCAGTAAGTATTTAATCTGTGTTGTTTATTTTTAATTCAAATTTTTAATATTGCCATATATAAGCAATGTTTCTGTCAATGAAGTTTTTCATAAATTCATATTTACAGAGAAGGAATTTGTATCTGCCTTGTAAGTTAGCAGAAAAAATATAAATGGGTTAACATTTAAAGTAAATATAAAATAAATGTAATCTTGGCTTCTAAAAACAACTTTTTTTAGAAGTATAATTTTAAAAATATTAAAATTTTTATAGAATCCTATAATTTTAGGTCTGTCAACATTAGTTAACGATTTTATTTCCTGCAGCATTCATAGTAATTATTGCTGTTGCTTGACATTTAACATTCCTACAAATTAGTCAAGTGAAGCAAAAAAAAACAAACTTGTTTTGGAGTTATCTAGATAAGTCAAATTAAATTTTTTTAATAAAATTTAAAAAAAAATATACTGAATTATGTAAACTAAAATAGTAAGTTTGCTGAATTAATTTTATTATTATTATTAATATAAATATTATATTCAAAATGTTTCTGTCATGGTCAGCTCTATGTAGCTATGTCTCATGTAGAAAGTTCAAGTGCACTTAACATGATGACAAAAAGGAACTTTAGAAAATAGATGTCTTGCTGAAAATATTGTTTATACTGAAATTTTACAGAGGTAAACATAACTTCTATTACAACTTACTTTTCTCTGCCTATAGAATGGATATTTGGCTCATTTTAAAAAAATAAATGAAAAAAATTGAATGAAAAAATCATTTGAAGAAGGCTGCAGAATTAACCAGTTGAAATATTGTACTGAAGATAACCAAGAAATAAAATGACAAATAAACCATAAAATTTAACATGTTTCTTAACAACGTTACTTAATTTCAGTGATTGGATTAGAACCAGTGTTTCAACATGTTATGGCTGTAAGCAAGATTTAGTGCTAAGTTTCTAAAATACCAAGTGTTAAGAAAAATTAGGATATAGTAACATTCAAGTCCTGAGATTTAGACTAGCTTTGTAAAAATATGGAAGACAAAAAATCATTGATTAAATGCAAAGTAAAGTTTCTTACTTGCTTTCCATTTCATATGTTATGTCATTGATTTTGTTGGCTAACTGCTGGATGTACGTACGAGCTTCTTTCTCTGCTGTGTATTCCACTGATTGAAGAATAATATCTTCTAAGTAGGTGTCCACAGTGTTTTGGTGAACTTTCACCACCTAGATTAACAAATAAAAAAACAATGTAAAGTAATATAAAACACTTCATTTTTATTTTGAAGAGATATCATATTCTGAAGAGGTGCTGAAAGGTTCTCAACCCAACCTGCTTTCCAAAATCTGAGCATCATTTTGTTATTGTAGTTGGAAAGTTTTCTTTTATATTATATAGTGTCATTTGGCAGGAGCCTTATAGAAAATAAACCCTATTTCCAATACAATTACATACCCATATACATACCATATTAAAATACACCCAAACTTTATTTTCCACCCAATAACAGACAGTATTATAAACATGCTTAGAAGATTTCACATGCTTCCTAAAGCCTCCTGATCAGAGGCCTTGCTGTTGCATTTAGTTTATCATCTTACTCAGGATGTGGATGTAGTTTATTGTCTTACCCAGGATCCTTCATTTTGGTGTGTCTTACCCCTCATCAGAGGTGTAGTTGGTACATTCTGAAGCCCCAGCCGACACGGCCAACATGCTGTTTAAAGCAAATTGTCTATTGTTTAGAAATTAATATCAGTACATAAAATATTTTTACCAACCAGAGAAAACTAAAACCGTATTTTTTTTAACCTACTTTCAGGAAAAATTTCTTCTAAAAAAAACCCACAGATTTTGACTTTCAGAAATTCAGAAAAGCAGTTTTCTCAAGGCAAACACAAAATATTTGAATGCTGACCAGAAACAACATCAAGTAGCCATCTCCAAGTTGATTTTGCAGCATTTTCAGTGAGCTAGGGATAATTTTTTGGAATGATTTGTCTTTGTTGATGAAACATAGTTGTGTCACTACAATCTGGAGAGCAGTCCATGCAGTAGTAGCATTTGGGTTCTCCATAGCTGAAGAATTTCAAGACTCTAAAAAGGAGGATTGGCAATGTTTTTTTGAGATAAGGAAAGTATTTTGATGACTGAATATCTTCAGGAGTCAAACATTTAACTCAGATTATTATTCTAATTTGCTATGTTGATTAAATAAGTAGTAACAGTCTATGAGATAAGCTTGCTAATTATTGTTCTGCTATGAGGTGCCCTTGGCAGATACACCTGTACTCATATGCCAACACCAATTGTGTTGGCATATGAGTGCATACAAAAAGATTCCTTTTTATAAGTACCTAACTTCTAACTCTTTTACAATGTATACAATAGATAAGTCTGTTCCTTTCTTATCAGACTTCACAGATATTATTTTATAACAGGTCCAATATAAGAAAATGTGATGTTTTGTTGCTTACTCAGATCAATGTTTCAAAATGGCTTTAAGTGAATAAAGCATGTAGCTCTTAGCCATCCTTCTTCAAACCTCATGGACTGGCACTACATAAGATCTGTACCAAATAACAGAAAGCACATCACTTGAGGACATTCAACAGCAGTAAGAACTAAAATGGATAGCACATGTGACTCGAAGAGAAAATAATGACATAATCAAGATGCTGATGTTCCACACTATTTCAAACAAAAGATTTTGTGGGAAGCCACCATCAAAACTGGAATGAATGATAACAGTGAACTTGAGAAGCATATTTTCTTGGAAAAGTGTTTTAATAGAAAGATTTTATAAATTTTAACCAAAAGTAGCACTGGCTGCTCAGTTAATGAATGTTGTATGTTTCCTTATAAAGAAACAGCTACCACTACCATTAACTACCATGTTTAAAATATGAAATGCATTTTACGACAGATATTCATATCAGTAATTTTACTGCAATTATTTATATATTGAGAATTTACAATTGTGTACACATGCTCAAAATTACAGCTCCTGTGTAAACTTTAAAAAATGTATACAACCATTTTCTCAGATCAATGATTAAAAATAGTTTCAAGTGAATGAATTCTGTAGGTCTTAGAGAAGACAATCCTTCATCAGACTGGTGATAGAAAAAAACACAAAGGACTTTACTAAATAACAGAAATCACATCATTTGAGGACTTTCAATAGTAGCAGCAATTAATATGGATAGCACATGTAACACAAAGAGAAAATAATAACATAATGAAGATGTTAATGTCCCACACTACTTTGAACAAAAGATTAGGAAGGGAGTCCCAATCAATGCTAAAAAGAGCAATAATAGTTGACTTGAGAAACTTATTTTCCTGAAAAACTTTTGGGAGAAATTTTATAAATTTCAACTGAAATTAACGTTGTTTAGTCAATGAATGCCAAAAGTTTCCTTATAAGGAAAAGGCTAATCTTACCATTACCATTAAAAACTCCAGATCCATTTGTAGTTGTACATTCTCAGACTTCAAAAATTGCATTTACAATTTTGAAACAAAATACTGTGAATATTTTTACTCAAATGCAGCAGTATAAGGAAGTTTTGTGGGCAATTTCATTAAATTTGCATATAACAGTGAAAATTAAACATTATCCATACTATTATAACAAAATGGAGAAGGAAAAAAAAAAGAATTTTAGCTCAAATCATTTTCATTGATTCATGACCTGTTTGAATATTTCATCATCTTCCCTTCGTCTTCTTTCTTCTTCCTGCCTTAGGCCACTCTCTTCTGCTTCTCGGATACGCCGCTGACGTTCTGCCAACATAGCAAAAGCATGAATCCGGCGTTCTTCCTGTAGACGTATGAGTTCTTTGGAGAGGAAATCAAACATGTTTCCAATTGTGGTGCCTTCAATACGACTCAGTGCTTCATGAACAATATTCTCCTGGACAAAAGAACAAAACAATATTTAAGCATGTCTTTTTGTAGAATCTATTGGTAAAAATCTAAATTTACTAATATGTTTGTATTGAATTCATTTGTTAATTTATTATATAATTCTATCTCAAATAAACTGAATTTATTTTATTATAAACTCATTATGAAATATAAATGAAGACTGGAAAAATAAATTTGAATTTAAAAAGTAAACATTAACGAATGAAAAAAATAAAAATACACTAAATCTTTGATTTAATAGACTATATTGTGATGGATTTGGGATTTAACAGATGTTATTGCAAGTTTGTTAAATCCCTAATCTATATTTTAAAAGAAGGGCTGATTCTCTGTTCATCATACACTGCTTGTGTATGACTTTGCATACATGTATGTAATATATGCATATGTCTGTGTTGTGCATGAGTGACTTACATGTGCTTATGCCATTTAACACACATACACTTTGACTCAGTTTGAAATAAAACATTGGAATAATACATTCCCCTTTTAGTCAGTCTGTAAAACTCCTACCTTGGGATGTGCAATAAAATCATAAAGTTGGAGACAAGATAAAAAAAAACGCTTAATTTTTTAAAACAGATAATTCTAACTTTATTGAACTTATCAGAAATTATTTGGTAATAAATATAATTTAAAAATTTTATTTTGCAAATATATTTTTAGGTCTGTTATTAAAATAAACATTGGCACAAACAAATGTACACACATGCACAATTAGAATGAAATTGAAATGGACATCTGTGTACAGCGTGTTGGCCTTTGGGTAAAGATAAAAAGAGTATCAGCTGAAATGTATGTCCCTTTGAAACCATTTTTATAACTTTTTCTTTATTTTTAAACTAAATATATTTTCTAATAAATGTTGTGAATAAAAATTTAGATTTGAAATTTTATATTCTCACCATCAATAAAGTGACAGATACTGATTTTGGCTATTATTAAAGTTAGATTTAATTTTTTTTCTTTTATAATAATGCTTAAAATAAATCTAAATTTAGTTTATTGAAAAATGTTTTCATTTCAGAAAAGATTATGAATTATTGCCAAAAAAGTTTAAAAAACACTAAATATATTGTTAAGAAGTTATCATAAATATTAAATATTTATGATAATTTCATACTGTACATTAGTACTCTAACAGTGCTATATATTAACATTGTCATTAAGAAAATAAAAATTGGTTAAGAATGGCCTCCTAGTTTGCATTTAGATTTAAGCAACTTTTGGTATTAACATACATCTATTCTTCCAAATTAAGGTGTAGTGACATAAGCAAAACTGACTTGCCATTTTTTGCATGGAGGTGATTGACTACTAAGTCAGTTGTCATTTGGCACAGAGTGAGAACTTCTACATCACAGACTAAAAGATATCACAACAATATGGCATCATCAATAGGATCTCTCACACCATTGGATGAGCTGGATTCATTGTTTTGCTGCCATGTGCAGGCTAAGAAGTTAAAAAAGACCACAAAGTTGTAGGAAGGGAAGTGAGATTACAGATCTCTTTTTGGTTTTGACAGGATGTGAGGCCATCAGAAAGATTTCTGTCATGGCATATCCCTGACAATTGGAGGATTTGACAATTTTACAAATTTTGGATATTATAAAAAGAAATTTGTAGCTGAAAAAGAAGTTGCTTATTACTGAGAGTTTCTTGCAAGCAAACAAAAGCTGAATGAAACAATAATACAATATGTACACAAGTTATGAGAGGTTTCCAGAGTTTTGGAGTTTGAAAAAATTGGCACTGAAAAAATGACCATCAAAGATGAGTTGATACAGTTGAGATTAATTGAAGGTATGTGTGATTCTTCATACAAACTAAATTTTAGAATGGTTACAACAGAGTAAAATATATTTGGATGCTATAGAGTTTCTACAATGATTGGAGTTAACTGAAAAATTCACTACATCCAAGAGTAATGCCAAAGTATACAGCATATCAATTTACCTTGTGTGATGCAAATGCCATGATAAAAAGTATGAATGAAACAAGAAAAAAATGTCCAGCTTTAGAACATGTATGTTGGAATTGTAAAAAGAAAAACCATTTCCAGTCTGTGTACAATTATAAAAGGAAAATAAAAAGGATAGAAAATTTCAACCCCTTTCATCAAAATACAACTGTATTTGCAATATAAAGACATAAAAATTTTATATTTTAGTACTGTAAAATAAAATTTGTGTTTAGTTAGAGGTGTGATAAATAAATGTATTAATTGTCTAAGCTGTTTTTTTTTATATGCATTGTCGAGAAAAGTGTATTGTAAAACAATGTTACAGTTGTGTAAATCAGTTAAAGAACTCCCAAAATTATTTTGTGATTTGTTGCACATCCACTTTTTGTATTTGGAAGAAATATATTTTATTGTATTTATTGAACAATCAGAGATGTGTTCTGACCTCCTTGTAAATTCAAAAATATTGTATTTATTTTATTTTGTGTACTGTAATAAATGTTTGTCCATTTAAATTTGGTGTAGTGGTTGAGTCTTGTTTGTTTTGTGGCTTATTCAACTTTAGGGATAAGAGAAGCATCTGTTTTCTTTTCCCATTTATCCCTGCTAACTAAATTTTTGTGTTTAGTAACAAAAATTTAGGTTTTTGTAGTTATGTTAACATTTTTATAGTTGATTGTATGTTTTATGTCAATTAAATTTGATACTTTGTATTTATTTATAAAACTAATTATAGAAGCAATTTCTAAAAATCAAGATAAATTCAAAGCATGGCACAATGTCATGAAATAAAAAGTCAGGGTAAGATGGGGCTAAATCAGATGTTAAAAGAGAGAGGGGTTGGGTCAGATGTTAAGTTTTAAAGATTCTAGATTCTCTATTTTTTTTTATTTGATCCTCTCATAAAATAAATATTTTTTAAAGATCTATAATTATCGTACTGTGAAAGTTTTTTTTGAATTTACATACAGTTTTTTTGCTTTTCAGGTGTATTTATTTTGAATACAACCCATAGACTTTTTCTGTATAAATCTTATAGAAAACTTTTATTTGAAAAAAAAATAAAAAAAATGAAGTTTTATGATTTACTTTAAAAATTAATAGCAGTAAATTATTGCCAGTAATGATTTTAGATAAATGATACAGCTCAGACATTTCAGGCATTTTCATAGATTAGTTTTCAGTTTATGGGAGAAAGAAAATAAACTTATAGATAAAATAATAATAAAAAAATAAAGAATTTGATTTTTCCGGTCATGTGTGAATTTTATGACCCCATTTCTAGAAAGGACATGATAGTTCTCTTCTCACTGCCCAACTATTGTGTTTGGGTGCATTTGGTAGCCGTCCTAACAAAGGGGAGATTTAGCCACCCTCACTGAACATCAGGCTGACTAGAAGTTGACCATTCTCCACACATTTGAATCTTTGCACACACATGTATCAATAAACATTGGCGATTCATTTTCTATTCAAGTCTTTATTTTGTTTTGTTTATTGTGGTCCACTGATATTCATCTTATTAGAGGCACAAATACAACCCTCCACAAGTTCCAGTAAAAAGTGAGGTGTAATGAAGATCTCCACAATCTTACCTACCACAAGAGATAAATTGTTGCATACCCATATAGCTCTTTATTTCAACCTTAAGTTAAAAGAGAACTACATTAAAATCTAACCTACTGCTCTGTCTAAAGAAAAACAAACATTTAGACTGGGGTTGACCTTCATAAAAATAGATAGAAAGTGTCTTGAATGTTAGGAAGACAGTTTATTTTACATGTTTTTTTTTTCAGTCTTTATCAATATAGTGATTGAAATTTGATAATTTGAAATTTTAACATCTGATATCACCTTAGCCTTCCTCATTCAGCTTTTTATTGCTTTGTAGGGATGCAGGATGAATTTACTAATGTCCTGAGGGTCATGTTACAGCATGCAACACCTGCCTGTGTTGGACAATCAATAGAACCAAGGGAAGATAGATGTGATATATATATATAATGAAAATTTCCCATGCAATATTTTTGAAGAGACAAAAAGTTCTCAATGCTTCATAGTAGAGCAAATGTTCTTATTTATAAGAAAGCTGTCTTCAGTGGCCTTTACTCAGAGATTCATGAATACATTTAGTATACAACCCTCAAGTGGCCAATGCAGGACACTATAATTGCAGATTTAAACAACTAGGGCAAAACCTAAACATAAAATTTTGGGTAGTCAACATATTGTCTGAACTCACTATAGTAGGTATTTAATTCCTACTAGATAATAATTGTAGCCTAAGGCTGAGAAAAAAAATTGTGTATGGCATATTTGTATACTCTAGTAGAAAAAACATTTTCAAACATAATTTAATTTTGGAATTAATTTATTTGGGTTGTTTTGATCTGTGCTTCCATTATATTATGATGTGTATCCTATATATATTATATCATAGATATACTAATGATTAATATGGGCTTTGGAGTGTGGAAAGAGAAAACAAGATATTTATTTTCTTTTTCCAAGCATCCCATTAACTTTTATTTTAATTCATTTATCACTTTTATTTTTATTTCTTTTAATTATATCACATTCACTTTTGTGAATGAGAGAAATGTTATATGACCCATGATGTAAATTTACTGCAAACGATTCTAAAATTAGTGCACTTTCAATACATTTTTGCTTTTATAAATTACTTTCTCTTTTAATCCCAAGCACATTCTTTAAGTTAAAATTATAGTCATTTAAATTTTATGTAATCTTGACAAGACTGTGCATTGGAGTTATTTACTAAGCTTGTATGGGAAATTTGTCCCAGCTTTCCCACATCAAAGGGTTAAGGTTAAAGGTGACAGAATTGATAAAAGCAACAATGGCGTAAAAGTTTAGAGCAGACAATTCTCTCTTTTAGATAGAAAAATAAATACTCAAAATCCTGCTGGGGTGTAACAATAGAAGAAGAAAATGTTTATTTACATACACAAAAAAAAGGTAAAGGGATATATACGAAATATGAGAGAAAGAAAGGGGGAAGACACATTCTTTAACTTAAAGGAAGAAAAAATGTTCATATAAAGGCTGGCTCAAAATATTTCTCTGAGCACCTAAAAGTGCTTTAAGCAAGTAAATAGTTCTTAAGGAGTTAACACTCACATAAGATTTCTTCAGAGCTCTTGTTGAGGGGGAAACAATTGAAAGATCCGTAGTTTATATTTGAGTGAGTTCATTAGTGGCCGACAACAAGAATTTTTTAAGGTTCTAGGAAGCAGATCATGATTAGTTTTTAGTATTGGGTTGACGTTCTGTCTTTAGAGCCCAGAATGTAGATTTCTTTCTTGAAAGAGGTTCTGAAGATGACTGGTGTTACCATTGCTGACCTGATATTATCACAGGTAATGTCAAATACTCACTGCCAAAGAGGCGCATATTCTTCATATTATATTGAGATTAGAAGACTCAGAAATATTGGGAATTTTTCCCTCCAAAATTGTTATACACTTTCTCGGCCCTCTCATTCATCAGAAAATGTATTCTTATCTCTGGAAGCAAAAGACTGATAAGTTGTGGGCATTACAACCCCACTTCCCTAACTTTATGGCTCCAAGGTAGGGGTGGTCAAATTCCTTTTTATATTTTCCAGCCCTCTCATTTGTTAGAAAATATATTATCTCTGATAAGTATCAAAGCTTTGGGGGCCAGTTTTGGAAGCAGGGGTAAAAGTCTGAACAAAGATCAGAAAAGAAGCTAGAATGTGAACTTGTAAAAGATTGTAATAGTGGTTTTCAAATTAAATTCTAATACTTTCCTCTCAAAGAAAGATGCAATAAACTTCAGGCTGAGCAGCTCTAACCCAGATATGGCAGCAAATCTTAGTCTAATCTGATTCTTGAAAAGATAATGCATGGCAGGAGAAATCAAGGGTTTCTTGAAGCAATAGAATGAGCTGACCATTTTTCCAACAACTTCAGCAATGGATTATATATTTGAGTTCCACTTGAGGTCTGGAGTGAACTTAAGATCCATAAGATGTTCAAAACAGGGTAATGACATCTAATGATTATTGACTTACTTATACTAGTGAATGTACTGCAAGACAAGACTGTTTCATCACCATCACATAACAACACATACCCAAAATGGTGCCAGTAATGATATACATATATTTATACTCAGAGGCAAATGTATCTATAAAATGAAAGTGTTAAAATTTAGAATTTAAAATTCACAATAAGCAAAGTAAAAAGTAAATCACCAATATTAAGCTTGACAAAGGAAAAACCATAAAAACAAAAAGAAACAAAATAGGCACATACCTATCTACAAAAAAACCTATAATGCGCAATGCCTCTAAAAATTAAACTAAGATATAGGTGTAACCCTAACAAACATCAAACAGTACTCAGGGATACTGATTCAAATTGTAACACTGAGTTTGAGTAAAGAAATATTCTTTTTTTTCAACTTTTTTTATCATAAAAAGCATACAAGTAAAAACTTGAACCAACTATGATAATTACTGTTTTCTGTTTGACTTGGGGAAAAAGTGCAAAATTGATAAATGGAATGGTCTTAATAAGGTTGGTTGGTTTGGAGGTGAATATTTCATAAAAAATGTCCCCCTTTTCTATTTGATACCTAAGAGTAGAGGTTTCTGTCTGTATGTGGTATTTTTTTTAGATGATTTAAATTTAAGTTAATTTTCAAGATTAAATAAGTCATAATCAATTATGAAGAAAAAATCAATATGATTTAAAAAATAAATCAATGAATGTGCCACCATACAACACAACCCTTGATCAGTTTTCCACCAACAAGCCAATAATTTCTTTACAGTACGTCTCAATTCTAGCTCATGCCAGTGTGCACTGAAAGTTGGGAAAGGGCCTGCTATATGTTTCCAAAGTAATGAAAATGAAAAACAAACACCATGGTGAGGAATGAGGATGTGAACCCAGTTTCCCATATTATAGATAGATGTTTTTGCCAGCTTACCTGGGTGGATAGTTAAGTGGCACTTTGGACAACTTCTGCTATATGTGTATCTCATGGATCAGCTCTTCCCCTACCAGATCCTCACCATCTACACCTCCTAACATGTGACTAGCAATACAAATGTGGCATTGGAACTATGCAAAGACAATCTTCCTCCCACCAAGGGTGGACAAGAACTAACTACCCCAATCCCAAGCATGACTGTTAATAGGTCCAGCACCCAGAAATAATGCCCAGTGTGTTCTCACTTGATCCCCAAAAGACCAGACTTTAAAAAAAATAGCTGCTAGCTATAAAACAGAAACACTCGAGAGTGAGATAAAATCTCCCCTTCCCCTTCTAGATGGGTGTCCTACCATAGTGTCACAAATGTACATATGTCAGAATGCATTTTGTGTCAGTATAGATCATTGATTCCTTTCTTGACACTGACCTTCTTACACCCAAAATACATTTGTGCTTTTGCATGTATTTGTTAAAATCTCTGAAATAACAGGTTAACTCACCTTGTGTTCATATGTTTGTCGCTGCCTCTGAAGTGCCAGTGTTACCTGTCGTTTTTGTTCTACAAGTTTTTGATCTTCCACTTGCAAAGCATGGGTGTTCTGCAATTCTTTAATTAACTCATAATGCCTTCCTTTTCCTTCAAACATCTACAAGAAACACAAATAAACGAATAAAAAAAAAGCTCCTTTTAATGTAACAAGTTTTAAGTTTCTTTCTCCACTTTTTTAAAATTTAAGAACTGTATAATATAATTTTCTGCAATCTGTTTGCAAAACAATGCATTTGGAAAATTTCTCCAAGTAGTTTCATTTCTGTTGTTTGCTTTCTTGTAAGAGTTCTCCACTTTGTGCTGTATAAAGTTTTATAGAAAATGAAAACAAAAAGAACATTTATACTTAGCATCAGAAAGAGACAGTTGAAATTTCTAAGGCTCATAATGAGAAAAGAGGGTTTAGAAAATTTGACTGTCACAAGACATATTTCTCACTTTCTAAATTTTTCTCATTCTCTTTCACTCCCAGAAACACCATGCATCTTAGTGGCATTATCACCTTGCTTGGGATGAAATGATTAAAAAAAATGGCAAGAGGGACAGAGGAAAGCAGTGCATACCATATGATATCAATCTACTGTGTACTCATTTTATTACATTATAAAAATCAAGAATATTTTGTTGTATGAAATAAATTTATTTGAAAAATGTAGAACACTTTTAGAATTATATACTGACAGTAAATTTGACAAACAGTATTGGCCGAAAAGTTTCATCATTGTATTTAGTGTAGATAATACCTGAAAAGGAAATTTATTTATCATATTGCTGATGTAATCATTAACATTAAAATTTTCCTTTGAATTGTTTGGTATGCCAGTTGCTCAGCAGCAGACAAGTGAGCCCTCCAAAGGATTATAGATGTTGCCCCTGAAAATAATTGGCTGCTTACTGTCCTCCATGGAGGATATTTTTAATTCTCATTGTCACAGCAGTGGATAAGACATAATGAAAGACAGCACACATCCATTTGTTTGAACTGTTATTCTCAGGGTAACATTTTAGTTCCATTAGTTCTAGGAAAAATCACTTGAGAGCCAGTATAAAATGAATGCTGCCAAGTTTCAATGCATTTTAAATGTATTACTTTTTCTTCATTTGATGCTGTGTGTTTTTTTTTTATGTGTGTGCATGTGCACCTGGGAACTGCTGTCCAATTTCATTATGCATTTCACAGTGACAAGAAGAATAAATAAATAAAATATATATATAAAAATGGACATAAAAATAAGACAAGACATTTCAACAATATTTATAATGAAGATATATAAAAAATGGGGTCCATTTAATAGCTACATCTGTATTTAGTTGGTGAACTTGCAAGGTATTAATTGAATGTTATTAATATCATATTCCTAATATTAGATAAATATCCATAAAATTTGGGATCAGTTCCATAGTCATGGCTGTATCCAATGGCTGCTAGATATTCATTTTTTTCACTACCAATTAATTTTAACAAGAAGTGAATGCAGCACATTTTCAAGTGTTTTTGTAAGATTTTATACATGCTTATTATCTAGATAATGCCCAAAGTTTGTCATAAAAAGGAGGCTACATAATGAAAAAATGACCAAAATTATATCAAAACAAAATTTTATTGTCAAAATCTTTATTATTGAGAGGAAAGTCTAATGATTTTTTATGTAAAAATGATTTCTTTTTATCCTTTTAAAAATTTGGAAATTTTGATTAAAATCTTGTTTTTAGACATCAATGTGAAACATTAAATTTGTATGAGAAATATGAGCATATTTTTGTAGTGAAAAAAACATTACTTTGGAAATTCTTGTGAAAATCAGATAATTGCCAGATTTTAATGAAACTTTCAGGACTTGTTCAGAATTGAATGAAATTATTTTTGAAAATTTTCATTTTGTAGAAAATCTTTGTAAAAATATGTTTTTTTGCATCTGTTAACCCCACTCATTTAATTTTTATGAAATTTCAAGAAATTATTTTTTGCATTGCTTAATGCTTATACTTATTATAAGGACAAGTCCTTGTAGAATTTAAATCCTCAAAATTTCTTGGTCAAACAGGACCCCAGTTGTAGAAAATTTGCTCTGAATAGTAAGATAAAAAAATGTAATAAAACTAAGACATTTTTTTTTAAATAGAAAAGCTCTTAATTGCTTTTATGAATAAAATATATTATGGACACTATTGTCCTAAGAAAAAAAAATTTTTTGATGAATATTGAATTTTTAGAAGAATTGTTTTCATTTTTAAAAAATTTAATTAGAATAAATTTTAAAATCAAAAAATTCTGTATTAATTAGTAGTGATCATTGTTATTAAATTAAAACTGTATTTACTAATTATAAATGGAAAAGCTTTGTCCAATTCAATGACCCCTTGCCCAGTATTTTAAAAAGAACTTTCAATTTTTTGTTTAATTTTCTAACATTTTCTCAATAAGTATCTTCATAAGTAAGGCTATAAAGCCAAAGTAACTAAAATTCAATAAAATATTAGATGGCTTCAAATATTTTCTTAAATATTTAAGATTACAGAGTAGTTAAAAAATTATATAAAAAATGCATTCATATTGTATTCATTAAATAATTTCTTCCAGTTCTGTCCCCCTTACTTAAATTTCCCAAATATAAAGCTGTCAATAAATCATTCAACACATCAGAAAAACACCCACTCCATCTTAAAAAAATTGTTTCTGTGATAATTTAAACTAAATGTAAGTAATATTTGTTTCAATTCAGATTAATTAAACTTTAAATCAGCTAAGTTTCCTTAAGTAACATTTCAGAAAAATATATTTTATTTTTGAAAGATTTTTTAATTAAGAGAATTATATTGTGTTAACAGATCTGTTAATATGAATGAATCTATAAATTTTACTGATAAGTAGGAAAAAAAAAGATTCCAATCAATTTAAATTTGGTTTGAAATACATCAGAGTATTTTGCTTATTGGGAATATTAAATATAATCTATTAACTTGGAATTAAAACTAAAATTAAATCATCAAAAAAGATTTTTCATTTTTTAAAATGTATTTTAAATTTAGGTATTGCGTTTTTTGGTGGTATCTATTATTATCTGAACTAATTATCAGTGAAGTGAATCCTGCCAAATAAAACATGATAGGTGAATTGTCAGAGCCATGGGTTGGCCTAATGATTTTTATAAAAGGCAATAGTCAAATCTCAAAATATCCAAATAAGAAAACAAGCAGCTTCATTTTTATAAAACTAAAAAAGATTAAAAAATTATTTGGAGACAAGTATCTTTTCCAATCCCCATAAAAAGAAAAGAAAGATTCTTCACACAGATATCACAAAAGCCCATTCTTACCAATTTAATAAAGAAGGAATTAAGTTTCTCATATATATTTGTTTAATATGTTTGGGCAGAAATATTTATCACCATTATATTGTGGGAATCAACACTTTATTAAATATTTATGAGCTCTTTATCCTGAAAACAATAATGCTGAAAACAATAATGCTGAACTCAATGTAAGTCTGGGTAAAAATAAAAAAACAAAAGAAAGAATGTAAAACAAATGGCAATGCATGTTATTAACAAAAGGAAATATATGTGTACCCAATTGTAATGAAGAGAAAAAACATTAAAACTAGTTAGAAGAAGAATGTGCCTGTTTGTGTGTGTGTGTGTGTGTGTGCAACAAGCGTGTGATAGACATGTGTATGTGTGTGTGAGAGTTCTAGAATTAACAGATGACCAAGTAAGTGAATGTGCCTAGTCGGGAGCATTCTTTATTGGTTGACTACATCAGAAAGCAATAATTAAAAAGAGAGAATATGATTGCCTATTTATAGGCTTAAAGAGCGCCCACTAGTGAGTGCTTTTGGCAGAGCCAAGTGGGATAATCTACATACTCAAGAAAGAATGACAATAGATTTACAGCCACTTCTCACTTAGTAACTTACCTGTCTAATGACCTGCCTATGACCAGCTATAAAATCTCATAAAATAAAAATAAAAACAGAAAATCTAACTAGTTGGTATTGTATAGGTACTGCCAAAAACCATGCATTTTTTCCTTAAATGAAAGCGTAAAAACAGTAACCACTGTTTTTAAAAATTTACCAAAAATCAGGATAATAACCAATTTGAATTAAATTTTCAACATTTATTCACTAATTAATGAATTTCATATAGAACAGGTTATTTTATAAATAAAAGGAGTAAATAAAAATCTACTTCCACTGTACTTACAGTACATCAACTGATTTTCAAATTTGCTTATTACACTGTCAGTACACTACTGTACTGTGTTGAATTACCACCACGCGACAATAATTACAGTCAGCATGAGATTTGAAAGTCTCTTTCTCTTTTGACTTGTGAAATGACAAGACATGTTCTTTCTTACTCTCATAGACACAAGGCCATGTAAGTACTTCAGAGACACACACTGAAAATTGCTTTGAGCTCTTCATAACTTTAACTTTATTTCTTATATTTTCTTTTTGCAACATGTTTGTTTAATGCAGTAATCAGTTGTTTGTTTGAATTCCACATTTTGGTCTAATTTTTACCTAGACTCACATGAGTCCACCAAATATTGTTTGTGGGACAAATATACCAGGAGGCATAAAATGAATAATTTTCATTCCTGCAATAACTGTATCAGTATAAGCATTTAGAAATAAATTAGAACTGTTACAAATGGTGCAAAAGCAACATTAAAGCTACATAAAGCAACACAAACCCATTCCACATATAGTATGTCTCAAATAGCAATTAGCTACAATGAGCAACTTAGCGATCAACTCAATCAAGCAGATCATTCAAATGGAAAAGTTGTTAAGTGAGGAGCAGCTGCATTACCCTTCAGCTTAATATTTATGTTTTATTACTAATAAATAGATTTCTAAATAGAAACAAAGAAAACTTCTCACACCCGAAATTTATGTATATCATGTGATTCTTCAAATAGAATAATGTGATATGCCATGCAACAAGTGAAGAAAAAAATTGTATTTTACTCCCCATATTGTGTATAGCTTTTCCTCTGAGTAATTGCTGAAGGTATATCACAGCAAGTTCTTTTTCTTCCATTTCCTACAATAAAGAAAAAGAAGTAAATTAACAAAGAAATATTAAACACATTTGCTTTGAATTAACATTCATGCACACACACACACACTACATGCATGACAAACAAGTAATGTTTTTAACTGTTTTTTTTTTATTATATTTTTTAGTTTCTATACAACTGAAAGAATTGATTAAAAGATGTCCCCCAACAATTAAGGTCTTGGCTCTTGATAATAAATGAATAGTCAAAAGTATTCAATAAATTATTTTTGTACAGTTTTGACATACACTAGTTGATGATCTGTGTTTATTTATACAGAAACTGGAAAGACTAAGGGAAAATGAAGAAAATACTTTGTGACCTTTAATGAAATATACACATGTATTAATGAAAGATTTGTGTTATACATCACTTAGCATCCTCCATAGTTTACCTTTCCTTACACAGTAATATTTTAGAGCCTTATCTAAATAAGAATTTGAAAACTTAATATTATTTTTCTCCACATTACTTCTGTGTATAAAGACAGATTATCAAAATAAAATTTCCACCACAGCCTTGCTAAAGTTCCTCAAGGAATGAAATACATTGACATAAAATGTTTTCCTCTTGTCTTTCTTTATATATATATATATATATATATATATATATATATATATATATATATAGTATTAACGTGAGTAAAAGTTTGTCACTTAGTTGATTGATGTTACCTTCACCATCCCAATTCTAGAGTTTCACAGATGGACCTGTCCGTCCACTCTTCAGTGGGTATTTCTTATAACTGTAAACATTATTTGAGTTGATAACTTAAATCTTTATTTCGAATAAAAGAATATGTTCAATGAATAATGGTATTTTTATTTTGAATAACAGTCTCTTCTTTTTGAATAATAATATCTTTAATTTGAATAGAGTTAGTGAATAACTGTAACACAAAAAAATGTAAGCATTGAAACATTAACACTGTTTCATTAACTCTGCTCCATTTACCAGTAGAAATTTAACATAGAGGTTGCTAACTTACTGAAATATCTAAAAATGAATGTTGGGCAAGAAAAGGTCAAGAACCACTGGTATAAATCATTAATAAATCCAGAGATTGTAAGGTAATCTGTGATAGTATATCCAGTGTGTTATGATGGAATGTAATAATGCTGAGGCATATATTCACTGTAGGTATGATTAATTATTTTAATAACTATTATAATATCTATTTATAGTCTGAGCCAAATTCAGTTATTATGACAGTTGGCCTAATTAATTTGAGGCATCATTATTATCATTCTAAAAAAAGCTTTTAAATTCAACAATTTGCAGTATCTGATTGTGTAAAATCGCCTGTTTCAACTCAGAACAATCATTGCTGTGGATTTATCTCATTAACAACAATAACTGTTGACATTTACAATCATTCAACCATGGCTGCTGAACCCTTGTGTATCTATCTTATCTATATAAATATTTTTATCCATACATACAGAGAAAGTAAAACTCTAAAAGTGGTTATGCCTCTTTAGTGTAGAATCAATCCTCATGTTATAGAAATACATACAACTATACTATTAAGAAATAAAACCAGATTATCTTGAAAGCCTGTTGAATACCTCTTTGCAGACCTGCATAAAATATGGTCTGTGGGCTGCATGTGGCCCCCAAGACTACTCATTGTGGTCCATGAAGGATTTTCAAAATAGTATTTTTTTTTTGTATATACCAAAATAAATTTGACAACTAATTGTGTACAAAAATTCAGTTTTCTGGCTGAGTAAATTTATTCAGCCAATATTTATTTTTGATTAAGGTATTATTTCTTTTGGGATGCATTTGCACCATTTTTTCACCCAGTGACTAGCTCTAAATACTTACTCTTGTGGCCAATGGCTAATTTTCAGCAAGAAATTTGGCCCCATGTTTTTTTTTAATTGTATGGGCATGCTCTACTGCTATTTGTATGGCAAAGATTAAGATGAGTTCCATTCTTTAGTTCCACCAGCAAGGAGATGCCTTACTACTCCATGGAATCAAATTGCTCTCCATCTTCCAAAGGCAAGAAGAAAGACAGCTTTTTTACCCAAGAACTACTTTGCTACTTTGTGGAACAGACCCCCAAATAGATGCTTCCCTGAACACTAGAATCTTAACATGTTCGAGTTAAGAGTCAATTTTTATTTATTCCCCTGATCCTAATGATTTTCACTTGCTACCATCTCCTCTTTCATTCATAACACACACTTCATTCATCATTACCATTTTAACAGTAAGCCCATACTTTGAGTGGCTCTTGATCTTATTTATTAGGTGAATTTTAGTATTAAAAAAACTGTTTTAAAACATAAAACTGATGTTTTGACATCAACTTTGGAATGATAGTTAACAAGCTCTTATAACTATATGCAACCCGTGGGTATGCTTTTCTAAATGTAAATTAAGCAAAACAAAAATAGATAAACTTACAGGAGAAGGTCCTTCAACTGAAGGTGTAGGTGGCCGTGGTTTAGGCTTCTCAATTTTCACAAGATATCGAAGTGGTTTTATGTCTACCTTCTTTGGAATCTTTCCTGCTAGAATTTTCTGTAAAAATACAAAAGATGTAGCAAAAGTGAATGAAGATATCTTAATAACCATAAAAAATGGAAAATATTTTTCAATTTAAATAAGAAACTTCCATTATTCATATGTCAGTATATTATAAACCTATGTATTATTTTAATCTGTTTAAATCAATGAGGTTTGTCTGGAATGCATTTAGACATTTTGAACATCTTGAGAACCAGTTGTATGATGTTAATTCAACTTTGCAGCCAATCAGAGGAAACATTTCTCATGTGGGAACAGATGCTCTTCTGTGGAGTTACTCAGTTGTCAATGAGATACCACTGCATGAAATTATATCTTGTGTTATTGTTGTTTCCACAATGACAAAGTGAGTAGGTCCTTTATGCCTTGTACTGAGATTTTTGACAAAATCATCACATTACTTGGGATGAACAGCTCCCCCTGCAATCAAGACTTTGTTCTTTGCAGATTCTGGCTTTTCCCATTGAAATTCCATGGAGAAGATTGAGACAGCTGATGGATGGTGATCTTGAAAGTGGACTTTGCAGACTATTTTAAAAATTGGAAAGGAGGCTGGGGCATGTGTGTTAAGAGGGAACTAAGGCACCATTACCCTAGGTAGGCTTTTGGGAGTCGGGGGCTAATTTTAAACGGATGGATAATTTGTAGACAGACCTTGTATAATATGGTAACTAATTTTAATAATAGTGATAAAAACTGACATGTTAAAACAAGAAGAAAAAATAACAAAAGAGAGTAATTAAATAACGTCATAAAGAGATAATAACTAAATAAAACATAAGGAAAAACGCAGCTAAACTGCACAGTTTATCAGTCCTCTTTTATCAGAACTCAATTTAGGACAAGAAATGTGAACACTAAAGACCATAATTATTATGTAATGTTTCATCACTTGTGTTATATTTCAATATTACCATTTTATGATAATGTAATTTTCTTTTTGTTATGCCTCTTTTTGGTATTTTTCTTGATTTAACATTTCTTTGAGTATATCAGTAATTATTTGTGTAGATGGATTTGTAAGTAAAGATAAACAACAAAACAAACCTCATGAATGTCTTTGAGCTCAAATTCTTGCTTATATTTTCTCTTGATATATGATCCAATCTTTTTTACTGGAGTCACTGGTACTTTTATTCTTGGATTGGTCACAAAATCAGGGAGGGTCTGTTCCAAATCTAATAGGCCTGAGTTTCAAAAGAAAGGAATACATTTCTAAAGTTTAAGTAGCTGAAATAAGCTTCAACTTTTGAATGTCTATAATAAAATTTAAAAAATTAATTGAAAGTTTTTTTAAAATTAATAATTTATATATAAATGGTTAATTAAAAATATGATATAAAATGAAAAAAATTGAGATAATGTCAGCATTCATCTCGTCTAATCAATCAAAAGAAATATGTAACCAATCAATGAACAGCATCTCAAAGTTCATTATTGTGGCTATAACCAAACTGACACTTTGTCAAAACCTTCAGTCATTCAGTCACTTAATGACATAATATGTACAAATTACTGACCAGATTGTCAACCTAGTTACTAGTTTCTTACATATGCTGTTGACTCACTCGCTTTTCAACATTTAATAAAATTACAACAGAATTTAAGAATTCCTCAAGACTTTTCAAGCCTACTGCAGTAACTGGATGAAGCTAGACATATCCTCCTCCTCATCATCATCAGAATTGTTTCAGCTTGAAAGCACACTGCAAATTAGCATCATTTTTCATCTTCAACATAGTTGCTCATTTCTGAGCATGCCTGTCTGCTCAGGCTCATTTATGTTTCTTCAACACCCACAGAGCCATGCTGTGGTTTATATTGCAACTATGCAGAGTAGACCATCGTTATAGTTGAAGTGTGTGCCCTGTTAGCCAAGTATGGTTTTGAATTCAGAGTTTTCCTTCTCTTATAGTGGTTGCCAACCATGGCTAGCGCATCCAGTTTGTCCAGCTATTAAAGGAGAAGCAAAGATGGATTAATATCTTTCCCAAGGGTATTTGTGTAAGAACAAATGCAATGATCTCAGATGCAATTTGAACTCAGCTTGCCAATTTCTCATTCTGAGCATCTAATTATAATAAAAGTTAATAAATGATTATCAAGCAAAAAAAAGGAGAAATAATGTATTTATATCATACTGTATCCTAATCATGACTCAATCACTTGGAGTTAGTTGACAGACAATATCTTTGTAGCAACAATTAAAAAAAAATCTTTATAACAGAATTATGACTACCATAGGTAGCTTGGGAGTCATGAAGGAAGCTATATTCATTAATGAAAATATATTCATGAAAGTGAAAAATAATGGATGAAATAAAAAGGTAAAACGTTTGAATTAAAAAAGTGATATTAAAGCTATAAAATGTGATGTGATGGTACAGTTCAGAGAAAGTGTATACATGAGAATTAAGCTAGGGAAGAGTGTTGATAAGAATTATGTGCCTAGTGAAATGTTTACTTAGAATGCCCTTCTCCAAAAATTGTTAATTTCTTACCAAACTCAGAAATGCCAACAGTTAAATGAGATGATAATTTGACAGTCTGGCTGCTCTTGGGACTTATTGGAATCCTGAATTTGTGGAAATAATATGTGGGTGACTTTGATGAATGGTTGAATTGTCAAAATCCATCAAAGTCAAATTGATAAGAGTTTCTCATGTAAGCAAAGGCATTTCTACTCTTTTGACATAGACGAGAGAGAACAGGGAGAATTGTTGTTGAACGGTTGCTGTTGACTCCTGGGAAAAGTCTATTGCTTGAATCTTTAATGTTTGAAAATGTGTGTGCCTTGTCCCAAAATCCTCAGTGTTTGAAATCAAGAATAGGGATAGTCTAGCCCCTGCCTCTAGGTGAACTAGTGAGTTCCCATGTCCTAAAATGAAAGTGAGTAACAAAAGCCTAAATGACATTCACCAAAGAGTATATCACTGCAAATAAAATTAAAAAAAAAATGCCATGACTATTACTACTGCTATTAAAAGCTAACCCATGGTCATAGATTCCCTTATTGCACTTGTGGGAGAATGAAAATAAACAAAAATAATAATAAAAAAATAAAGAATTTCATTTTCCCATAATGCAAAAGAATAAAGTAAACCAAAAAGGGTTTCTGGTTACGTGTGAATTTTATGACCCCACTTCTGGAAAGGTCATGATTATTCTCTTCTCACCTCCCAACCATTGAGCTTGGACATGTTTGGTAGCTGTGACAATGAAGGAAGATTCGACCACTCTCACTCAATATCAAACTGCCTAGAAGTTGGCTATTCTCTATACATTTGCATCTTTGTACCTATGTGCATCAATAAACATTCTATTCAAGTTTTCATTTTGTTTTGTTTATTGCAGTAAACTGACATTCAAAATTGTTATCAAAATCTTTACAAGGTCAAATTTTGGATAGTTATACTCTTAAATCTTCTTCCAAGGATTCTAGCCATGATCAGCTATTATTATTAATATATATATTTTATTATTATATATTTATTTATTTTAACAATGATATATTTCTATAATCAATTTAAAGTGGTTTTAATTTTCATAGGTACACTTATTGTGCTTTGATTTCTTTTGAAAATAATTTGATGACCTTTAAAAATTTTTGTGGCACACTTATGATCCTCTCATGGCACATCAATGAGCTGTGACACACCAGTTGAAAATCATTGTTCCAGGCTATTGTCTGTGAACAGGACAATTCTAAGTGGAGAATTTAGAGCCTGAAACCTAGTCTGCCTGCTGATATGCTGCTATCACTATGTGTTACACTTGCTTGCACTCACAAGACTTCTTCTTTGTACTGTGGCTGTTGCTGTTGTTGAAGCTTTGCTGTCATATCTCTTTCTTTATTCCCTGAATGCTATCCAAAAACTTAGACAGAAATTCAAAATGGCTTTGATTGATGTTAGTTTAAGTTTTCTTTAGAACAATCTTTCTACCATGTCAGCTCAATGTAGTAAATATGACCCTCCATTTTTCTGAGTTTATACTTACTTTATACTACACTAAAACATTTACTTCTGTCATTATCAAATACATAATAAAGACCAAATCAATCTAATAGCAAAAAAATTATAAAATTAAAAATATCCCCCAAATATGAAGATGCACAACTGTTTCATTAAGACCGTGAAGTTTCACCTAATTTCATAAAAATAAATAAATTTACTAAGAATAGCTGAATATTGTATGAAAAATATTTATACTTACCATCATAAGTAGAAAGAAATGAACTCTGCACAACATATTGATTTTGTTTGCTATCGGGAAACACTCCATTGCGTGTCAATGGGGCAAAAACAGTGGAACCATCGTTGATATAATCTTTAACAATGTCCCTCCTTTCAAATTTCCTTTCCACATTTTTCTTGCTTAAATGCAACTTGCGGAGGGCTTTACAAATAGAAATAAAAAATGTAAAAATTGATTGGTCAAGTGAATTATCAGGAAAAAAAATAAGATTATTGGTTTAAAGTCAATGAATAATACAGCTGTTCCTGGCCAGTGTAAGTGTCTGATGTCGCCCCTCCTGAATCTATGATATGGGATACCCCACTCTACTACATCTCAATTTTCATGAGGTAGTATTCATAAATAATATAAATTTTAATGCAAGCTAATAATGTACAATAATGGATCATATGAAATATAGGTGTATCTATTTTCAATTTTTCTAGCTGAATTAATCAGAAAAATTGAAAATAGATACATGTATCTAAATACAAATTAGAGACATATCCTAATAGATCATTCCATCTTAACTAAATCAACAATGTTTTGAGGCAATTTTTAACATCAACAAGATTTTTCTTGTTAAAAAGTTGAATAATTTTAACATGTTCAACATTATGAATAAAAAATAATGAATTTTATATAGTGTATTTTTTTAGACTTAACATGGGCAAAACAAATTCAAGAATTTAGACCAAAATAAAAAAAAAAGACTTTAGAATGACATCAAAATCTGCCAAAATTTTTCATCCTTTAATAATCAGTTTTACATCTTCAGATCTCAGTGTCTCAGTTTCCATCCTATGTTAGAAAACTTCTCAGATATTTAAATTTCTGTACCTTCTTGATTTTAGTATCCTTGAGCTGTAATTTGTATTTTGGGGTCATCTTTTTGCTGATGACCATGCATTCTGTCTTGGAGTTTATGCTTAGTCTTTTCTTCTCACTTTCATTCACTACCTTCTGTAGTTTTGTTTCTTTTCTGTGTCTGCTATCATTACTGTGTCATCTATATACCTTATACTGTTAAGATTGTGGCTGCCAATAATGAATCCTGGTAAGATTTCTAAGTCTCTAAGAATTATCTTGCTGTATAGGTTGAATAAATCCGATGAAAAGACACATGTCTTATACCTCTTTCTATTTTTGTATATCTGCTGAACTCATTTTCTGTCTGTATGCAGGCAGTTTGCTCCCAGTATAGATTCTTAATTATTCTAATGTCTTTCACGAATATGTCAAGGTTAGTGAGCAGCTCTAACAGATCTTTGTGGTGTACTTTGTTGAACGCTTTTGCATAGTCTATAAAACACAGGTGCATGTCCTTCTGCATTTGTATTGCTCTTTCTGATAACACTCCGAGCATAAATATCATGTTCCTTGTTTCAGTATCTTTGACGAACCTGCTTTGTTTCTGTTCAATTTGGCCAGTGTAGCTTCCACTTTTGTTTTTAATATTTCCAGTTTGTCAGTATTTTTATGTGTTACCAGTTATTCTCTTTCAGCATGGAAGAGATCTCCAATATATTCATTCCATCACTGAAGTATTTTTCTAAAAACTCTCGATGAGTCAATGGCCAGCTACCTTGAGATGGTGTCTCAATAAATCACTGTGTAGAAAGCAATGGTAAACCACTCCTCTATTAATCCCAAGAAATATCATGGCAATTATCAAATGAAATATGAAAGCTAACAGTGTGAAGGGGGTTAAGTCTATGGGAATTAACTCTGCGCCTGGTAAGGAGTGACATGCACAACAGGTATCACCTGACCATCATCCAGTGACTGTTAGCATAAATGATGTAAAGAGGATAAAATTCCTTGGAACTGATCCCTCACCTGGAAAGGAGTGACAAGTGTCAACTGATTGCCATCCAGTGACTGTTTGTATCAAACAAAAAATAACTTTCGGTGCATAGAATGTTAGAATGTTAAACAACTGTGGCCAGTTGGAAAATGTAAAGTAGGTTAAATGTCAACATTTTAGGTCTATGTGAAACTAGGTGGCCAAGCAATGGTGATTTTGTCAGTGACAACCACAGGATTATATATGCAGGTGGAGAGAAAAATGGAGTTGGATTGATACTAGATCGAGACATCAAGAAATGCATTCTGGGATACTGTCAGTTATCTGAAAGAATTCTTGTAGTTAAACTGAAAGGAAAGCCTTTCAACATATCTATTATAATTATATATGCACCAACAGCACAAAGTACAGAAGAAGAAATCAAATCTTTCTACTCCATGCTGGACAACACCAAGGCTCAGTGTGAATCACAAGAAATTATATTATCGTGGGAGACCTGAATGTCAAAGTAGGCAAGGAGAGGGATGGATAAATATCTGGCATATTCAGATTACAAGCCCACAATGAATGCAGAGAAAAATGGGTTCAATGGTGCTGGGTGAATAAAGTGGCGTAGCTAAAGTAAACGTCACCCAGGGCGGTCCGCTCAAATGTCACCCCAATGACCCCGATTCAGCCTATGCTGAATGGTTAGCTGTAGCTAAATTTTCATACATGCTCTACCTCTACTTTACTCTACTGACCGGTATGTTACTGTTTACATGTATGATCCAAGACAAAATCCAATACCACAAAATAATCAGTTCAAATCAAAAGATTTTTAAAATGCAACTGTTCACTTTCAGAACAACTAAATACAAAACACGGCAATACACAAAAGAATGACATTCGATACTATGGTCTTAGAATGAATGTTTTCTTGTTTTCATTGTGGCAAACTGGTCAATGACATCGTCAAAATCTGTTTGTCTTGTAAGCTCGTTTTCAATGGATAGCACAGCCAGATCCGACAGTCTCGATTGGCTCATGGTTGACGTAATTTTCTGTTGCTAATTTTCCGGTGTCCAATTTTCTGTTGCAACATTTTCTGGGCACCATTTAATTATCAATGATGTTTGAAAGTATTTTTCTTGAAAAAAACGTTCTATTTAATTTTTAAGCATTTTTCGGGACATTGTAAATCAACTGCATTCTTTTAAAGGTTACTTAGAGAATTTATGCAAAGTTTATTTTTTTGTTTTTCTTTATACAAGTAAAATAAACCTCACCTACGCCACTGGGTGAATGACCAGGTAATAGCCAACTCTTGGTTCCAAGAAGATTCAAGATGATTATGGACATGGAGAAGCTCAGGAGGAGAAGCTAAAAACCAAATCTATAACTATCAACAGGAGTTTCAGGAATGCAGTTGTTTACTGCAGAACCAATTGCAGAAGCAATCACCACACTCTTATAAGCAAACTAAAAATGAAACTATGGAAACTGAAGAATCCTAATGCAGCATCCAAATTGCAATACAACAAACTCTTGAATGACCTGAACCTGAAGGAAAAATACATGGACAGTGTGAAAAGAAGATATGAGAGACAAAATGGAAATGGAAACTCAAAGTGGGACACACTAAGAGAAGCTTTAGCGACATCAGCAAAGGAAAATGGATGAAGAAGAATTCTTGACATGATGCAAAAGAAACAGAAAACAATGCCAAGACACAGAATGGAATACAGAAAACTACACAAAGAAATAAGGAACAAATTCAGACAGGAGAAAGAAGAATGGTTCAAAGAAAAATGTGCAGAAATAGAAAGAATGAGTATCAGAGATAAAGAAGATATGCATAAAAAATAAGAGAACTAACAGGACAAAAGACATACTCATCAGATACTCTAAGTTTTTGTTGCAGAAACCTGGCTTAGTGGCAATGATGCTTTGGTTCCCAAACCAATCCTGATCTCTGGGTCATCATCTGATATAGGCTTTGCTGGTGGTACCTTTAATGTTTTCAGAGTGGCAAATGTAGGAAATTGTAACATTCAAGTTGATAGATTTTTCAAACTTGCTAATTCATGTGAACATTTTTCATGCTTCCGAAACATTTATATTTAAAGCAATATGTCTATTCTTTTACCTTTCAGATAATATTCTTCATTGATATTTCTGTCAGGATGTGTGGGTAGTGTAATGGTTATCAGTGCAGAAAGGGAAATTGGCAAGCTGAGTTCAAATTTTAGCCTAGTCTGTTGCATTCACTTTTGCATTGATGTCTTTGGAAAATTCATGAATTTATGTTTTCTTCATCCTCACTAGCTATGGGCTGAACAGCAGGGTAGATTAGACCTTCTAGCAGCTAACTAGTCAAGGAAAAAGTCAATTCTGAGTTTAAAAGCATGGAGAAAGCAACAAGAAGCCATTTTACTATCTTTCCCTGAAAGACATAACAATTCACAGATAATTAAGAAAATGATGCTGTGGAGAGCGATGATCTCCTACATCTTGTAGGGACATGGTATTTAAGGAAAAAATTTATGATATGTTGATATTTTATTCCTTTAAATAAATTAGCTGCTTATATTCATTTATAGTACACATGGAATTTATTCAGCTATATAGTTTGGGTTTTTAAATATTTTCTTGTTGAGATTGGTGTTAAATAATAGTTTAGCAGACTGTTATTTTTAGGGGGAATTGTATCTCAGCTGTGACTTCCAGAGGTTGACCATTGAGGTTGGATGCAAGCCAAAATAAGGTAGTCGATTTTGATTGGCTGAACTTCCATAGGAATGATAGGTTGAGAAAGGTTTTTCAGTAAACTGATTCTTACACATCAAGTAATGTAGATGTGTTCACTTTCATGTTTGGAATGTCTCCCCAGTGAGGGGGAATGACCCCACTGGATAGATAAGGACATGTCGACATGAATGTTAATATAACTAGATAAGTTAAAATTATCTTTGTTGATGTCTTTTATCTCTGAACTCAAAACATCAAGCGATCACTGGCTGAGAGAGAAGATGCAACATTTTATTGAATTGGCACCATTGAGGAAGCTATACAACATTGGCTGCAGATGTGTGCATGTAGAGAATGGCTAGGATTCATAGGATTCAAGGAGAGAAAAGTAAGGGCAACCCTAAAGGATAACTGAGATGGTGAGCTACTGGATCTGGCTTAAAAGAAACAATGAGAGTTAGCTGAACAAATGATCACTGAAAGAATGTGAAGTAGTTGACAGATAGTAAACTAGTTGAACTGATTTGTGAGACATCACATCAGTGAGTGGGGGGGTCAGTGTGGAGTAAAATTTATTAAGAGGCAGGCCCCAAAACAGAGCACATTCTTTCCTAATGACCCTGAGAACCTCCTGATATCCAGTACATGGAGCACTCTAATAATATAACAATTATAGTAATACTAGTGTACCCATGCCATAAAAAATGACAGCAATTGTTAGAAAGTTTTAATAGGGAGATGCATTAAATCAAAAGTTTAGAAACAATGTATTGAGATTCAATAAAGTGAAGATAAAGAATTCACAACTAAAATAGAGCCCAATGAAACATTTAATTAATCCATTCCCTTTACATATCTTAGATGTTCAATGGTATCTATGATTCATTGATTACTCCTAGTATTATAGAAATTGTTTTTTGCTCAATATCTTTTCAGTTTAAAAATGTGATGTGTTTAATATAACAGTGAAACAGAAATAACACTTGGAAGAAAAAGATTAGCAACAGAACAACAAAGATGGTGATGACAAAGCCTATTTCAAAACCAAGTTGAAGCAAGACACTCACTTAATAGACAAAGATTACTTCCCAAGAAAGGCCTGAATAAATAAGACTGCAATCCATGAAACATAGGAGTAAAGGAGCTGATTAATTAAATAGTTCATTTTGCTTGGGAAATAATTTTGTCTAAATGCAGATAATTATTTTATTTGTATACATTATTAAAATGATTAAGGGAAGTAATCACTCATAAATTTACTAACTTAAGTTGATTTATCTCCCTTCCCATTACAGATGAGACAGGAAATATATAAATAAATATACATCGATAATTATTATATGGTTTGATAATTTTGTCATATCTTCCTTTGAAAAACCCAGTAAAAATTTAAGTTTTTATTCCTTTTACTGTAATATCAGTGCCTGTTCATGTTCAGATTTCAGATACTGATCCCTTAGATACATGCATGGTCATGTGGACAATTCTAGCTGAATAAGGGTTCTTCCACCTTTTTTATAGGGTAATGTTTGAATTTCACCATGGTCAATTTGTCAAGGTGGTGTCTTCTGATAAAATCTGATTGGGGAAAAAAATCAAACATTTGACACTGTTAGGAAGTACCTGAAAACTATACCATGGGTTGACCCAAACCTTGTGAGGCAAATTGAGTAGATGAAACTATCTGGAAGCTGTTGATGCTTGTGCTAGCATTGTGACTGAGCATTTTGTGCATATTGGCCTTGTTCAATTAGTAATGATGTTGGATTATGAACTCTCCCCCTGAAACAGTAGGTAAGGCCCACTCAGCATAGTTGCAGTATAAATCACAGATTATCTTGATGGATGTTGAAGAAACATAAATGTGCCTGAGAAGGACTAGTCACCCTAGCAGATGAGTGTATTCAGAAATGAGCAGCCAGCCATCATTAGTGAGCACACAATGTATGCTAACACTTTCTTGAATAATTATTTTCATTTGCAACACATCTATTCAGAATTACATCACTGTTTTCAGGCACATGGCTTTAACTTTAAAAATATCAGGAAGTACAAGTTGATGTAGTGACTTTTCACACTAAAAAGAACATTTGTTCTGTTAATAGAACTGGCTATAGTTCTTCCGACTGTGGGATTACCTCACTTGTCAGCCAAAGAGCTTCTGTTAAAAATGGCTGGAGGGTGTTGCCAAAGTAGTATATAAGAAAAATGCACAAAAGTCTTATCCTCTTGACCAATAGGATGCCTTAGAGATAAGACAAGTCACATTCACTTTTTGGTTCACAGTGAACCTTATGAACACAACATATGATAGTACACAGCTTATTTGATTACACATTGGGATATCTAACAATTCTACCAAACCAATGGATAAAGAACTCTTCTAAAATATGTCACAATCTTTCATAAGAACTTATTATAAGGGCATCTCTACATAAACACCTTCAATCACTCATTTTGTATTCCTTCCATTTAGTTTGCTCAGGCAATAAAATATGTTGTTTTTGATTGTATGTAATTGTATATTAATTATTTCCTCTTGTTTCAGGAAACTCCAATGCATCCACTATACTATATCTGTTACTAAATATTCTTCAGCAACTTGGATCATTCCCCCAACTCTATACCCAGAAAAACAGCTATCATTAAGTGGTAGATCTCTATTCAAAATAGTCTAAATTTGACAATGGCAGTTTGTTCATGGATGAGAAAAATACACATTTCTTGTCAAACTTTTTGATGCAGGTAAAGGTGGAAATATTGAAAAACTAAAAAATAGCAGGTGATGTCTTTCTATTACTTTGGACATAAAGCAGGTAAAAAAAAAAAAAACTAGTAGAAGACAATCAAAATAGAATCACTAGAGAATATGTGTAAAATGATCATGTACACAAAATAAAACATGACAGAGATACTTTAGTTTAATAAGTTAAGCAGAAAGAGTAATTGGTTAAACAAAAATGACTTGCATGGTTACAAGAAAACTGAAACTTGTTTTACCTCTTATGTGGTCAAGTCTGATCTTTTGAAATCTTTTTTCTTTTTCTTTCTGTTTAAGTGTCCTTAAATAGGAAAACAATCATGGTTATTTACTCACAGGAACCAAGTAATTTACTTCACTATACATTCTCTTTATTTAACCCTCCATTAGCACCACGGGGTGCTTGAAAATCCCACAAAATGTTTTCCTTAATTGGCAAGACAAATTTTTATGATTAGTCAATTAGCTTTATGAATTCCTCTGTCAAATAACTACAAGAAGTTTCTGGTTTTTATTATAATATTTGTGTGAATAATTTATTTACTGAAAATTGTGTATTTGAAGTTTAAAACTTGCAAATTCATTTTTTAATGTTGGCCTTTTAATTCAATTTTTCAGTATGGAACTTTTTGTTTTTTTCATTTTTATTTATCATATCAAAACCAGAAAGTACACTTAAGACACTATATAAAAAAATTAAGAACTAAATGCAATATCTATAATGTTTTAAATGGGATGTTTGAAAACTCCCTGGTACTACTGCTGTGGTAATACCCCACAGTACTAATGGAGGGTTAAGCTGAATGACACCAAGCAAGAAAATAATATAGAAAGGTAGTATAATAATAATAATAATAATAATAATAATAATACCATCATCATCATTATATTTCGATTTCTGCTATGGTCACACTACCTATCAAGTCTGTGAGAAGACCTAAGGCAGGTGTGTTGTTATGGCTAAATTTCATGATTTTTTTTCTAACTCCCATAACATCATTAGCATTACATGAACAAAGTTCTTCTTAGTGTGCAGGCTATACTTAACAAGACAATTTTTTGTATTTCTTTTAAGCTGGGAATTCTAGGGATTTTTTCAATATGTTGTTGCATTCTTTTTTTTTATCATTCAATTTCCACATTTTTTCTATTTTGATTTCCAGGTATATACTTTGATAGTTTTTCAAATTCCTTGGTTGCTATCTTACAGTCTGCTGGCCATCATATCAATTAGTAGACAAGTTTTTCCTTTTCAGTTTTTGACAATTATGTCCAACCTATTTGTTTCAATCTTCCTGTCTGTGAAGATGGTGTAACCCAATAGAATTGTGATGTCTTCTATTCCTGTAACTGGTGCTAAGTGATGTTCATACCAGTGTTTATTAACATTTTTTCCAAAGTGTTTGCACATTGTCCCATTCTCTCATGATGATTTTTATATTTATTTGGTTATTACAGAACATCCTGAGATTAGATGGTCTATGGGTTCCTGATATTTGTCACAAAACCTACATTTTGGATCCACACTATTGTGTATAATATTTACCTGAAAGTTTCTTGTGAAAAGACTCTTGTCTTGTGCTGCAAGAATAAAAACTTCCATTTCAGCCTTTAATCCAGTTACTCGTAACCATTGATGAGTGGTAACTTTATCAACAACGTGAAATTGTAAAACATTGTCGTAGTGGTTCTCAAATTAAATTCTAATACTTTTACTGTTTTCTGGAGACCTTCCTGCTCACTGTCATTCCTAGCATACAACTTTAAGTCATTTATTATTATTATTATTATTATTATTATTATTATTATTATTATTATTATCATCATCATCATCACTTGTTTATGCCATGTTTCCTGCTTTGTATCCTGTAGAGCTGGGTTCAAACAATGGTCCTTAGGCCCTATAGGAGAATTGTCATTTAATTGATAGCACTTTTCTTAGTATATGGGATGTTCCTAGTAGGGCAAACTACTGGGCATTCTGTATGTTGATGTTATCTGGTACACTGTTAGTAAAATTGTCCATTTCTTTTCTCATGAGGCCCAGACCTCTGATTACTATAGGTACAGTCTGTTTTCTGTTGGTTCACATCTACTACTTTTGTTCTTTTTAGGTATTTGCCATGCAAAACTTTGTCCTCTCAGTTTTTTTGTAATTTCATCATCACCACTACCACCACCACCACCACCACCACCACTACTACTACTACTACTACTATTATTATTATTATTATTATTAACAACAACAACATCTTTTTATTTTAATAAAAATAAAAAACTTTATTTTAGTAAAAAAGTTAACAGTAAAAACTTTCCCTTAGTTCGAGCAATAACAACCTGATGTAAATGCCTGCACTGTATGCCTATTTCTAATCTATAAAATAGGTAAAAATAAATCATTATGAAATTGCAGTAAAGTTGGTTAAAAAATACAGATTGAGAAAGCTGCCTTGCTATCATGGGAAATTAGGGAGTAGTGTTTTAGTGACACTTACCAAGAAACAGAGGAACAAAGACTGTACCACCTAGTGGTGACTAGTGATCAAATACCAAAATGACTATTGTCAATTTTGCTTCCATACAGGGATCTATTTACAATGAATTTATATAACTAATTGGACCCCACTTCTTTTAAGTTTTATAAAATTTAATAATTTTTTTTTATATTTGTGATCTGGAGCAATTAACCTATGTTAATCATTATTCATTTAGCACCTTTTGTGCCACCGCTATAGTCACCACTCTCCTCCATCTCACAATTGTGGTTCATGATGACATTCAAAGCAGAATAGTACAATGGCTTGCTGGTTCTTTTTCTTGAAGTTATGCCATCTCTCCTCTCTGAAGTTAAAGAGGGAAAACCTACAAGTTAGCAGGTGGTTTGAATTCAAAGTTTTCCTTCTCCTAGACTGGCGATGATATATGGAGGCCATGCGCTGCCCAAACTACATGACCCCACCCCCCCCACACACACACTTATGGTCATACTGACAAGATTGCCGGAGTTGCTGTAAAGTTGTCAGTCTCCACTCCAGGTTTTCTGCCTGGATTTACTTCCATAGACTTTTCTGTGTTTTGGATATGATCACAAAGATTTTTCCTTCCTCTAGATCAGGAATGTTCAAACTCCAGCCCAGGGTCCAAATTTCATATGGCCCTCATCCTCTGTCATAGAATGTATCATTTATGACCCACCAATATTGTCAATCAGACTATGTAAAGTACACACCTAAGAAATGCAATTTTATGTTTTACCATGGCAGCAGCACTGTGTGACTGCCCTCTGGTGGTGTGACCCTGACCTTGGCCTTTTCCAGCTAATTTCTAAATTTCTTTGAACCAGACCATTGCCTTTGAACCAGATGTTGCCTACATACTGCAGTCTAGATCTCAATATCACCCTCTTCTAATTAGTGCAGGTAAATTGAACTTGTGTTCCTTTATGTTTTCTACTTCTTAATAAGAGAGGAATGTTGGTGTTATGTTCCTATTCCTGTTTTTAACTTAAAAGTTGACAGACAACATTACCAATAATATGTAATGTTTAACATTAATCTGAGATATATTATAGATTCCTGGAAGTTCTTTTTTCTCAGACATATTTTACTTCATCTTATATTGGCTTCAGATATGACAGGCAGATTGATTTTGGTAAGACCCATTTAAATTTATTTGTCATGCATTTGAAGAAATGAAAATATGCTATTTGCAATAAAATTTTCATAAGATAGTTCATTTGCATTTAATTGTAATGGCTCAAAGAATGCCAAGCAGAATGGTTGGCCCTCATGCATATTCACCTCATCAAATCTGGCCCTCTATGAAAAAAGTTTGGACACCCCTGCTCTAGATGGACTGGCTTCCGAGACTGTTGAGCTCCTTCTACCCAAAGTAAATGGTTATGAGGCACCAGTTTTCTGTCTTCACCCATTCTCCATCATGGAGCTGGACTTAGTTGTCAGAGCCTATTTGAAATGCATACAATGGAAGTGTTTTATAGACAGTCTGAGCTTGTTACCACTATCACCCCCATCTATGACAACCTATATTAATATGAAAACAAATTTTGGAGAAAATGGTTATTTCTGATCACAGTTCCTATTGTATAACTCCACCATAAACAGTATTATTATATTTGGTTGGTGTTAATAAAATAAAAATGTTAATTATTCTCTAAAAAGAAGTAAAATATTGCAATTAAATTACACATAAAATTTGTTAAGTTCGTTGTGTCAAACATTAGTTGAACTTCAAAAAATAGTCAATAAGAATTTTATGTTGTTGGCCAGTAACATTCAGTTGATTCAGTTATTTGAAATGTTGAGGTAAAGAGATTGCATTCCAGTGTGCGTCAAAGGTTTTGAGTTTTAGGTGTTTGAAAATCTATGAGCAGGTTTAAAAGAAATTATTCACTAAATTGTGATATTTCAAAATGTTCTGATATTTCTATTTAACATATTTTGTTATTAAGAAAATTTTATTTGGTATTTTCTTGATATTTAAGTTTTTCTGACAAAAGTAACTTATTCTTAAAGCAGATATTTTTTCAATTATCATGTAGACTTAGCACTGGCAAAGAGTAAAATGATTACATTGCAGAAAATTATCACTTTATAGAAATGATTACAGTAATTATTACAGAAAATGATCACTTTAGAATAAAAATGATTACAGAAAATTTTACTGAAAAATGATCATGTTACATATAATGCATAACTTTAAAATTCTAGATTATTCCTCATATTTATTTCTTAAAAATAAACTGATAGATTTTAATAGAGATTTGAGAATTTTAAAGGTAAATCTACAGAAATAAATAAAGAACATAATTTATCTGTTGCTGTTAAAACCTATAAATCATTAAAAATGTTGTATATCAGAGAGTAAACCAACCAAATTTTGTCAAGTCTTTTGTTGGTGATGCTGGCCTGTTTCTCTTCCCTGTCACTCAGCAGTTTTTTTAGAAGTTCCAATTGCTCAAGTTGTAGTCTGAAAGCATTGCAAGGAAAATAAGTAACAAATTAAATAATAACAATGAAACTATAACAATATAAATATTTGTTAAAACCCAAAAAATGAAATTTCCTTATTAAGCATTATAATGATGATGATGTTTTATCAGATATATTTATATTCCACTATTTGTTTTTAGTTTATTGTTGAAAAATCTGGCTGCAAAATTGGTTGGAATTTAAAAAAAAAAGCATATGAGTAGTGTATAATGTTTGGAGTGAGACAAGATACCACCATCCTGAATGACTGACATTTCATATTTGCCTACCGGTCTATGTGTTAAGGGCAGACTAACTTGTCTGGCTCTGTTGCCGGTGTACCATCTAGGACAGTTCCTCATGCAAGATAGTACCTCCTGTCCTACTATACATGCAACCCCCTTTCTTGAGGCCACAAGACATCTGAGTTGTGGTCAGTTGTAGGGATGTCCTTGAGTATTCATGTGATGGACCTCACATCTGTGGAGACAGAGTCCTCGGTGGCTGTAATGTTCTCATCCATGCAATGTGGGTTATGCTTTGGTGGTGGTTGTCTTGAGTGTTGGCTTTCATTGGTTTCCATCTCCAATTCACTCATGTACTCCACCTCCATTTCCTCTGGTGTGGTGTATAGGAGTTCAGGCTGGTGATGCATGAATGGCAGTTCAGCATTCAAACCAATGCTGATGGATATAGGCCAGTCCTCGGGTTGTTGCTGTAGTGGTCCAGAACCTGTTGGTGTGTCCAGTCTCTCCAACATCTGTGAGACCACCTCAGGTGTATGGTAGTATGGGTTGTCAGTAATCAGGTTTATCTTACGGAGGAAGCAACAGTCATGCATGGTTACCTGGTTGCACATGATACTCTCTGTTGCCTAGCACCTCCACGACTTGCCCAGTTTTTGCCCATTGAGTTGTCTTGGTTCTGTATCTGAACTGACTTCTAGCTCCTGAAGTGGACAACTGTATGTGTTGTAGCATTGTTCATTCTTCATGTGTCTTTCAACCATTGCTGTCTTCCTTAATCAGATGATTTCCCTTCACCGCTTATGGATTTGATATTTATCTGCAGGGTAAGGAGATGATCTTTTATAGTATGGCCATATAGCATCATTGCGGGAGTCATGCCAAGGTCCTGAACAGGAGTATTACAGTGGGTCATTAGAGCCATGACCACACTATCATGGGATAGACAGCCATGGGTGTCAGTGCTGTCTGTCAATATTCACTTGGCTGATTTGACAGACAGTCCTGCTCGACCATTACTCTAGGGGTAGTACACTGATGATGTGCATTTCTTTGTCCCCTAATTGTTGAGGAATGTGTTATATTCCTGCAATTTGAATGGCGATTTTCCATCAGACTAAATTTCTTCTGGTGCACCATATGTGCAGGGACAATTCCCTAGGAAAAAGAAAAATGCCCTATTGGTGGGAAATTTAGAGTCATCCTCTTTTTTATTTACCTCTCATTAAAAGAGCATGTGGATTTAAGCTGCTTCAGGAATGAAGACCACGTATAAGTTTTACACAAATATCCCTTTCTCATTTTTAATATTAACTTTTAATGATAAACTTATCAGTTGCAAATAATTTATTCATTCACCACAACAAACAAAAAACAGAAACATTTAACAACCACATTACAAGAACTTTCATATATCTACTGAATTAGTACAACCAAATCCTTCTGATAAATAAATCCTTCTATATATGTATAAATGTCAATTTGTTGTTATGATGTGTATATGTATATTTTACTAACCAAAAACAGGAGTCAAACAAGGTTCATCATAACAAAATAATGTAAATCCAACTAATCTGTTGCACACAGACTCAAAGATATTAACAAAAATACATTTTATACAGAATAACTATAGTTTTACATGCAGAAAACAATAAGAAATAAATACAAGTGACAAATAAATAGAATAAATAAACACTTAACTTCACTTCACTGAAGACTCTTGTTGGTGAATGTAAAACTGTGGCAATGGGGAGAGATGAGAGGTGTTATTGTTTGAAATGGGAATCCCCCTCCATAAAGTCTTTTTCTGGGGTTATTTCCCTTCTATGTCTCTTTTGTGCCACTAGAACCTACTTGAGATTGACTGGATCTCTCTCTCAAGAGAGAGAGAGATCCAGTCAATCTGTGTCAAGAGAGGTTTGATTTTGTCTTAGTTTTAAAATTTGCCTGAAATATGACAAGGCAGTGTCATTAAACATGCTTACAACATGCTTGCAACAACTTTGTTTGGGTGATACTTTTTAAAAGAACTTTGCACCTTACTCCATTTTGAAGAAATGTTCTTAATCACTGAAGAAGGTACATTCTCCCTTCTCTCCCCCTCCTCCTCTTCCTCTGAAGCTATTTTCTCAGCTGCTGTTTGTTGCTTTTTCAGCTGAAATTCTTGGAGTCTTCAGTGGTCAGCTCTTCTGTGTGGTTCGCTTCAATTACTCCACATCCTTACCCACTCACATCCAAGCCTAGTGACTTCCCCAAAGACACACCTGGAACTTTCTTTGGACCCATGGTGGCTTATTTAACAGTAAAACTAAATAAAAAAAACAACCCAAAAATACTATTTAGAGCCAAAATTTTCAGACTAATGCTAGAGGAGAGGCTCACTTAGTGAAAGACAAAATCAGACTGAATCACACACACACACGTGATGCTTTGTGTGGGAGCTTGGCTTGGGGAAGTTATGTGGAATCATCAAGCAAATGGGAATGTACGGTTTGTACATATAGATTTCTTTGCTTGATAACTGAAAAGATGTACAATTTCTGAGACATTTTCAAAAAAAGTGAAACTGAATTATATGATAATGGAGGTGCTCAGTAACCAAGGCACCACTGTATATTAAATGTTATAAGTAATCTGAAGATGATTCAAAGTATAAGGAAGGATGTAAGTTATATATTATTATATTTATATAAGGGATTTAAACATCCATGGATTTTGGTACAGTGCTGCTCTTGCACCACTCTGAATACAGAGGAAAATTGTATGTTCTATTTATCTTCTTTGTGCTTCATGACACATAAGACTTCAACAGAATACCTCCAGTCTGCCCTGCCTATTACTTTCCTCTTCTTCTCCACAGCGCTTTGTCATGTCATTCTTGATCTTCCCATTCTTTTTCCTTTAGAGGCTCAGATCAGCGCAATGTTGCAGCTGTTGTTTGGGTCTTGCCTTAAAGTGTGGTTAATGAACCTCCATTTTCTTTGCTGTACCTCAACACTAAGACATTTTATAGAGGCATGCTGGAGCAATTCTGACATATTCACCTGGTCTTGTCATCTAATCTTAATGATCCTTCTGAAGCTGATCCATTTTCCAGGTCCCACAACTATATAATAAGATGGGGACGATCAAGTTTATATAAAGCTAAATCTTGGTGAATTTGCTTATCTTATTGGCATTCACAAATGTATGTTGCTCTTGTTCATTTTAATTGTAGCTCACGTTTAGAAACTCTCTTCTCATTTCTTGCCTTCATCAACTACTTAAGTCTGCTGCAATTAGATCACTTTTTGATTCATTCTACATGTTGGCTGGATGTGAGCTCTAAAAATGGAAAACACAAAATAAAAAGTTGTTTTCTATGCAGGGACTCCGAGCATCACATAAAGTCCACAAAACAAATCCCTGCAATAGCCAATCATGAACATTCCCACTAGAAAAAAGATGACCCTGGGGATCACCAGATTTGCTTAAAAGAAAGTCCTTTGTAATGACATACACAACAGCAGGTTGAAAGGCCACCTGTTGACGTGTAGGTATGCTGTTGCTGTCACTGCCATGATTGCCTCTTGCACCACCACTGTGATCTCAGCCAAGCTTCACTAATCTCACCAGTTTCTTCATATGTATTACTACTGTGATTTCTAGTACATCAATATCTTCACTAATCTGCTCCAACCCAAGAAATCAGTCAACTCTCAGCCCTGCTGACAACACCTTTACACCTATTCGCTTTCTTTACCAACAGCAACTAAAAAACCACTTATGAACAATTTTGCCACCTTTCAAACAACTTTGCATATATTCCAAAATTTGACAAGTACATTTTGTTGAACCCAAATGCTCTTTATAACATACCTTACAAGTTAATAGCATCATCTTTATTAAAAATAAGTTGGACTAAGGAATGGACAGTATTTGACTCAGTTTAACACTGATAAAAATTAACACTTGATTAAAATTCATGAACATGTATGGATTTTCAAAGTCTGAAATAATGAAGAGGTTCAGAAATTAAATTTTCATGTTATAGACAATACATGTAAAAAAGTATCAAAATAAAAAGCTTACTTTTCAATCATCTGTTCTCTTAATGCCCACTCTTTCAACTCCATGGCTTCCAACATTTGTCGCCTTTTCTCTAATTGGTTCAAGTCATTAAGAGGAGGCAGTGTTTTTTCCCATTCACGTTTGGCTCGAGCCCTTTCAATCATCTCAACCTCTGCTACACCAGCAGGTAAACCCCGACCTAAATGTAGCAAAAAAAAAAAAAAAAAAAGGGATAGAATTTTAACATTTTTTAGTTCTTTTCTTTATGACATATTAAATAATATTTTTTTGTGTTAGAATACAAACAAAAAAGAATTGGTTTCTGGTCACACTGAATTTAATTAATATTCAAAAAATAATTTGTTAACTCATGACTTATTGAAATTAAGAAAACTTAACTAATAAAGAGATTCTGTAGAAGGGACCATAGAATGAAAACAGTCAATCTAGTTTGATTTGAAATACCCAGAATATTACTAGATACAACAAGCATCTGAAGAGGGCTGGAGGTTACAATAGCCAAAATATTATGACTATAACAACCAAAATAAATAAATCAGTGTATAATAATAATTCTTCATTTCAGACAAAATTTATTGATTTCTTCTTTCTTTTATTTCATTATTTTTTTATTAAAATAAATGTGGGATAATGTAGTCCAATAGATAGGATATGACACAATGAAAATGAGTGGTTAACTTCAAAACTAGATGTTATAGCAAAGTACAAATATGACAAATCAGAAAACTTAAATAAAACCCAATATAAAGTAAATGCTCAGATATCAAAGGTTCCTTTAATGATTGATTTAATATATTTAGAAGGCTATATATTTGTTTTGCTAAATGTTCACAATAAAAGGCCCAAGAGCCACTTGATTGATTGATTGATTTGTTTTTTACAGCTTATCGAAATCCAGAAAAAATATTTTAGAGTGTAAGAATTTTTTGGAGATAATAATTATTTACTGTTACAAGTCCTAGTAATTAACCCATAGTAAGGGGGAGAAGATGTGGATTCATATGTTTTCCAAAGTGTATTTGTGTGTAAATTAATATAATGAACCTGAATGGAATTGGAATTTGATTTTCTGATTTTCAGTTCAGAGCTGCTATCTATTATACCACTTGTACACCCAAGCTTGCAACACCTAGTATTCTCAAGTGGTCATCCATCCAGGTACTAGCCAAGCTTGATGTGTCTTAACTTTGGTGATTGTACAAGAATCAATGTTTCAATGTGATATCTCCATATGTCAAGAGCCACTCAAGGTAAAGGGTTACTGACTGAGGTTGCTGTATGGATGTAAGAGGAAGAAGTAAGTGTAGATTATTTGGATATGTAGGATAGATAATGGCTAACCCTAGACTTGAAGAGCTTAAGATATTAGTAATCAGGGAAGCATCCTCTAAGGAGTCTGTTCCACAAAATAGTAGTTCTTGGGAAGAAGCTGTCTGAGTGGAACTTCCTTTTTACCAATGGAACATGAAGAGAATGAGAATGAATTGACCCTGTGTATGTGGCAAGGCAGGTTCTAGCTATACAGATCTCAACTAATGGAACTAAAGAATGTAGTTCATATGAAATAGCGATAGAGTAGTGATAGGCTTACAATATTTCATCTGTGAAAAAGCAGCTGTAGAGTTTAAAATAATGCATTGCCCACAAGTTCCTGATGATGAATGAAGTATGTTTGGGTAAAATATTTTTGACTTTTTGGAACTTTTCTTTTGCCTTAGCTCACCATTCTGATCAGTGCTATGTGACAATCACCTCTTGCCCACTCAATCTCCACTTGAAAAGCAAGTCAGTGACATAAGGCAATCAAGTTTAAAAAACAATTAATATTATGAAACCATAAGATTTAAAGAGTAAGTTTGTGCATTTATTTACTAATCAGATTGATTTTTGATAGAAAATAGCAAATATGGATTTATAGTCTAAAACATCAATTTTATTATCTAAAGATTTTTAGTAATATTGATTATTCAGGGTCATACCGAAGATCTGCAAAGATATGATTTCATGAGTCCCATAGCCCAATAGGTTCATAGGGGCACCACATGTAATGCACCCATAGTAGTAGTGGTGTGTCTTGGGCAAGATAGTCTGATGGGGTCCAACCCTCTCAAAGCTGGTTTGAATTTAGATTTCCTTCTCCTAGAGTTGTTGCTAACCAAACTTATAGAGCCTAATCAGTCCTGGTATTTACAAGAGAAGAGATGGTTTTATACCTTTCCTAAAGGTATTTGTGCACAAGTAAATGTAACAAACTCGACTTGAATTTGAACTTGGCTCTCTGATTTTCTCATTTCGAGTCACTATCCATGAGGCAACCGTGCACCCCATTATATTATTACAGAAATTTAATTATCAGGGAAGTTGACTAATTTGTTTTTAATAACTTATTACCCCTTTGTAAGTTATTTAAAGCCAAAACCTATCTTGGGTGGATTGTAAGAATAATTCTTTTTTTGCAAGTGAATATTGCATTAACAGTTTTTTTGGAGATAACAATAATTTTCCTAGATACAAAGTCTACTATTTAACCCATAGCTGGAGGTAGAAGAGATGGTTTCATACCTTTCTAAAGGGCATCTAAATATAAGTGAATGCAACAAACTAGACTGGAATTTGAACTCATCTCTTCTGATTTCTCATTTGAAGTTGCTATCTATTACACCACCCACATATCCATCACTATCTGGGAAATCTTTTAACAGAAGATTGAAAAATGTGGCACAGAATTCTGAAGGCACATTGGAATAGAAAATGATGCCTTCCAAAATCTAAATAAGGTATTAAGAAGCAGGAAAATTTCATTAGAAACAAAGTTAAGAGTGCTGAACTACTATGTAATATCAATTCTCCTATATGACAGTGAATACTGGATAATTTCCTCACAAATGAAGAGGAAACTTGGAGCAACAGAAATGTGGTTCTACAGAAGGCTGCTGAGAATACTATAGAACATGTGAATAATGTTAAGTGTTAAGGAAAATGAAAACAAAAAGGCCACTTTTACTTAGAATCAGAGAGAGAGTTTAAATTTCTGGGACATAATGAGAAGAGAAAGCTTGGAAAATCTGACACTCACAGAACATATGGAATGCAAGAGAGTCAGAGGAAAACATCAAATAGCCTACCTAATGAGCTTGTGCAAATGAATGGCTGAATAGGGAGTGGAAGACACATATTACTTAGAGCTACAATAGATAGGAAGTTGGGGAGAGACATGATCTCCCATATCCTAAAGAGACACAGCAGACTAAATAAGATCAATTTGTTAGTATAGTGAGATTGCTCATCATGGATGCTTTATTTTGTGGTTTTGCACCAGAGTAAGTTATTCTTTGAGAGTATTGTGATAAAAAAGCAACAAAGAGATTAAGAAAAACTAATAATAAAATAAGTTTTCAACGTGGTAGCTGATGCATTATGGATACTTAAAATAACACTTCTCTTACCCCAGGAAAGTGTAGCAAGTGTGAGAATCTCTGGCTGTGATCCTGGATGGACAACATATTCTGGTGTGTAAGGATCAGTCTGAACATCGGCATCTCTGTAGTCAGTTTGTACATAGACACTTTTGGTCTTGGAGTTTAAGGAAGATTTCTGTAGAACAGCCATGTCAGGAATGAACAGTGAGTCAGGCCTAAATTAAAGACATTACAAAAAACAAATTAATTTTTCGTAATTTATTTTCTATAGTCATTTTATTGGCATGAATTAGAATTTTAGAATTAGTCAATAGTCATTCCGCTCATTTGAGCATTGATTTATTATTGTTTAATATCATCTTTAGTGAAAATATATAGTGGGAAATTTTTTTCCACTTTGTCATTAAATTTCTTAATATTTTAGTTAAAACTGGTATATTTTTGTTTATTGATTCTAATATTCAAGATGGAAGAAAATGAACAATATTTTCAGCAGAATATGCATATCTATTTTAAGAAAGGTAAAAATTTGATTCAAATGTAAAAATAAGTTTAACAGTTTATGGAAAAGATACTGTGAAGGATCAAATGTGTTAAAAGTGTTTTGTGAATTTTCAAACTGGAGATTTCTCTACAGTCAAGTAGATGAGTCGAAGTTAAGAATGATCAAATCAAGACATTATTCATTTGTATCAAATACAAATGCTCTCTGAAAGGGTCATACTGGTGGGAATTTTTCAACTTGTAAGCTTTCAGCCAAGAATCATTGTATAAGTTTAATAAACAAACTATTGGGAAAATAATAAACCTGCTGTATCATATAAGCCCCATGCCAGGAGGAAATTTAAAGGAAATAATTTAATCAACAGATTTAAAATATCCAAATAACTGTTGAAAATCATTTGCACCAACTTGGTTTTGCTGTTTTTATGTGTAGTTTCTACATGAAAAAGTCGCTGGGTTCTATTTCTATATGAATCATTATTTATAAAGATGTTCTGCTTTGAAAACAATATGATGAGCATTGAAAAGTAGATATTTTAGAACAATTTGGATTGAAAGAAATTGTGGAGCAAGCAAAATGAACTCCCACTACCTGTATCAAAGGCTTGTCTTCATCCAAATAAGGTAAAGCAATGTTTAAATTTCATGCCTGCAAAAAAAATGGTGTGCCAAAAGGATGGTTATTTCTTTGATGCTGCTATTATTCTACACATGTGTTTATTTACAAGTATGTGAACCAAGTATAATGCAATGCTTATTATTTAACTTTTATAAAGATTTATTTACCATTTTATAAAAAAGAAATTTGAAAAGAAGTGTTTTTATTGAAAAATTTATGAAATTGTCAAAATAGGTAAACCAAGTATAATGCAATATTTATTATTTTTTCATTTTATAAATAACTATGGAAATATGTTTTTTATTCACTCTAATAATTAGTATTGAGTATCTTTGTTGTTAATTCTCAAGAAGAAAGAAAATGTATAAATGCATTTTCATATGTTTGGATTTAAAATAAAAATTCTAATCATTGTATTTTAAAACAATAAACATTGCTGATGAAGTCAAAAGTGTATAAAGTAATAGCAATGTCAAGGGAATAACCGTACTTTTGACACACTGTATTTTGCAGGCATGAAGGTTAAACATTGCCAAAGGTAACACTGCATATGGTAAGATTGGAAGATGGCAATTTACCAGAAGCTCTTGTGGAAGGACGAACTCTTGATATATCAGCTCTCACAATACAAAGTGTTTTTTATTGGATGAAGTTAAATCTAAATGCTCCTAATGTCATCTACTGAGAAGCACAGAGAAAACTTTTTAGGCTACCCAATATTTTTATGTGAACATTTGAAATTAATAAAACTTTTGCCGAAATATATATATTATCATATTTTTAGCATGCTGAATATTTTCATATCTACTAACAAAATGGATAAATGTTATGCCTTCATCTATGTTTTGTTTTGTCACACATTATCTCCACAAGTTCTCACTGAATTGCAATAACATTTTGTAAAAGAGTGGGGCATAGGCCAAGGAATAACTGATTAAATTTTTGGATGTATTCATAATTTTTTTGACAGAGATATTTCATATATACAATAGCCTGAAAATATGGAAAAATTGAGACTTACACAGTTACTTCCCTTGCACCTATGGACTGATTTTCATTCAGTTTTAGTGACAATAGTGTTGGCAGAGGTATGCACTCTCTGAGTGCTTTCAAGTTGGTGCGAGCGTGTGTGTGTATGTGTGTGTATATATATATATATATATATATATATATATATATATATATATATATATATGTTTATTAGATTGTTTTTCTATAATGATATTATGTTTCAAATTTGTTCCAGTAACTGAAAGAATGGAATTAGGTAAGGAAAAACAATATTGATTGAAATGTACTTACGGTTCTGAAGCCAAGATAACGTCAGTTGCAACATGCTGCATAAATGGAATTAATGGTCTGCAAAACATAAGAAAAAAGAATAAATAAATAATAGGATTTTAGTAAAATCACTGTCATGAAAAATGGATATCTTAATTATTTGTTTATAATACGCACTCATATATAATATACACCTGTATTTATGAAATTCTGGAAAATATAAAACATCTCTTGTGTATATATGTACTGCCATTTTAAAATTTTTAGCAGCTAAATTTAATCTAAATTTAACATTTGTCCAATTTTTATTGATTAAAAATAAGAAAGTATATAGTTTATATAATTATGTTAGGTCACTCTACATGTGCTATGGGTACCATACTACCATGGTTGGGTCAGCTAAACTTGTCTCCCATTAAATTTTTCTGGTGAGGAGAGTGGAATCAATGGCCACATGTTTGTGACCAAGATGAGCCTTCAAATTGGAGGAAATTGGCTTTGGTTTATCCTAGAGAGGGATGGACTCTGCCAAATCTACTTGCCCAAGACACACTATGCATGAATGGATACCTCTCCAGCTTTCAACTAATATATGTGGAGGGAACTGGTCAGGTGCTCAGTTGAGTAGTAACCCTACAACCACACCTGGGACTGATGATAATGATTATGTTAGGTTACATTATGTTTTGAAATAATTGAAATTTGAAGAGGGAATTTAGAGCAAACACACAAGTTACTCATTTCAACAGGCTGTATTTGCTGACTGGAGCTTTCTGTTATGTGGATATTGGAAATCTAAGAGAAGCGTGTATCTCTAAAGCTATTGTGGCAAAGTTATTGAAAAAATGCTGCATCACAAATGCACTGGATGGCAGTTAAGATGACATACTTTTTGAGGAAGGACAAGATGACTTTGCAGAGAATGGCATAAAAAAGAATGAAGACATCTACTACATAGTTGGCTCCTTGTACTATATTTCTGCCATGCTCTATCTTTACAAGATTAAGATAAGACCAAAACTAGAGTATTGCTACCATATCTGAATTGGAGCTTCACAACCCTCACTTTCCAGTCTTGTTATAGTTCAAAATTGTTTATCCTTTCTTGTGGGAGATGTCTTATTTTCCACCCTACAGTCTCTTTCCCATAGTCACTATCTTGCAAATCTAGCACTGTTTCCATGGTAAATGATATGTCCCAGAAATGGCTATATTTGTTCGAACTAGCAAAGTGGTTTTGGACTACTGTAACCGAGTAGGACAAACTAGCAGGTAACCGTAATGGACTGGTCCTCATTGTAGTGGTAGGCAATAGGCGAAAACAATAGGCGTAGTCAATAGGTGTCGTATTGTACCTCCACATCAGTCTGTATTTATGGCTGACACCAGCCAATCATATTACTCTGAGGGGGAACCCAGGTGTATGCATATTCATTACATCAGTAAATGTTCAGATAAGCTCCATTCTTTAGTGCCACCAACTCAGAAACTTTGCAGTCAATACTTGCCTTGCTACATCCATAGAATTGAATCACCCTCATTCCTTATGCATTCCTTTGGCAAGTAGCATGTTCCATTCAGAAAGCTTCTTCACAAGAACTGTTATCTTGTGGAACAAACTTCTGTGTGGATGCTTCCTTGAACACTACAAGCTTAACCTTTTCAAGTCTAGAGTCAGTTGGGCCTTGTATTATGTGAACTTTAGTAAAAGAAATAAAAACTGCTTTCATTTTTTAAAACTTGGAAAAAACAGACACACATTGTCCCTTTTTCTTTTATTTCTTTGGCAAATAAATTTTGGTTTCACTTCATTTGCAGAAGTTTTAGAGTTTACTAATTTGAGTTTATTGCTTTTTTCTGCTTCTGTCATTTCCTTGTAAAACCTACACATTTAATATTGATAAATATGTGATTGAGTTTTGAAACTTGTCCATGAGACTATTTGACATTGGTGAATGGAAAGAAAGGAGTTAAATCAAAAACATAGCTTGGAACAAGATGAGAAGGGCTAATGAATAGTACAATGGACAGATCAAGAAAAAGAAGGGATATTTCTCTTTTTCCAAGGGAAAAGTTTAATTCTCTAAAACCAGAAAAATTACTTAAAGGTATTATTACCACAAGAAGCCATGTGGCAAGTTTTAATGAGGCAGCTCCAGAAATACCAGTTACAAAAACACAATATAAGCAGAATGGATAAAATTTGATCTGTAACCAAATCAAGGGAATAGAGTTTCTTTGTGTAACCTAGAGTTATTGGAAGGCAATGACCCTGGCAAGATTGTGGGGATGACTACGGGAGGAAGCAGCTGGTAAATTTCTGAATTTTAAGCAAAACCAGTTATGAGCAATTTTGCCTATGCGAAATTTTGAATTATAATTTTAATTAATGACCATAAGTTAAGTCAAACCAAGTGGTTGAGAGACTATTGGTTGAAGTGTAGCCAAGGTGGCAGGCGCAGTTGAAATATCAAGGTCAGTGGAGGAATTGCCCATGCCCTAGTGTTGGTGTGAGGTACCAAAATGAGAAGTAGAGTTAGAGTGGATCAATATCCTGTATTCATGGAAGATGGGATCTCCTCAAAATTGGGCATGTAATTAATTTCCCAAGACCAGACAACAATGGGCTCTTGTTGGCAATTAGGGCAATCACCAGAACCCCAGGCTATGTTGTACCCCATACCAGGTTCAAGTGAAGGTCCATATAAACAGGAAATTGAAGTGTTTCAGACACCGGACTAATGATGACCACTTCACCTGATCTCATGTGACTTCCTGCTTGAAGGAAGCCTCCAACATAAGCCTTGTGCCAGAAGCTTTGCTCAGACTTAGCGAAACCAACTGAATTGTCACTCTGAACCTATGAAGCAGGAAAGGTCAATATTTTCTGCATGAAGAACTAATAATTTTTAATATCAAGAATTAACCAAGTCCTATACAATATATAAAAACATTTTCTTTTACTCAAATTGTTTTTTATTTGTGACTTCACTCTGCCCAGACCAAACCAATACAATGATTCCTGTCAATGATTCGAACCTTGCCAGCCTTATGATCAAAATCAAACACAATGTGGAATAGGGCAAGGCTTGGATCAAAGTGATCAACTCATCGATCAGCCACAGAGATTGGACATCGGACGGACTAGCAAAGAAAAAGGCTACAGTCTATCAGCATTTAAATTATTGTAATTACTTTATTAGTGTTCAGAATGTAATTATGTATTTCACAGCTGTGAATTAGGAGTCAACCAATCAATGCAGAAACAAGGTTGAATGATAGGTAACAGTGTCTAGAATCAGATTATCATCTCTTCTATCCAATAGTGCATTTCAGAGTTTAATTGGAAAAACTTACAAAGAAGGAATTTGGATTCCTCATGAGTTTTTGCTTGTTAACTGAATACAATGTTCCACAATTTACAATGTCTTTTAATCAGAAATGCCAACTATTTTTGCATTGCATTGTTACAGATGTTAAAAAATGTTTCTTTTATGTCAACAGAAAGCAAAAGACTGAGAAATCAGTGCCAGTACCAAAACCAGGACTCTATCCACAGACGTTCTTGCTTTGTGTCTAGTGAAATATGAAAGTTGATATCCATTATGAGGTAATAGGACATGGAAGGACCATTATTGTAGATGTTTATTGTCAGCAACTTGATTGGGAAAATGAAACATTATATTGAAAATGTCCTGGTTTGGTAAAGAAGAAAGGTGTTATTATAATGCTGCGGGGCATCCTGGCCCCTGTGCTACATGACAACACTGTTCCATCCTCAGTCACTGGTATATCTGCGATTGAATCCTGTGGCTAACTGTGAAGTAGGTCACTTTGATCCAAGCCGCTCCCTGTCCCATATTGCGTTTGTTTTGATCACAAGGCAGGCAAAGATCAAATCATTACCAGATATCATTGGACTAGTGTCGTTCAGGTGGGATGATGTTATGAGACAAAAAAAGAAAGTTGTGTAAATCAAGAAGGTTTATATAACTGAGGTTTATACAGGAATACTTTTTCATATAAGAATCTACAAGCATGCAGGATAATGACCATTCATTCGTAGTCTAATTTCATGACACTTTGTCCTTCATTTCCAAGTCAGAGTCAAGTTTTCAAACTTTAAGTTGAAAAATTCTTCAGGCAGCAAATTAGAGAATGCTGATGACACACTTGTCTCCCTCTTTCTCTTTCTTTGTCATACAATAGAGACTTTCAATTCTTCTACTTTGCAATTTCATCAGATCACTCTGCTCAATTTATCTAACAAGGCATGATCAGGAGTTCTTTGTGGAAGCAAATTACATGGTGTAATGGAAGTGCATCTCTGCCTCAATTGCTGCTGTCTGTCTTCTCTTCTCTCACTTCTCACCCCTGGGATCTCTGCATGGCTATGGAGTCCAACCTCCAAAAATTGGGTTGGGGTTGACTTGTTCTGGGATGCCTCCAAGTCTCCTGTCACGCAATCAAATCTCTCCACAGGTGCTGCTGGGTGGCCCTTGTATGTCCAAATATGGGAAGCTCTCCCTGCAGGAGTGATGGTAGCAATACATCGATCCACCATCTTGTTCTCCCCACTTCTCTTGCTCATTCCAGTAGCTTTCTTTCCTCCCACTTCCTCATATCTGCTCTTCATGCTGCTGCCATCCAGGGAATAAGTGTTTCACCTAACACAAAAAGATGTTATTTTTAATGTCACCATAAAATTATTATCTGAATTCCTTCATTCCTAATTATCATGTTTGGTCTGTGATTTTTCCTCTTGACCAAAATTTTCAAGCCTAAGAAAATCTTGTTCCTTTAGTGACACATGCATCCTCCACCCCTCTATCAACAAGTGACATAGAATCATTACTTTACCCTTTTCCTCACCAACCTGTAGCCATAAAATTATTATCTGTGACTATTTTGGTGGTCTCTATCCAAAACCACACTTCCCTCACCTTGTCCTCTGGGCTTCATTTAACCAATGTTTCTAGCGAGGTCCTTATTCATGAAATGAGAAACAAAATGAATGTATATTTTCTTTTGTTTTCAGTATGTCCTTCAAGATATCAATTACATTCTTTTTTACTCACAAAATGAGAAAACAAGAATGTGTGACACTATTTGGTGCTGGTAAATGGAAAGAAAGGTTTAATGAATTTAGAATGATGGACAGACTGGGAGAAAGAATGAAGGTTTCACTTTTCCAAAAAAAGCTTAATTCTTTAAAACCAGAAAAACTACTTAAGGAAAGGCAATATTACCACAAGAAGCCATGTGGTGATTTTTAAGCTGACAGCTGATTAATGACCTCATTCCAAAGTACAGGTTAAGAAAACACAAAATATGTAGGATGGATAAAATTTGATCTGTATCCAAAACTCAAGAATAGAGTTTCCTTGTGGTTGGAGTGCAATGACCCTGACAAGATTGGGGGAATGGCTGACTGGAGAATCATCTGGTAAATATCTAATTTTGACCAAGATCAGGGTGGGAAAATTTTGCATAAGCAAAATTTGAAATGATAATTTTTTAATTAATGACCATAAGTTAAGCCATGCCAAACAGTCAGGAGCTAGATTGGCCGAGGGGTAGACAATGTGGCAGGAGCAAGTGAAATACTGAGGAAGCTGGAGGAATTGCCCATGCTCATTGGTAAGTATTGGTGTGAGAAGAACTTATTGGGGCGGATTGATACCTATGACTGCTACCCATAGGAAAAGGGGATCACCCAATTTGGAAATGTAATTAATTTCCCAGGGCCAGACAACAAAAGGGCTCTTGTTGAAAGACAGGGGAAACACTGAATCTCCTAATAGCATAATACCCCATGCTGGTTTTAGGTGAATGTCAATAAATGCAAGGAATCAAAGTGGCTGAGAGCAGTGGTTGCAGATGCTGAAACGACCGCATTGCCTGATATCATGTGACTGCTTTCCTGAAGAGACATCTGACATAAGCCTTGTGCCAGACTTAACTAACCAGCCAAAGTGTCATGATCAAGAGGGTTCGGTTGATAATTTTCTGCATGAGAGATTGATAAATTCTAATGTCAAGACTAATCAAACACTGTACAAAAGAAAGTATATAAAAGCATTTACTTTTACTCAAGTTATTTTTTCTCACTTGGTGTCTTCATTCCGCCTGGACCAAAACCCAATATGATGATGATTCTTTGCTAGCCTTATGATCAAAACTAAACTCAATGTGGGATAATGCAGGGTTTGGATTGAAGTGATCATCTCACTGATCAGCTGCGGGAGTTGGACATTTGGATGGACGGCTGAGTAGGAAGCAACAATAAGAGTATATTTTCTGTTGTTTTCGTTATGTCTTTCAATCTATATACTATCTTGTTCGTCTTTGTGGTCACTTTTGATTTAATTTAGTCCTTTTTTCTTTCTTCTGATTTTCAGCATCCTTACAGTGTCACATTATTCTTCAGCATGACAATAAATACAACCCCCCACAAAATACCAGATTATTAGGACAAGAGATTCTTCCACCTTCTCTATACTCACCAGATTTAACACCTACAGATTTTTATTTGTTTCTATCAATAGAACATTTCATAAATAGTAGAACATTTAGAAACAAAGAAGTTGAAAACAGTCTTTCAACTATCTTGGGGGTGGGAGTAGATTTCTGTAATTGCAGAATTGAGTATTTGCCTTCCCATTGGTTTGTAGTCATTGAAAATGAAGGTGATAATATTTTTGATAAATAATATTTAAATAACATTATTTACATTATTTGGACTATTGTCCTCATCTTTGTCACCATATTTATTACAATGTTTCGGCCGTTGTACGCTCCGACCTTCTTCAGGTGGTTGGAATGTCGAACTGAACCCTTTATTTCACTCACTGGGGTAGACAGATATCTCTCCCGAGTAAGACCCCCCCCCCATAGAGGAGGACATGACTAAAGACTGTGTGTACGCTATCCCGTGCAGCTGCGGAAAGAAATATAAAGAGGCGACAGGCCGCCCTCTCAAGGTAAGGCTTCAAGAACACCAGAAAGCTGTAATACGAGGGGAAGTGGAAAAATCAGGCGTGGCTGACCACATATGGAGAGAGAAGGGAGATCACTGCCCTCTGTGGGATCAAGTTGAGATCATAGACAAGGAACACCATTGGAAAATTCGTAAACTTAAGGAATCAGCACATATGCTAGGCCACAAAAATCTCCTGAGCTGACCAAGCATAGAAATAAATACAATATGGGAACCAGTAATAAGGAGTGCCAGCGAAAAGCGATAATAGCAACAAAGTTGCAATATGAGCTCTGGTAAAAACATGTAATGATAACAGCAAAAATTGCAATATGAGCACTGGTAAAAATGGTTGCTGAAACATTAAGTTTATAATACCCAGAAATTGATGGAGCACTTTCAGAGGGAAAATTAACAGGTAACTAATAATAATAACCCCAGTGAGTGAAATAAAGGGTCATTCCAACCACCTGAAGAAGGCCGGAGTGTACAACGGCTGAAACGTTGTAATAAATATGGTGACAAAGATGAGGACAATAGTCCAAATAATGTACATAATACCTCATCTCAGAAATATAGACAAATATTTAACTTACACTTCTTTTTATATCCTTTCTGGTAAAATGAAATTACTTTTTGAACATTCTAATAATTGAATGATTAAAAAGACTTTCAGGGTTGATTCAATGAGGAAAACTGAGATAATTTTGGTACTGATGCTTTATGGTTGGGAAGTCATTAAAAAGTAATCCTTGATCTCGAAGACTTTCAACAAACTGAACTCCTGGTATATGAACTGCAATCAATGGAAATTGATAATTGACAGTGCAAGAATTAGAAAATCTATGGATTCCATGAATAATTTAATAAGTATCCAGTCATTTGTATTGTGGGTTATTTAAAACTGAAACACGTTTTAAAAATAGTTCTTTTTTTGTGAGTGAATAATGCATGAAGAATTTTTGTTTGGAGATAAATGATTTTTCCAGATACAAGTCCTACTATTTAATCCACAGCTGGAGGAGAAGAGATGAATTCATACCTTTCCCAAGGTTATTTGTGCATAAGTGAATATAACAAACTCAATTGGAATTTGAGCTTGGTTCCCCGATTTATCATTCCAAGACATTATCCATTACACTACCCGCACATCTGCATCTTTTGGCAAAACATCACATCACCCAAGTTGGTCTCCACTTTATAGTTCAGATTTGACTCATTGTGACGTCTGTTTTTTTCCCAAATTGAAATTGCCATTGAAAGGGGAGAAATTTCAAACTATGGACAAGAATAAGAACAGAATGAGGCAGATGATGATGATCCTGAAAGAGGACTTTGCATATAATTTTGAAAATTGTGATGAGTTTGTGAGTTTTCAATGCAAACATTTTGAAAACTCAAGCACTATTGTATTAAGTTAGGTTACTTTTTCATTCATATTGAATAGTTGACTTTTTTTGCTATAAATTTGAAATATTCATTGATGACTCCAAGGGTTTCTCAAAATTCTGAAAATAAAATGTTTTTATGAAGGTGCTGCTTACACAGAAGTGCTGAATTAAAATATGGGCTTTTGACTTGAGGCAAAACAATGATAAATGCCAACTCCCACTACAAAAATTTGGGGACCAAAATAAAATTTATTATAAGTAAAAAGAAATTATTTATTTTCTATCTGAATTTTTTGGATGAGGAATTCTTATTGTACATTAATCCATTTACTGTTGTACTCATCATGAATATGTAACAATTTAATCACTATTTGATTATAATGCAGTTGCTGTTGGTTACTAGTTGCAGCAGGAGGAATTATGACGTGTTGCTGATAAGGACTTTCAAAATAAATGAATTTAACATTTTCGAAAGAAATGAATATAGAACAGAGCTCACAAAAGAAGAGATAAAAAATTATATTTATGTGTGTACAGAAATCTCAAATAAAGAAAACATTTATGTACTTAGCCAAAGTGTGTGTGTGGTCCATGTAGTTTCTTTGAAAGTATGTAGTTGATTTTCCGAGGCAGGGGGAATCTTTCCCCTGCAGAGACAAGTCCCAATACTGACACTATAATACGGAGTAAAAGGTGAGGGAGAGGACTTTGAAGGAGAGGACAGAACTATGTCTGTTTCTTTTAAAGTCAATAGGACACCATCTAGTGACTGTCAGGCAGACAAAGTGGAGTAATCCACACAGATATTTTATATCTGTGATGTTTCACCTGCTGTATCCTCCTGTCTTATTTAAGTACTAGTTGCATTTGGTTGAAGCAACATCAGAAAGATCAAATGCAATTAGTGCCCAAGAAAGGCTAAGGAGAAACTTTGTAAATATAAAATCATTCAAGATAAGGATAACAGTCTAAATGGAATAATGTACAAAGAAATTATCTCATTATTACATAAAAATCACAATGAATTATAGGGAAGAAAGGTATATTTGATCACATGACTATACATCTGGAAATGCAAGATAAGATTGATTCCAAGATTGTTTCCTGTTGATAATAACATGTCAGGATTTGCAAAAAATCTACTTGGCAATCATCTTTCCAGTGTGATACATGGTCAATATTTATAGTGGGAAGTGCTATGTTAGGGTAGTGACAAAAATTGACCAGTTCTGGTATTGACACGGATATTAGGGAATACTTCTTTTAATGTAGTCCTGGGTATGATGGTAAACTACATCTGGCAGCAAAGCCTCTGTGAAATTGGAGGTTTGAGGAGCATGCAACCACCTCTTAATTGCTGTTGTTCCCATGTTCATCCTGACCTGGGGTGGTAGCACCAGTTAGGGTCCCCGCTATGGGCAAATACCAAAACTCTCAAACAAAAACAAAACAACAAAAGTATAAAAATACATTTTTATAGAAAAATTACCAGCAATACATTTTTATATAATAAAATTACCAACAATACAATTTTAAAACAAAATGACCAGTAATATAATTTTATAGAAAAATTACCAACAATACATTTTATCTTAGTTGAAGGCATACAATTATGTTCAAAAAGTATTTAGTTGAAAATAAAAGTGTCCAAATGATTAGATTTTGACATTAAATAACCCATAGAGGTTGATATGCCACTAAATAAAATCAATCAACCAAATTCTTTTAGTGTGTGGAAGATGAGGGGGTGAAAATTTGGTCTTGTAAAAATATTTAACTTATCCACAATGAAAAAAGGAAAGGAAAAAAAGAAAGCAAATAAATTGTAACTTCCAAATTTTTATATTTCAGAAAGCAAGCTGCTTGAACTCTGACTGACAATGTGTTCTTTTAGTTTTCTTTATACCTCATACATTGACATAGTAGAAACAAAATGCATGTGAATATTTAACAGAAAAAATGTTTGGCTCAATTTTAGTGTTACTTGAAGAGTATATAAATTTTTAATACTATATATATATATTCTTATATTCCTAATAAGGAGTTACTTATTTTTTTTTACCTTTTTGGTCATAATTAAAATAAATACAGCTTTTTAATTTTCTTTTTTATTTATTATTATTAATAATAATTTATTTGTTTAATTTAAATATGTTTAATTAATCTTTTGGGAGTTCCTGAATTAAAAAAAATATATATACAGGCTTAAAAACTGAAACTTTGCAGATTAATAATTTCATATGTTTAAAATAAATGCTGTGAATTTTTTTTTAGCTTTCTCTATAAATTATAAGTTTATTAAATTTTATTTTAAGTTGGTATCCTCTCAGCAGAGATATCATATTTTCATTAAAAAGACGTTTTTATTTTGTTTGAAACTGATTAATTAATAGAATATGTCCTAATGTATATCTGCTATAATTTGAATTTGTCCAATTCATTCATTTTGCCAAATCTTAATTTATATGGGTTTTTAAAGTTTGTTTTTGTAAACACAAGTGTTGAGGCTTCCATGAAGAGAAGTTACTTATTTTTTTTTACCTTTTTGGTCATAATTAAAATAAATACAGCTTTTTAATTTTCTTTTTTATTTATTATTATTAATAATAATTTATTTGTTTAATTTAAATATGTTTAATTAATATTTTGGAGTTCCTGAATTAAAAAAAATATATTAACATTGCTGTTGAAAGTTGATTGTTGTGTAAAACCTTAAAAAAAAAAAGAATTTCCAATTTGCGGGGGTATGTCGGAGTCTTCATACAGTTTGATAATATTTTTTATCTGCCAACAGAAAGAGTTGTTAGTTTTAGCCAAATAAAACATTTCAGTGAATTTGGAATTTAGCGCATTTCATTTACACTTACATCGTTTTTTAAACGAATGTTTCGTCGATAAACCGAATATTGCTAAAAAAGATTTTTTTTTTTTTTTAGCAAAATAACTAAATGAAGGTGAAGGAATAAATTAAATTCTTAAAAACAAAAAGAAAAATTAATGAAATCACTGCATGAGGAAATTCTCTTTGGCATTTTTAATTTTAGAGTTATATAAAATAAAAAATAAATTGTCTGGAGCACTTGACCAATACAAACGGGAGCCGTTATTTTTTTAAGTCCTTCTGGCCAGTAATGGACCACAGATAAATTCCAGCAGCAGGCATCTCTTTTAGTTACGCATTCAAAGTGATGCCTGCTGGAGACGGCAGATTTTACTTACTTAGTAGTTTTTAAGGGATTCTTTATTAAAACCCTGAGAAACCGGTTCTACCCTTCTCTTTGTAGTAGTGTGCCTGCTGCCTAATCATCTTTCATTTAAGAAAAAAAATTCACTTTTTGAACCGTTTTCTGAAGATTATAAATTTATAAACAATGTTTATTTTATTTTTAATTTAACGGCTAATAAAAAAACAACGCGAAAATTCCAGGAAGAATTCCATTATTTGGTTTAATTTTTTTTTTTTTCATTTTAGAAAATATAACGACCTTTTTTTCCTAAGAAAAAACAACACAAAAATAAAAAATTCACGAGAGAGCAGTTGCTTTTTTTTTTTTTTTATCTTTTAAAATCATTTTTCCTTCATAGTGCATTTGGTAAAAAAGACTGTCACTGTCACCAACCTAGTACTAGAGAACTTGCTTGCTAGAGAGAGAGCCATATTTTTCATTTGTCAGTCTATTTCTTTCCAAACCAAGTAGAGTAGTAGAAGACATAATTGAAAAAAATCCTATTTCATAAATTATTTTCTTTGTCTGTAGGTAAAATTTACCAATAATTTTACTTATCTATTTTAAATCAGTTGATTAATTTTTATTGATTAAGTTAAATGAACTCAGGCAAAAAATGGTTATCACCCCCACCATCGCCCTAAGTATTATTTTGCATGGATTCAAAAAATTCCTAAGCTTCTCTAAAAATTTTAGACTAAAATTTAATAGATAAAATTGAAGACCGAGAGATTTGGCAAAATACGAGACACGACGAAACTAAAAATCAATACATGTAGGAAAATCTGAAATCAAATCAAGACATTATCGATTGTACATCATATTCATAGACATACAGACACAAAAATAGCAAATAAAGAGGAAAAAAGGTAAAAAGAAAGAAAAAAAAGATTCCATTTAAAAAAATAAGAAAGGAAGGAATAAAAAAAGTCGATTGTAGCGTTTCAAACATACACTGATTTACAAATTTTACAATATGTATTATTTTGTTTTATTTCAGGTGCAAGCAGGTTCTACCTTTTGTTTTGTTTTTGAGACTGGTCAGTGCTTGTAGTCTAGTCACAAATAAATGTAAATTCAATTTCATTTTATGGAAAAATTAAAAATAGTTTAAAAAAAATATTGCATCTGATGTAAGGGAGATAAATCAGTGTTATATAAAAAATCGTTTGAAACGCTAAAATCAACTATACCCGAGATAAGAACATATTTAAAAGAAAAGATGGTAAGATTTCTCTTTTCAAAATATTGGTAGGTGGAGGGAGACCAAAGAAAAAAAAAGGTCAGTCATTAAACAAGAATTGTAGATGTTTGTTTGTTTTATTTTTATTTATTTTCTTTATTTTTGCGTTTGCCCAAAGAAAAAAAGTACAAAATGAAAAAAAAGAAGATAAATTAATTAATAAACTAACATCGTACGTACATCTATAACACTTACAAAGAATATGCATTTAAAATAGCGGGTTGGGGGGATAAAAATAAGACAAATCTGAATGAATGAAAATAAATAGGATAGAGAGAAAAAAGCAGATTAAAACGAAGGACGAGGGCGAAGCGTGCACAGCCTTCTTTTCGTGGTCGCTCGCTTCTGTAACCACGTTCCCGGTCCTATGATTTTTTTAAATAATTTTTTAGGCTTATTTTTAACTTTTCCTTTTTCGCTTTTGTCGTTTTATTTCTTTTCTTTTTTTATATTCCGTGTTTCTTTAGCAGCTTTCCTGCCGCTCATATTTAAACACGTTCCCGGTCCTGGTTGGAAAATAAATCGGCCTTTCCAGGCTTAAGTCTGCGCTCACATCTGAGCATAGTTAGACAGTTTAACTTTTATGACTACCAATAGACTGACCAGGTGACCGTATTGAAACCGAACACCCCAAGCCAACTTCCTTCTTGGCCCTCCCTTCCAACAACTGAGGCTAAAAAGGAATTTTTTTTTTTTCCTGTTCAATAATTTTCTTGCTTTTTTTCCCTTCACGTCCCAGGCCTTAGGTTTGTTGCGGTGAGTATTCATTGTTTAAAGTTTTGCGCACAAATGATTGAACATTTTCTATGAAGTCACGCATTTTAGGCTTTAGTTGTTTTTCTCTTTCTTTTTCTTCAGGACTTAAGTGGGGGATTGGGGACGAAGAAGTTGTATGTGTAAAAAAAGAAAAAAGAGGAATGAATGGCAATAATGACCACGCACGTGGATTTCGAAAAAGATTCTGACAATTAGAAAATTGTTTATTTTTTAAAACAAAAATATTAAGTTTATAAAAGTTCCAACTGGACTAAATTTCGTGAGCATTTTTGGAATTGGTATATAAAATCCTAAAAATTCATTTAAAAATTAAAAAAAAAAATCAACCTAACAAAGATGAGAAAAAAATTAAAAAAAAATTATTTTTCCTTGTTTTATATAGATTAAAAAAAAGAAAAGATTCCAGCGCATATTTTATTTATTTGCAAAGAACGCATGTACAAGGAAGATTGAACGTAAAGTTAAAGTAATAATACTGCTAGGTTCCTGAATAAAGAAAGAGTGAATTAAAATCTGATCTATATTCCACTCGTTTCGTTGCTTCGTCTCTGCATTCATCAATGTCTGAGAGAAATGTATGTAAAGTCTGTGTGACCGACCTACTTTAGTTTTCTACCATTGATTTTTTTTTAAAGATTTCTCTCTCTCTTGCACTTTAACCTCTCTCTCTCTTCTAACAATCTTAATATTTCACATTTCTTTTCTTTTTTTTTCTCTCTCTCGATGTACCTGGATCACTTTTTTTTAGCCCCTTCTTTCTTGTCTATTTCATTTGCCCGGTTTTTCTCGTATTTTCATCAGAATTTCCCTCCCTTTCTTTCTCTAGCTATCTTTAAATTACCTACACCATTCTTTCTTCGTTCAGATAAAATAGCGTAATTGAATATTTTTAAACAAAAATGGCTTTGAAATAAAAATCATGCAATTGAAAACTATTTCCCCGTCATTTTGCGTTTATAATTGCATTTATGGTTATCGCGTTTCTGTTTTTTAAGACGGAACACTTAAAACTCAAGTTAAAAGTTTTTTTTTTTTTTTTTATTTAAAAAAAAAAAAATTTTTTTTTCTAAGCGATTTTAAGAACCTCTCTGCACTCTGCCTGGTACACAAGTTACATTTTTTTCCCAAATGGATCACAACAACCAAAAATGCCTCTTCTTAGAGAAATATCTTGCCTTTAATTAAATTAATGAATGCTTCTTTTTCCTCATATTTTAAAAACCCCATTTCACTGTCCCTTTTGTGAACATACAACTTAATTGTTTATCTCTGATCAAAGCACACAAAATAGCGAATTTTCTTAAGTTAAGTAGAACCCTTCAATGATCACATACTTTCATTCACACCTACATTATCCCTTTTTTGGTTTGTTCGTAAGGGGTCAGTTCCTTAGGGAGAACTAAATTCCTTCACATAATTTTTCCGCTACTAACACAAAGAAAAAAAGAAGTGTGTTCGCTTGATTGATATTCCAAGAAGTGTTTATTGCCAGTGCCAAAATATGTTACTGTTCAGGATTTCCAAATAATGGTCGTCAACTGTTTACCAGAATAGTACCATTTTATTTTTAAGTTTTCCAGTTTGGTGGACTTGCTTTTTGGCAAAAAGGACAATACAGAAATTTTTGAGTATTTTCGAGTAACTCAATCAATTTTAATTTATCCAACAGCCAACTCAATAAGAAGGAGACATTTATTTCAAACTTGTGGTCTATTGAAGCAAAGACATTGTCAGTACACTACAATAATTCTAACACCGACTTTCCCCTGTCCTTGTAAGAGTAATTATTTTCGTTTTGAGCCTCTCTAAATAAATACTCAGGACCTCGTTTTGATATCCCCAAAAAAAAAAAAAAAAATACATTCACAGAATGTTTTAATAGAAAAAAATTGTAAGATTATTAAATTTTATTTATTTTTATTTTTTTTTTTTACTATCAATTTTAATTCTGAAACTTTTTTTTTTTAAAGCGATGTTTCTTCAGGGTGTAGGCGATCATAACTTTTCAGTGAAAAAAAGGATATGTGAAAAGTTTTCACATATTCTTTTCTTTATATGTGAAATGCTATAATTTCTTGGAAAAAATAGTGGACTGGTTTCCTGTTGCCATCTCTACAGTTGGCTTCGGAGTGGTCCTTCTAGCTAGACTTGGCTGCTCGAGCAATCAGTCTAGCCTGCTGTCTAAGACCTAGTAGGGAGGAAAAAGAGATGAATTCACACCTTTCCCAAGAGCATGTGTGAAAGTAAATGATGCATACTAGACTGGAATTTGAACTCCAGTCCCTGCACTGATAACATTTATGATAACTTATGCTACTTTACACATCATTATGACTGAAAATACAAAAAATTGAAACTGTTTAAAACTTTTAAACAGTTACTTTTAAATTAAAAGTATTACTGTTTATTTACAAATACTAAAATTGCTGTATATTCTTTACAGGTTATTAATGTCATATATACATATTATACTTAATGTCACTTATTTAAAAAAAAGTGGTGTTAGCCATTGATGTAGAAATGATTTTACAGCTGTTTTTTTAACCACATTTCTTAGTATCAGAAGCAAGGTTTTTTTTTTTTTTCTTTACACTAATGTTCACTCTGAACAAGGCCTAAGAGCCCCTTTTGGTAGAGGGTTACAGAGTAAGAGGCACTGTTTATGGGGATATGTGGTGAAGATAATGGTTAACCTTAAACTTGTACAGGTTAAGATTACAGTGCCCATGTATGGCAGCAGTAATCTATTTTCGGCCTTCTCAGGCTCTTGTAAAGGTAGAGGATAGCAGGATGAGTTGGAACTTACTGGATCAGTAAAAAAAAAACCCAACCATTTTTTCCAGTATCTTTAGCAATGGATTGTATGTATGAGTTCCACTTGAGATCTGGGTAGAGCTTAAGTCCCAATAGGCATTCAAGTCATGGAGTCTCCTTGAGAAAACAACTGTTATAAATTTAATGTGATCAGATGGCTCCTATTTTTCAAATCAAAAATACACACACACAAAAATATCTCGACTAACAGAATCATACTGTATATGAAATGTATATCAGAGAAATTTACTGAAAAATAAAATGTGCCCAACACAAAAATTATGATTATAACTGCTTATTTTGTACCTCAGCTGACCAAAGTTCCAAATAAATGTTACTGTTGATACACTAATTAGCAAAATGATAACCAGCCAGTTAAAAACCATTCAAATGCATTTAAAGATAATTTAGTGATGTAATGAATATACATACACCTGGGTTCCCCCTCACAGTAATATGATTGGCTGGTGTCAGCCATAAATACAGACTGATGTGGAGGTACAGGAATGGCGCCTATTGAGGACACCTATAGTCTTTGCCTATTGCCTACCACTACGATGAGGACCAGTCCATTATGGTTACCTGCTAGATTGTCGTACTCGGTTACAGTAGTCCAAAAACCACTTTGTTACTTCAAACAAATATATCCCTTTCCGGGACATATGATTTAGTATAAAGTACATTGCATTTAAAGATAGTTTTAGTTTTCATACTAAAAATATAAGCATTACTCAGAAAGAAATGAAAACATTGTTATTCAAATCATAATGTCCTCAATATTTGGAGCATGTCAGTGTGGTCTAATAGTTAGTGAGGTTGGTCTGATTGGCCATTACTACTAAGTAGTCCTTAATGGGTGTCCTATACAAAATTTGACATTTAAATAACCCAACAAAGGTTGACATGTCATAAAATCAATCATCAATCAATAATATTTAAATAGAAAAAATATTGATATATCAAATAATAAAAATATAAAAGTTTATGTAAATGAACTTGGAAAATGTTTTGGTGGGGGAAAAATGTCACTGGTAAAATAGAAAAGCAAAAGATGATTTTGAAATATCATTCAAATCATGATAATTATTTTCATTAGTGGTTGGCCAATATGAAATTATTTTTGCTTGTTGATAATTGATTGACAACCAAAGATTTCTGCTAATAACCAGACCCACTGTATTAACCTGCAACTGGATTCGTATATTCTAATCAATTTAATATTGAAAATGTTTTGAAACTGATATGTTTCTCTAAGTGGACTCTAAAAATTGTAATGCTAAATTGTGCAGGATGACATTGTTTTGTTATTTTTCACATAGATAAAATTTAAAAAATTAACACAAATGCTCAATCAGAATTTATTATAATGTTTTGCATTTGCAGAAATTAAATCAAACAAACTTTTTTCTTTTTTTAATTTTTTCAATTAATCCATGTTAATAATTAATGTAATTGCAATTTTTGATTTTTCTTTTTTCTATTTTTTTCCTGAAACTTGCTAAAACAAATTTTAGGTTAAAAAAACAGAAAATCACCAAATTCATTTTTTTTTTTTTTGTTAGAGCTAACATTACCATGGTGATTTTCATTCATTTGTAGCCATGTGAATAACCTATATCAAGACCAACACTCATGTGGATTATTCCAAATTTATCAATGACAGGGGAGGAAAATGCACCCTTTATGCCCCCTAGATATATTTTCCACTGAAATTAATATCTTGCATGAATTTTGTATCAGAAGGTAAGTATTATTACTTAATTAACTTTTTGAATTCAAATTATATTCATTATATCTACTCACAAATTAAATATACCGTGAACATTTGATATTTATTTACTTCCTATATAAGCTTTTAGCATATGCCATGTTATGTATGTAATCATAAGAATGCTATTGGTACCCTGTAACCCAGTACTGGCTTCCACATGGTCAGATCATCAGTGATGAAACCGGTTCCCCTACCAGGCTTTACTGAGAAGAAGGGTGGCTAGACACCCAGCAGAATTAAAGATAAAACCTGTCAAAGGGTGGATAAATCTCCTTGGAGGATCAATGGTCATCCAGCACAAGTGAGCATTTGGGCTCCAGGCTATGGATGCAGTGAGTGTGGTGATGACATGGCATCACTGGTTAGAGGGCTTACTAGATAAGTCAACAGCCAGGACCGAAAGTTACCTCAATGGAATCAATGGCTTCACATTTCAAGATTTCAAGTTGGAGTACATTGGCTGTGGCTTGACCAAGAGGGGAATGGGCCCCACAAGGTCTGTGAGCACAAGACATGCTATGCATGAATGAATAAGTCTCCAACTTTCAACCCAGATATTTGGAAGTAACTGGTCAGGTTCTCAGCTGTGCAGCAACCCTATGATCACACTCATGGGAGTGATGATGATAATTAGCAATTCTGAAAGGAAGATTAGCCTTTTTGCATATAGGTCACTCCTCTTATGTAACTGGATCATTAAATAGCTCCAAATGAATTCTATAACTACATTAAATGTGTCACCTACTGTCCTCATCTATTTGAAAATGCATTTATCAATTCTTTAAGCCAGTCAGAACTAAACTGGTTTTTCTACCAGGCTTTTCTGGTGAGGAGGGTGACTAGGCACCCAGCAGGAAAAAAATAAGATCTGTCAAAGGATGGATGAATCTTCTTGTAGGTTCAATGGCCATCTAACACAACTGTGTAGATTGGGCTCCATGGCTATGTATGCAGCCAGTGTGGTGATGAAATGTTATCACTGGCTGGAGGGCTTCCTAAACTGAAGTCAACAGCCAAAGTGGAGGATTCTCTTGATGGAATCAATGACAATGTGTTTGTGACCAAGATGAGCCTTTAAGTTAGAGAACATTGATTGATGTGATTTTACTGGAAGAGAAATGAGCTCCACCAGGTCTACTTGCTGAAGACATGCTATACATGAATAAATACCTCTCCAGCTTTCAACCCAGATATGTGGAGGGAACTGATCAGATGCTCAATTGTGCAGTGACCTGGCAACCACACCTGGTCATGGGACTGATGATGAAATATTGAATGAAATATTTTTCACATATTTCTTTAATAAATCCCATTAGTAACACCACAGGTGCATAAACAGATAGGTCACCTGTTTGTGGTGCGATGTTCAGCAAACTTGTTTTGCAGATCATTAGTATTGCGACTGATCCTCACTGGTCACTGGGTGACTCATATATATATGGCTTTGTGCTAAAAATCCTGTAAACTGAGTAAATAGTTAAGTATGAGAGGCTTGCAATGTTTTGTCTGTGAAAAAGGGGCTGTTGAGTGGAAACTAATTCATCACTCACAAGGACGTGACCATCCTCTCAAACAGCATGTCTCTATTGTGCCTAAATGAGTAGTCAGAATTAATGCTTGATCAATTTAATGGGAAGTACTGAGGGAACAAAGCAATTACTGGAATGGAAATACTCACACATATATATGTAAGGCTCTGATTTTAAACTTGATCTTGTATCCATCCAGCTATTGTGCATGTGTGTGTATGTGTGTGTATAGCAGGAAAAATGTGAATATAAATAAAAACCAATAAAATTGTCAACAGTGGAATTCAGACACACAATCATTCTTTGTTGATTAAATGATAAAATGTTTTTGGAAATTCACAAATGCATCTTTCATTTTCTTTTGTATAATTGAAGCTGATGGCGTTATGGAGGAATCTGTTATAACTGAGAATGTTCGTGCTCGGCATAGAAAAAAACTAGACAAAGATGATTTTGTGTCCTCCCAAAGCATCACCATCCAGGGACTGGAAAATGAACATACTTCTGATTACCCCGGCTGGTCAGGAGAGGCAGTGAAAAAGCTAATTGACCTGTACACGGAACATGTGGGATATTTTACAAACCCAGACATTAAAAAGAAGAATGTGTGGGGGTTGATCACAAGGATGCTAAGTGATAGTGGATTCAACTATACTGTGAAGCAAGCAGAACAGAAATGGCGCAATATCAAACGGCAATATAGGAAAACTATTGAGAGGAGGAATGAGGGCAAGAAAGTACATTGTCCCTACTTCAATGAACTTGACAAAATCTTCTCCTCAATTATTTCATCAGTAAGTATCATCCAATTATATTTGCTCTTCACTATCATTTTTCTTTTCACTCCTGATTAATAATTGATATTTAGGCACTATTAGGGAAAAAAATCTTTTGGAACTAATATTTGTACATTAGTCTTCTTTAGACCTTTCTTAGGCTATGACACTTGTCAGAATTGAAAAATAGTGACTTTTTTTTCCTCAATCAATTGGGGAGAGTTAATATTGATACAATGAAATCTATTCCTGATGGAGTTAATGGACTAAGCTGTTATTTATAAATGTCAAGTTTTGATAATGTGGTAACATCATTGATATTTGCATATTTTAAAAATTTTCTGAATTTTTTTTAAACCTTTTTTTTTTTAATTTTTTGTGTAGGATATTTTTTTAGACATTCATACACAAACATTTGATTATAATAGTTATGTATATAAAATAAAGAATAAATGGATACATACTTTTATTAATTTATGTAAATTTTTGTTCATATGTGTATATATCTGTTCTTTAAAAGAAAACTGTATGAAATCTGTTTTCATACTCAAAACAGCCAAGTCCAATAACCCTGTAAATGCAGTGATTGATTTGACATTGTATCAATATTTTTCAATTTTGACAAGTGCTGTGGCCTAATGCCGAATGCTAATGTACAAGAATTATTTCCCTATTTTTTTTACAAGTGGATCGGTCTATTTAAGTAGTGTTGAAACTTATAAATATTACTGAATTTACAAATATTTGTAAATTTGAATTACACTGGCCAAGAAAGGTTTTTCTACTTGGTTAAAAGCAAGTGCTTTAGACTGCTATCAGACAAATGATGCTGTAGTAGATTAAATTGAGTATGTTGATTCCAGATTTATACTCGGAAATGTCCGAGTATGTCAAACTTTTGAACTATGTACATAGTATGTTTATGTTCACCGTAAATACTATATTAATAGTACTTTTGCATATCCTTGCTTTGGTGACAGGGGATGAATTTGTTAGTTGTTTCTGTCCAAAAGTTTGAGATGAGAAATTATTATATACTTATGCTCATTTTGGTTGTTATACCCACATTGTTTCAGCCATTGTATCCTCTGACCTTCTTCAGGTATCTGTCCTTGTATTTGGTAACTTTATTGGAATTTCAAACTGAACCTTCAATACATGGAGGTAGATTGCTCTCATTAGACTTTCCATTCTCCCAGCTATGTGTTGATTAGTAGAACTCGTGTCAGTAAATCATTATTATCTGCAGAAAAATTTTAACAATCTAAAAATATTTTCTGGCTTTTAATAACCTGCAAAAGTTTGATAAACCATAAAAAACAAATTAATCAATCAATATTCCCCTTTCAGTCACATGTTCATCTCTTCCACTGAACCAGTGTGACTTTTCAGCACTACCTGACCCAGTGATTAAGCTCACAACTACCAGGCAACTTAGTAGATTCAAACTGACACTTTAATCCACTAGGCATGAATTAAATAAAGGGTTCAGCTCAAAATTCCAAGAAGGTTACTGAGACACCTGAAGAAGGCTGGAGTGTACAACAACCAAAATGTTGTGAGTATAACAACCAACATAAGCAATTTGGTTTGAATAGCAAAGCACATTATTATGGCAATTGTATCATTGTTCTTGGATTTTATAGAAATAAAACTGTGCTGATTTAATAAACATTCTAACAGCATATGAAAGATGGGATGCCAGATGCTTCTTAAAATGCACTTCTTGCATTCTTATCTCCAATCTGTTTTTTTTTTTTTTTTCCAATAGATCTGAGTGTCATAAGTGATGAGCATAGGGAGAGATTCAAATCACTGTAAACATACAATGCAACCCTCACCCAAGCTTTCTACTGACCAGCCAGTGATTACCCCACATTGCATTTCAATTCTCGATTTTGTCAATGTGTACCAAAAGCTTGGAAAGGGCTTGCTGCTGCTGCTCACAAGGTAACAAGATGAAAAACAAATGCCACATTGAGAAATAAGAATGCAAGCCTTGTTTCCAAAATTATTTGTAGATGTCTTATTCAGGTCATCACCTGCTTGTCTGGGTGGGTAGACAGGTGATACTTGGGACAACGTCTATGTTGGTTTAACAGCTGAGCTCTTCCCCCTACCAAATATTCCCCCACCTACTCATCTTGATGTAGTGAATGGCAATACAAATGGAACAGGAACCACATGATTGAGAAGTCCGTCTCCTGCCAATAGAACAATCCCCCACCCCTCAATCCCATGCATGAATGTTAATATAAACTAGCACCTGGATATACACTATTTCCGGTTTTGTTGCCACTTGATCTCCAAAAAACTCCTTATCCAGTCCTTTACTTCCCGTTCCTCTTCAGTCAAAGTAGATGCCACTTAGAAAACTAGACTTAAAAAGGGACCACTGGATAGCTATTAAACGGAGACACTTGAGATCAAGATAAAACCATGTCTTCCCTTGGTACTTGGATGTCCATAGTATCAAATCATACCTGAGATGGAATTGAGGTATCAAATAAGTTCAACCCAAATCTGATGGTTAAATACTGCTGGGTTCTACAACAGGAAACCAGCTTAACTCACAAGGGTCTTAAAAATTTCTGAAGATATCAGAAACAAATTATTTTATATTTATTCACTTATTCCTCGTCATCATTTAAATTTTCCTTGAACAGAAATATACTATATACAGAACTAATATATTAATATAATATTTATCTTCAACATAAGTATGCTATGAACATAACTTAAAAAATCTGATGCATGTGAAGAATTCTAAGTACAGATTCAAAATCAGTGTACACAATTTAGTCTAGTAGAGCATCATTTGTCTGTATAACAAACAAAAATCTTTTGTTACTCAGTTTTATTTTTAAATACACTGAAAAATTATCAAACTGCCAAAATATGTTTTCCTTTAGTAAAGTTGTCATCTTTGAATTTGGTTTGGATAAACTTTCTGATGTTTGTGTATTTATTCTTTAAACATGACTTACAAAATCAGTTGTACTATTGTTGTGCAGCTACACAAGCTTTTTCTTTGGTCAAACCACAACATTATTTGATTTTATTCTTAGAAGTTGAAATAGCTGTTAAGTTCAGAATTTGAATGTTAATCTGGATTAACATCATATAAAAAAAATCCTTTTCCTGATTTTTAAAAAATTTTTTTTAAATCAAAATTTATAAAAAAAATAATTTAAAAATTTTTTAATATCTATTAACAAACTTGTGATGGTTGTATTTAAGCATTTTTTCATAGAATGCCATATTCTTTTATAGTAAATTAAAAGCTTTCCCTCACAGGATCAATGAAGATTTTTTTTGATCCTCTGGTGGAAATTTCTATATTATCGTTTAATTTTTGAGGTTAGTTTCTTCAAAATCCAAAATCTGTGTTTCTTTTTTAAAATTGCCATTATTATGCTGTTCAGACTGCAAACATGATGATGAAATATTTGGGTTAGCTTGGATTTCGCTTTTAGAAAAAGTGCCTTCCTCAGTACTCTTCAAATTAATTTTGAACATTTTTTTAAAGTTTTGATATATTCCTAGTAGCATATAAAACAAACATGTTTGTGAAAAGAGCAGAAAACAATTTAAAAAATAGCTTTTATGGACAAAAGTCTACTTTTTAAGTGTTGTTCTATCACATAATATTTTCTTTTCCTGCTATGAATGAAGGGAATATCTTTCCTATAAAAGAATAAAGATTGGTTTGTGACTAGAGTTGCCAACACTGTCTAATTATAATAAAGGACATCAAGTAAAAAGTATAAATAGTAATTTTTAATTTAATTCCTGTTGATACAAAATCTAATTGAATATAATATTGTCTTTTAGTTTCCAAATTCAACAGCAAAGGACAAGAATGAAAGAGCTGAATAAAGACTGTTTATTCCAATAAAGGACAGTTGGCAACCCTATTTGTGACTGCCATAACTCTCCCATTTTGTTTGTGTTTTGTTTGTTTGCAGCAACTTTTAAGAGTCTTAGGAAGTAGGAATGAACAACAAAATGGAGGCATAAAAAAAAAGAAAACACTGAAAAGTGAGAATTTGAGCACTTCACCAATAAATTGACATGGATTTAACCATAAGTTTAATTATTAATAAGTTTGAAGATTTATATATCTATACATGGGTAAAATTTGCCTATTGGCATGTGTGTTTGACATATTTGAATAAATTGTCTGTTCAAGGATACATTTATCAGTTTACCAGTTGGCTGTTACTAAATACATCTTTATCATTTGTTATGTACAATAATATTTTTTGTTTGTTATTTATTGGTCTTGTATGAGGTAAATTAAGAATATTAAAAAAAAAAATTCCTAAATTTGATGTTAGTGAAAAATGTATTTGTTAATATTTATATTTTTAGATATTGATTTACAAGTATACAAATGAACTAAGTACTGTGTAATAAAATAAAAAAAAATGTCCACTTGTAGTATCAAAGATGACAACAAAAAAGCAGATTAGGCTCTCAACAACTTTATTGTAAAATACAACACAATTGAGACAGTCCATCATCCTGTTCACTCCTATTTTTGGTTCTTCCCACTTTTTCACCACCAGTGACAATCCTTCCAGTTCTACTGTCTGATTTACTAGGGACTGGTACATAAGGCATCAGGATTCCTAAGTTACCACACTGAATTTCTGAGATGAGGACTTATCATTATTGTAGACTGACTTATTTGACCTGTTGTTCTGATCCTGGTTGTTCAAATCATTTTGGCTGTTTCACCTTATAAGCCTTCTTTTGGTGGCTGTTAAGTTTTCAGAATTTCAAACTGAGCCCTTTATCACTCCATGCGAGTATACTTATTCTGCTGTTCACAACAGAGGGGGATATCTTGTATTACTCAATTCTATTAGTTTGTTCTTTGTTATTCCTTGTGATACTAAAAATGATGACAGAACAGGCCACAAGAACTCAGGTGCACTCTTCATTGACTGTACTGTCATCTTACTTATTATAAAATGCAGATTGTGTGTGTGTCTGTAACGTTTATATATTGGATCGGATTTCCTACATTTTTCAACCGATTTCAACAAAACTTCACAGGACTACATAAAATTACCTTGTGGTGGTTCTAACAGCGCCAAAAATGGGAAAAATATCATTGTTTTTGCACAAAATCAATTTGAAAACACGATTAAGAGACATCGTGAAAATGGAAGGGGGACAACTCACATCGGGTTTGTGTGTGTGTGGTTCCTTTAAATATGGGAGCGGATTTCCTATATTTTTCAGCCGATAAAACAAAACAAACTTTTTTTTTTTTTTTTTTTTTTTTGGCAGGTAGTGTTTCTTATTCTCTTGCACACTTTTTTCTTTATTTTTAACATTCAGAATGCTTTAAAAATTCCATTTACAAGACAATTATTTATAATAAAATTGTATTCAATCGGGAGACTCATAACGATTGAAAACAATGTTTGAGTTTGGGTTTGATCAATTCATAAAAAATAAAAAAAATAAAAACTAATTAAGACATGCGTGTCCGTCAAACTTAAACAATAATCTAACGATCTCTACTGATTGTACGAATACAAACATCGGAATAAATTCTTTAGGGAAAGATAATGAAATCTAAACATACACAAGTCCTAACTAAAAATAATAACCGGAACAGGAAACTACTTTAAATACACATGGTGTCCAATTTTTTTACTGTATTCAATAAGTAAAAATCATAAATTGTAAAAGATTATTATTACAGAAAGGCTATTAAATGAATAAGATTTGTTAGATCATAATTAATAAACCCAAATAAAGTTAATATTTTTTGTATTAGAAACAACGAGTGGAAAATATATTCAAATCAGAATTCTAATTATGAATCACCACAAGCAAAATATGCAATTTTTTTTACTGTATTCAATAAGTAAAATCATAAATTGTAAAACTAAAAGATTACAGAAAGGCTACCTACATTTTCAACCGATTTCAACAAAACTTTTTTTTTTTTTTTTGGCATGTAGTGTTTCTTATTGTCTTGCACACTTTTTTTCTTTATTTTTACATTCAGAATGCTTTAAAAATTCCATTTACAAGACAATTGTTTATAATAAAATTCTATTCAATCGGTAGAGACTTATAACAATTGAAAACAATGTTTTTGTTTGAGTTTGGGTTTGACCAATTCGTAAAAAAAAAAAAAAAACTAATTAAGACATGCGTGTCTGTCAACCTTAAACAATAATCTTTGTCAATTTTATTTTTCAGTCTTTATGATGGTGGATACTTGATCTATCTCTTACTGTTATATCCCTGGGCAACGCCGGGCTCTACTGCTAGTGTTAGATATACCTTCATTGGTCCTTGGGTAGTGGGGTATGATGAATTGTGAATGCTGCCACACCATCTATAATCTGTTTCTGCTATGTTGCAAGTAGCCATGCCACAATGTGTTCTCTGCTATGTTGCAACTAGTGTTGTGCTGACATATCGAATTTGATATCTGATAGGTCCATGGTAAAACTTTTAGCTGAAAATGAATTCAAATCACAAGGCTTTTTCTGATAAAAAAAATTCTGACTGGTTGGGACAAATTCTTTGACTGCCTGTGAGTGTGGACTTTTCTGTTTATAAAGTCTTCACTTACTGGAATTGTTACATAAACTTTTTCTTCAGACAAAGCAAATATTCTGAGCTGGCTAGCCAGGGCTATTATATGTGCCCTTAAGTATATTTCTTTATTTTCTGAGTTAGGGTTAAGCAATGAGAAATACATATATTTTGGGTGAATAGGAAAATATTTGGATAATTTTTTCTCACTCATTAAATCGATATTATCTACACATGTTTAAATTAGGAATACAGGTTTCAACTCTCACTAATTCCAATCTCAAAGCCTTAATTAAGTAGTTTCTATACATTCTAATTAACTGTTCCATTTGGTTTCTTTATCCATTATAGTCTTAATTTTTTGTATACTGATGTAACGGAATAACCTGTCACTGTCCTATACTATAGGTAGTAATGACCTATAAGTATCTGTAAGTCAACGGACTACAGAGCCTAGCTGCGACCTGCTCCAGCTAAATAGTCGAACTCTCTGCCTTCGGGCAGAGAGGAACCTGGACAAGGCTCCACCAAAGGGCAGTCTTGTTCGGGGAGGTAGACTGAACCTGTTTATACGGGTTCGAAAGGGAATATTTTTGGCCGAGCATATGGGTTCAGAGAGCCCACGTTAAACTGGCCTTGTGCCACATGCAACTCTCGTGGTGGGGTAGCTAAATATACTAGCTGGGATCTGTTCCAGCTGTGCTGTCAAACTCTCTGCCTTTGGGCAGAGAGGAACCCGGACAAGTCTATGCCAAAGGGCAGAGTCTCGTCCGGGGAGGTAGACAGACCTGAACCTGTTTATGTGGGGTTTACAGGGATTTTTTGGCCGAGCCTATGGGCTTAGATGTCCCATGTTAAATTTGGCCTTGTGCCACATCTGACCACATGTGGAGGTTAGTAGATATACTAGCTGGAATCTGTTACTTAGCTCTTAGCTGTTGTTGAACTCTCTGCCTTTGGGCAGAGAAGAACCAGGATGAGGCTATGGCGAAGAGCAGAGTCTCATCCGGAGAGGTAGACAGGCTTGAATCTGTTTATGGGGAATTTTTGGCTGAGCCCACAGGCTTGGATTGCCCCACATTAAATTCGGCCTTGTGCCACATCCTACCCCGTGGGGAGGTTGGTAAATATTACTAGCTGGGATCTGTTGAGTACGACTGAGACTTATGTGAGAACTACCAACCTTCCAATAGTAGCACTCACTATTGGACTTACTTGCGACGACCTTGTGCATAACTGTTACTTTTATTCTTATTGTATTGGTTTTTACAATAAACCTTTACTTATTTTACCCACCTTGTTTTTCAAGTATATATTCCTATTAGCATGGAACATAACATATACCAATACTCATTTATTAAGTATAACTGTTTCATTTGCTCCAGCCATGAAACATTATTCATACACTACTAAAATCTTGTCAAAATAGTCACTATGCTACAATACCACTTCCACCCATTCCACTGAATGGATTCCATTTCCTGACCCAAGGATTGAGCTTGTCATCAGGTAAATTAAAATACTTAGTCAACACTTATATCCACAATGTCATTGATCCAGAGGATTAAACAAATGAGCTACAACTCCAAACTGTATAAAGTAATTTATTGACTTTTTTTTTTTTTTTTTAAAGATATATAAGGTCTTAATTATGCCAATATTATTATCTATTTCCAGCCACTTCATATAAATGAGAGCAGTAGCAGTGCTCCTCCCATGATCTGTGAGGTGAATGACACAGATCTTCTGTCCAGTGATGTTGAGATCAAGCAGGAAGCTGACTTAGAGGTGGAGGTGGATGAGTCCATACCTGGCCACATGTCCCCACCTCGAAAATCACGCCGAATTGAAACAGAATGGGCTGGTGTGGGAGATATGATTGATATAATTGATGACAAACTTGAAGAATTGAAATATAACCAGCAACGCCATCATGAGGAAACAATGTTAATGTTGAAACAAATTCTTGATGCTGTGCGACCAATTGGAGAATTCTTCCAGTACATGAAGAATTTTGGGAAGTGATAAGAAGGCTTTTAGACACTGCATAGATATGCCAGTCATTTCAAAGGCAGTTTGAGATTTCAAGAATCTCATCAACAAAAATAAATTTTTATAGAAATTATATATATGTATGTATATGAAAGGTATATCAATAAGTCTGCAGCCTAATGATGATAAAGCATTTATTTTACACAAAAATATTTATTTTTCAATATAATCTCCATCCTTATCAATGCACTTAATTCAGTGAATATTAATCACAGAGATTGAACTTTATACAGTGAAAATTAATTTCGATAAAAATTGAGGAAATAGCTACATGCCAGGCTACAGACTTATTCATCCACCCTTGTTTGTGTGAGATATATATTGTAAATATGCCTTATCTGAAACCTTTTGTGGTATTAATAGTTAAGGTTGTATGTAAGCCAATTATTGATAAGAAATTATTGTGATAAGAAACTGGTCTGTAAATTTTGATTGGTCATTACAAGCAAGCAGGGATTTTTTTTGTATGTGGTTCTGCATAAAATGAACTAAAGTAAATTGTTTAGTTCAAAAATGGTCATTATAGGAATAGTCATTTTTGGTTTTATTTACATTGGGTGTAAAATAATTCTGCCAAATTGTCAATAGGTATAAGCAATTATTGCTAATCTATTCTATTGTATGTACTATAATTATTACCTACCTCGTGTTTCTTTAAATCTCATACGTACATCATTAAATGTATACATAAAAATATCAATCATCAACACAATTGTTATACTTGCCTGACTGCTACAAATATGTCAAGCAATGGCAGCCATTATGAGGTGGTGCTGAAAAGTTCTTGGTCTGAACAATAAGGGATTCTTCCACAAAATTCTGATACTTGGTCAGATTTTGGAAAGTGGATTGGGACCATAAACTTTTCAGCATCCCCTTGTATATATCACATTTATCCTTATATCTAAGATCTTTGGATTGTGTCAGTTCAAAAAAAAAAAGTGTGGGAGTTCTTTTCATTATATTAAGGAAGCTTTTCCAAGTGATAATTCCCTTCTTTGAATCAAATAAAAAAAAAAAAAAAAAAAAAGAAAAAAAGTTGAGTGTCTGCCAGAGAGTAACATTCATCATTATTAGTAAGTTTGTTTCTCATTTAAGAAATGTATGAAACTGGCCTTGTGCTGAAACTGAGTTTATCAAACAAATATCTACAAAGTACATATGGTAGAATGATAATATTGCAAACTATTGCTATTGAGTTTGTTTCACACTGGGTGCTCCACAAATATGGTCTCATGCTAGAATTGATTGCATAAAACCATTTTCTATTCGTGAAATATCACTTCAGTTATTTTTTGCTTTTATTATTGAAATTTATTCTTTTTTTGTTTTTTAAATAATTTATAGAATTTTAATGCTTTATGGTAAAAAATACAGATTTCAAAAAAGCAAAACAAATTCAAAGAAAATTTTTTGGCAGAATTTCTTTTTTTTTTTTTTTTTTTAGATAAGGAATTTATTCATCGAGACAAATATATTCATTTTAGTGGATATTCTTACAGTGTTTCAGCCATTGTAGACTTTGGACTTATACAAGTGTATACTGTAATTGATAACCTTTGTGGAATTTTTAAACCATACTCAGGGCTTAGAATGTTCTTATTTAGCTTTCCACACATAAGGGATAACTCATTAGTTAATGCTCACTGACTGAACCAGAATATGTGACTTTCCAGGATTACCCAACCCAGGGATTGAATTCACAACTGCCAGGGAACTAAATATGTTTTAATCAATGATTTAATCTACTAGGCCATGTGTCTCCTGTGGATTGAATAAAGTTAAAAATTCTGAGATTGATTTTTTTTTTTTTTTTAATGGCTTATCAACCCTTTGTGAGTTATTTAAAGCTGAAATATATTTTGAATTGTAAGAATAATTTTTTTTAATGCAAATATTGCATTTGCATTTTTTTTTTTTTTTTTTTTTTTTTTTTTGAGAATAACAATATTTTTTTCAGATACAAGTCCTACTGTTTAACCCATAGCTATGGGGAAATGAACTCCTAGATTTCCCAAGGGTATTTGCATATAAGTGAATGCAATGATTCTGACTGGAATTAAAAATTCTGAGAAGGTTACCAAGTATGATGACAGACACCTGAAGAATAGCTGGTGGGCACAAAAACAGAAATGTTGGGAATATAGTAATCAAGATGAGTATAGTAGTTTGACTGGAAAGGCATATAATAAAATAAAAAAAAAAGTAGTAACATTTTAGCATTAAAGAATTACTTCATTCTTCTTCAGTATTAACCAACCTCTGTTCAAGAGATACATAAACTAGACAAAAACAAATATGTAAGAGATTTGGAAAGTTTGTAACCAATGTGGATATAGACACAAAAACTTTTCATTGATGCTTGAATTATTTTGGAGGTAAGAGTTTTTCCTAAGATCAAGGTATGAGGATAGTCAAGACTTTTCAACAGCAGAAATTACAGTCATAATGTCCATGTATTAAGAGTCAATTAATAGTAATTTAATTTTTTTTTTTTTCATATGAGATGGTAAGTGGACCTAATTTTTATTGTTGAATTCCCTCAGTGAAAAAAACTTGTTCAGTTAGCTTCAGGCATTATGTTGAAGCCTGGATTTTGAGTGGTGATTTTAAAGGCCAGCAGGCTCTCCCTACTGGAAAGCTATATACCATGCAATCTTCCTTATGTGGCTCTGTTGTTAGACCATAAAGGTCTGTTAAAAAATAATAGCTAAGACTGCCTTAAAGCTGAATCTGTCTTTATGACACTAGCCGTCTTTTACACAATACAAGGTCTAAGAGGCACTCAAGGTAGAGGGTTACTGAATAAGTAATGATGTGATATGAATGTAGGAAGTGAAGATTATGAGGATATGAAGGATAGATAATGATTGACCATAGCCTGGAAGAGGTTAAGATTGTAGTTTTCAGGGAAGAATCCATGTGATAGTCTGTTCCATAAAGTAATGGTTCTTGGGAAGACACTGAGTTGGACAACCCTCTTACCAATGGAATATGTAGGGAATGAGGGTGATTCAATGTTGTGGATGTAGCAAGGTGGGTCTTGGTTGCAATGGTCTAAACTGATGCCACTAGAGACTGGAATTTGTCTGAATATTTGCCATAGAATTAGGGATAGGATGGGATGTTGTGTTTATAGGAAAAGGGTTGCAGGGTGTGAAATAAGTCCTCCCCCACCCCACAAGGCTGCAGAAACTATTTTGAATTCTGTCAAAAATGGAAAGTGAAGATTGGGTAGCTCCAGCTCAGATATGGCAATACTCTATTTTTGGTCTGATCTTACTCTTGTAAAGGTAAAGCATGGTAGGAGTCAGGTACTTCTAGGATCAGCACAAAGAGCCAACCATTTTTCTAGCATCTTGTTATGGATCATATATATGAGTTCCACTTGAGGTTTTGATCCACCCTTGTAATAGTTTATTGATCAGTTAATATTGATCTATATTTCTGGAGACAGGATGCTTCACTTGGAGTGATGGTTAGCTTGTGCTGTGTGTTTGGTTTTCATTGGTGTCCCACTTGTAGTCTTGTGCCAGACTAATCTAAACATTTCTATGAATACAGGAGAACTTTTTCTTGCAAACAAATCAACAATCCATATTTATACAGTTACTAGATAGGCAGATATTTTTTTTTAAAAATGACGACTTCTGCAAATTATAGCACTTTACTAAAAAATGAACAAACTTGAAATATATTTTATAAAATTATGCATATATATTAACTTTGGATTAAAAATAAAAAAAATATTAAACTTAATTTCCTGATTTAGGGCACAACTGATCCTTTCAAGAAAGTTTTGGCAGCAAAATAAAAAAAAATGTCACAATGTCAGATATTTTTTTTTATTTGGCTCCATATTGCAAATGTGCTTTTTGTAAAGCATTCTACATAAAGTCCTTTTCATGTCTTAAAAAACATATCTCAAGTAAATGATAAGTAGAATATACAGAAAAATCATGAGCCATGGTATTTTTTCTTCTAGATTATAGAAATTTTTTTGCTCTTGGCATCAGGAAGTGTGTTCATGTGAGCAAATATATGAGAGTTAAATGGGTACTATCTTGGTAGTCAATGTAGTTGTGTTTTTTCCCACTAGTTCTGGTTGCCAATGTTTAAGCCAAAGGTAAATCATGAATTTCAAATGCTGATTCTCAAGGTACACAGGTCTTTCTAACTTGGAAGACTGAAATAATACAATCCTCCTGTATCCATAGGCTAAAGTAAACTTAGTAAATTTTCATGTTAGGGATGAACAGAAAATCTTTTTGTCAATGATTTTTGTGTTTTTTTATAACAAAAATTTTGGTTTTCAAAGGAATTATTTTATAAGCATCACAATCAGACATCACAAAACAGTTTTATTCCTAGGATAATGAGCTGTGTTAACTAATATATCTATGTTGCAAATCCTAAAGATATATATATATATATTATTATTTTAAATGTTATTTTTAACAGATACTCGTGTTTGAAATAGATGCTCTAATTTTTTAAAAATTTGAAACATTATGTCTACTGGCCTGCATACTCTAGAAAACTTAAGGAAAATGTGCTCTTTGGCAGGTTTGAATCTGTATTTTTCTTTGTAGGAGAAATCAACATTTGAAGTAATTAAAAATGTCAGATTAAAAATAAATTCATTAATTCTTTAGAATTTTTTTTATATATATATATATATATATATATATATATTCAAAGACTCCTGTTTCTATCAAATTTAGTCTGTATGGTTTCTTGATACTTTTTTTACAATCTTCTAAACTGTTAATACTGTCAAAAGTTGTTCAAAGGCTTATTTACCATTTGAGATGAGTTAAAATAATAATTTTGTATATAACTGATTCTAATTCGTACAAACTTTGTTTTTTTTCTGTTTTTTATTGTAATTATTTAACAGCACAAAACTGGTCAAAGTGTCAGAATGTAAACCAAACTAATTCACAAAAATGTACAAAATATAAGTGCAATAAAATCATTTTCTTATTTCTTACAAAAGTGGATGGATTTTGTATTTTTCCCATTCTTGAACACAGACATACAGCTGTATTTCCTGTCACAGAAAAAATTAAAAAATATTATTCTGTAATTTATACCATAAAGTACCATAAAAGTCAACTATGCTTGAAGTAGGCAAGCAGGTTGAAATGACTGGTATCCATGCATTCATTTTTTTGATAGACTTTGAAAATATATCATGCATATTACATGGCAGAAAATACAAGATTTAGTTTTTTTGGAAGGTATAGCACTGATTCTTGTGATGTAGAATGATATTAATGGAACTTGAAAAATTCTATAATCAAACAAAATATTTCATTTTAATTAAATAATTTTTTTAAAATCAATTTCCCCATCCACCTTCTGGTTAGACCTCTTCATATGCAGAATGTGTAGCACCAATCCCACAGTGTGGACATAGATTTAAAACTTATTCATAATCAAATTTAAAACCCTAGTTGAACATAATAACTTTGTGTATATTAAATATAAATGGATACTGAAATGAGATGCAAAATTTTAGGAGCTAGTCCTTTCTCACTAGGATCACCTGGCAATTCACGACAACTGCCCTGTTGAAGTTGCACACCTACTGCATGGAAAAACATGTTAAATAAAGGAAAACTTTATATTTCACAATAATCCTGAAATAGTTCTGCAACCAAATTTGCATGAAACGGTGCAAACCTGTCAGATATCACCCTTGTATGTATGTGTATATATGTATTTGTGTAGACTGGTTGCCAACCATGATTAGAGAGCCCACTTTACCCTGTTTTTTAAAACCATAGCTCAGGTGAGAAAAAATGTATATATATCTTTAAATTATATGAAAGTGAATGTTATTAATTTGGCTGGAATTTTAACTTAACTCACCAATTCACTGTTTGGAGGTGACAATCATTGCATCACCTGCACCACACATATTTTTTAAGATTACATATGTAGAATTATAATTTGCATTAATGCTGCTATAATATTTAAGATTTTTTCCTTTCAGTCTATTAAATTATTAGAAGACAATTTTCAGCCTATTAAATTATTAGAAGAAGCAATTAAAAACAAGTCCAGTAATTAATAAACATACTGTAAGAAGAAAACCACTATGGGTATCATGAACTGTAGGTCATATGAAATTCATTAAACAAGAAAATGACTTACTGTAGCTATTTAAGAATTTGAAAATTTGTTTTATGATTTTCCTTTTTTATTTTTTGGTATATTTGTTATTTATATAACTTTGGAAAGAATTGTCAGTTTTTCTTGAAAGTGCTAAAGAGTATTATACAACATTGTATAAGCATAGACAACTATTATTTTTGTGTCACTGATGCATGTGTACAACAATAACAGTACAAATTATTACTGATAATTTGATAACTTAAAAGAAGATCCAAATAAAGTGCATTTTTTAAAACTAATTTACTATTGCCATTGTCAGTAATAATAAGCTAGTTTTAGTGGTGATCTTTTTCTTCAGTTCATCGTTTGTGTAAAATCAGCTGAAGTAATTTGTTTTGTTCATTACAAAAATAGTGTTCTGCATTTAGTCATTTTGAGTAAAAAACAATTCTACCAAATTATAAATAGGTATAAATAATTGCTAAATTATTCTAATTTATACAACATAATTATTACTTGTAACCTATTAGCTGGTAACAAAAAAGTTGCCTGATCAATAATAAAATATTAAAGACTTCAAATGATCCAACATTTGTCAAGGAAGAAATGTATCAAAGTGTGTTAAAGGAAGAAAGTATTCTTTGAGAATTGTCCTGGAAGGAGGATTCATTTTTGAGATAGATAAATGATTTTAAAACAGACTGACTGAAAATGTAATTATTAATGTGTATTATAATTCTATGTACTAATATTTGTTCATTATATAATCACAAAAGCTGTGTGATGTACTTCCAGTTATATTGAACAGTTTATGCGCAGTTGAATTATTCAATACATTAACATTTTCTTTCATGCTACCATTGATACATCTCATTTAAAAGCCATTTCCATGATTTATTTGTAATTCAAAATGAAAGTAATATTTGTTAACTCCATTAAAACTTGCCTGGCATTTACTGTAATTTCAAGGGCCTCCTTATAATTTTGTTTAGACTAGAAGTACCATGCCATCAATTGCAGGAATATTGGTGATGTATTTGTATTTATACTTGATTTAAAAGATATTTTCAGAGTATTGTTTATCCATTGTCTGGATATCTATCTATCTATCTATCTATCTATCTATCTATCAAAACACACATACACAAATATGAAGTCTGATCAAAAAATATTAAGACTGTTGCTATGGTAACAGAGCTAAAGTATGTAGAGTGAGGCTGCTTAGCACAGATTGACCTTGAACTCTGTTGTGCATGCACACTAAGTTATGACCTTGCTGTTGTTTATAGCAGTGCTTGGAAAGAAAATGTGTTGAATGTGGTCATCTCACTACACTGCAGAAAGCTTTTTGAAAATGGTCATAACAGGTGATGAATCATGGGTCTATGGCTATGACCTCAAAACCAAGGCTTAGTCGTCACAGTGGAAAACCCCAACCTCTCTGAGACAGGAAAACACAAATAAGTCAAAGCAATGTGAAGACACTGTTAACAGTTTTCTTTGACTGAAAGGGCATTATTCATCATAAGTATGCTCCACCTGGTTAGACAGTAAACAAGGAGTATTACTGTGACATGCTGTGGTATTTGTAGGATGCTGTTCATTGAAAAAAGACAGAATTGCATGTGTCCAGTGATTAGCAACTCCACCATGGCAAAACACCTGCCCATTCAGTGCAGCTTGTGCAGCAGTTTTTGGTAAGGTACTACATTTCTCAAGTCTGACAACTACCATATTCTCCAGATCTCACCCCTTGCAACTTTTTCATCTTTCAAAAAATTAAATCCCACTTCAAAGGAACAAGTTTTCAAGACATTGATGGAATCCAAGGGAATATGAGTGGGCAGTTGCTTGTTATCTCTAAAAAGAAGTTCCAGGAATGCTTCTCTCATTTGGAAATGACACTGGATAAAGTGTGTGTCTTCAGAAGGGGACAACTTTGAAAGCGATTAAATGTCGATTTGATATGTGTTGTAGTTTTCTTTTTATAGCACTTGTCACAATACTTTTGGTCAGACCTCATACATATATACATATGTATTTATACATACACACATTTACACAAAGCTATTGTGTCCAACTATGAAAAGTTGGAATATGTGTGACTATACCATTTTAGATGAGATTGGTGCTACATTATCATCTCTTCTATTCCATCCAGATCAAGGAGTATAAGAAACTTGACTTGAAAGGAACAAGAAAAAGAATCAGTAGCAGCTTTTTATAGAAGAAAATGTTGGTGGTATTTTTTTACAGTTTGAAAATATGATTCATTCTGTTAAAAGTTTTTAGAAATTGATTTTGAAAGTATGAAATCTTTACAAGGTTATATTTATATGATTAGAAACAGTCAAAATATTCATGCACAGATCAAATGATCTTGCTCACTTCATCTTTCATGTTTTTTAACAAAAATCTCCAAATAATTCATAGACAAACAATATTTATACAGATTTGGTTGAAGACCAACAAAAATTCATTACTATTTTTAATTTAAGTTTGTTTACAGTTCAGACAATTTTCATGGTTTTCAGGGAGAATGTGAACATAAACTGTTCAATGTCTTTGGTGTTAAATAAGGTTATGTTTGTGTGTATGCATTGTGCTTCTTTGGTGGTTTTTGACTGTTATATCTTCACATGTTGGTGGACATTACGTTATTTATTTTTTAAATATTACATTTTTACATGTTTGTGGATTTTTTTTATTATTAATTGTAAAATATATTTAGTATTTTTGTTCCTAAATTGAATATAATTTTACTGAACTTGAGTTGTTTGCCTTCCATGATTAAGGCTTTTAGTATTTGTAATCATATTTTACAGTTTATGTGGTATATTTTTGTGTTATTGATAACATTTTTGTTAGATTTCTTGTTTACTTTTGTTGTTGTGCTGGTTGGCGATGTGTAATTTAGTTGAACTATTACCATAAAAATGGCAATATAACTGGCACAATAATGTCATGATTTATTAACAAATATATGTGTTTGAATTGTTATTATTAGAGAGTAGGCTACAATTGTTTGTTTGAAACACCAGATTTTCTCTAAAACTGCATCAAGCTGTATTTAATAAGAATACCAGATAAATATAATTTACAATGTATTTACTCTACTAAGGAGATTCATTTATAAAGTGAATCAAAAAGAAAGGAATAAATACTTACCGATAAAAATACTTCCAACGATTGGCTCCACTTACATCTGGTTCGTTTACATAATTAAATCTACAATGATATAAGACAAAAGTAATGTTATGAAATGATGTTAATATTTAAACTGCTTGACTAATTTAATTAATTAAATTTATTAATATTTTAATGAAATTGCATTTATATATTACTAGGTTAAAAGCCGACTTATTGAGCAGTATTTAAGCTAGCTTCTGTGGAGGGCTCTTGATTGGGCCTTTGTCATAATAGGTAGGGAGGAGTTGATGCAATAGGCAACAATAAACTACAAAAGAACTCAAAATTGATTGTTGCATTTAAGTATTGCATTAATATTTAAGCTTACATTTTAAAAGTTCAATAATAATTCTTCTGCCACCACTTAATTTAAAGACAATTTGATTTATGTAGGTCCTTACTTTTTGTACAAGCAATTATTTTTATTTCATGAATGACTTTTGTTGGATTTTGCAATTAATTTATTTTTATTTCAAGACATAAAAATTGTTATCATACAAAAAATTCATTGCAAAAAAATTATGTAAAAAATCTCTGAAAACAATCACAGTAATGAAAACCTGGGAATCCAAAATTTCAGGATTGCAGATCCAGATCCAGCCTGGAATGTTTTCAATTTGCTCACAGAGTTGGCCTGATTCCAAAATGGTATGATATGTTGGGCTATGGCCTCTAGGAGTAAAGTTGAAAAAGTGTGACACAGTGACACATTGACATTTGCATTTATTATATAGATTTTAAACTTTTTAATTTTTTTTAAAATCATTTTATCTCAATGCAAGGCAATAAAGCCACTAAGGTACAAGGGGGTTACTGAGTGTGAGAAAATATGAGAAAAAGAAAACATTATTAAGGAGAGAGAACAATAAAAGAACTGAAATTGATAGAAGATAATGATTGACATTGCATTTAGATTTTTGAAGACCAGAATCCAACAGAGACATTCTGCTCAATCAACCTTCACTATCCACTCCAGGCCTCCATCATTGTCACTATTGTGACCCAATTTGTTCATCTCTGATTTGACCAGAATTCAACAAAGACCTGCTCAATCAGTGTTCACTATCCACTCCAGGCCTCCCTTGATGTCACCACTGTGACCTGATTCGTTGATTTCTGATTTGACTAGAATTCAACAGAGAACTTCTGCTCAGTCAGTGTTCACTATCCACTCCAGGCCTCCCTTGTCACCACCACTTTAACCTTGGAAACCAATGCACCTTATCACAAATCAACCCACCACTGACCTTGATCAATCAACCTGCCAACCCATCTTACCAGGTAGTTTGGCTTTAACATCTTGGTATCAATTGACCGCCAGCCCGTTAAACACCTCACATGTGTTGATTTCAAACCTCATCAATGACTAATCTGCCCCTGGAACTATCCTCTGACACCAACCATAATGTTGACCAACCAACCAACCAACCAACCAAAGAAATTGGTCAACTCCTAATTCTGCTGAAAACACCCTTACACGTAATCGCTTTCCTTACTAACTGCAATTAAAGAACCACATACTAACAATTTGTGCCACCTTTCAAATATGTAGACCAATACACATTATTGAAATCTTAATCCTGGTTTGTTCCTTTTCTTTGCAACGAAATGCTCATTATAACAAGTATATGTAATTCAAAATGAAAGTAATATCTGTGATCTCCATTAAAACCCACCTGGCATTTTTTATAATTTCAAGGGCTTGGTGATACTTTTGTTTGAACTAAATGTACTATTCCATCAATTGCAGGAATATTGGTGATCTACCTGTATTTATTTCTTGATTTAAAAGACATTTTCAAAATATCTGTTGGTATTGTCTCTCCATTATCTATCTATCTATCTATCTATCTATTTGTCTGCTTAAATACATGTATCCTGTATATATAAAATTTATAGTAATAAGAGATAATGCCAGATTATAAATAAACTCCATTAATTCATAAGAAATAACTGTTTATCTATCTATATGCATATATGCAAATATATATTTCTTGATTTAAAAGACATTTTCAAAATACCTATCAGTATTGTTTCTCCACTGTCTGGAAATGAACTTGGGTACTGGATCCACAACTTCAAGTCTCATTTGGTGGTTGGGGTAGTGTTTCAGATCACTGTACATGTTGAGAAAAATGGGGTATTTTTTCTAGAGAGGAAAAAAAATCAACAAAATTAATATGAATATTTTTTTTATTGCAAAAAAAAATTTAATCTTTAGATGGATATTCATGCTTGTTACTATGAAAAATGCTTTATGTATTTGATTTCATTGTTTCAGAATAGGACATTTCATCTTACACCTTTTCATGGTAAATGCATTCAAAAATTAAAACAAAATTTTCAAAGAAAAATAAATAATATTTTTGTTTAAAAGTGGGGGAGTGATTTATTTCATTTTAAAAAGAACAGAAATAAACTTATTTTGAATATAATTTATTTTAAGCTAATTAATCATTTTAGAGTAACTGACAAGATATTTTATGGGGTATTTCTTTGTGCTTGGATATATTGATAGTAAATCTGTTATTGGTTCAGAAAAAATTGTAGATGGTGATGAAAGCAGTGAAAGTAATGATTGTCCTGGTGTAGATGTTAAGATATTTTGGTAATATGGCTTCACACAAAAATATTGTAGTTTCAAGTTGTTAAACAATGGCTCTATATTCTGAGTTCACCTTATAAATAATCATTCTAGCTAAGAATTATACTAAAATTATAATGTCATAAATTTAAATATTTTTGTAAGTAGTTGGCTGATTTGTTTTTTTTTTAAAGCTTATCAACCTTTTGTGGGTTATTTAAAGCTGAAAAATATTTTGGATTATAAGAATATTTCTTTTTTTTTGCAAGTGCATATTGCATGAACAATCTTTTGAGAATAACAATGATTTTTCCAGAAACAAGTCCTACTATTTAACCTATAGATGGAGGGAGCCAAGTGGAGTAACCCACAAGAGTTTCAGTTTGCTATGTTTATAGCCAGTTTTGATATTTACAGAAATATTTGTCAAAAACAGTCTAGATGCATGTAAAACCTGTAGACCCCACCCTTGTGGAATATAATGCCACAGCATCACCATGCTACATGTTGCTGCTGTAGTTTCTGGAACAAGTAGGTTTTTACAGGGTGGAGTTACTACCTCATTTCCAACCAGTTTTGAATTCAGAGTAGTCCTTCTCAAAGACTGCTTACCAACCAAGGTTCGACAACCCATTCTGCCCTGCTATTAACCCCAAGATGGGAAAAGAAGAGAGGTATTCAAACTTTTCTGACGGTATTTGGGTGAAAATGAATGCAATGGCCTTGGCTAGAATTTAAACTTGACATGTCAATCCCATTTTCTACAATGATAACTGCTACACCATGTGCAGTCATAAAAATCAGTAATCAGCTGATATTTTGGAATTTTGTTAAAAATTTCAACATTGGTTTTTGAGTTAAATTATATATTTTTCAACAATATTTATTTAATTTAAAATGGAAAAATATTACAAAATTCATATTAAATGAAAATTAAATTTGTTTTATCTTTGGATTAATTGCTATAATGTATTTTTTAGATTTGATAACTCAGGAAAAAGGTGATCACATGTCAACTGTTAAAACAAAATTACTGAATACTGAAAACTAAGAAAAAAAGTTATTTTCCACAATTAATTTTTGAACCAAAAATGCAAAAGAGATGGATTTTATTAAACTGTAAAAATAAAAATACAAGTGATGTTATGGACAAGAAAAGTGAAAAATCCAATCAAATTTAAGAGACATTTTTTCAGACTTTAATACTTAAAAATTATTGAAATTATTCATTTAAGTATTTCAACACCACCACCACCACCAATGGCAGTTGGATTAAACTGGAAAGTGCTAATGGCAAACTGGAAAAAAAAATGGATAAGCTAAGGTAAAACAGAAAAAAAGTCTATATAAATTGCACAGTGTAATGTTATTGTTGTATATTACAAATGAAAACACAGGACTGAATCTTTCATACATAATATTACATTGTTTATTTCACCACAGACTTTGTCAATCACTGTTGGTCAGTAGGTGTGTGATTTTGGAGCCTTCTTCAAATGTCGACCCTACATGCTCACAAGAATGTATGAGACTGTCCTCTTCTCTATGGTTATTTATATATTGACATATACATTTTTCCTGTGAATGCATCCTGTAGGTGCAGATGGGTCAATTACATGGATCTGTCATGGTCAGCCACTGAAATCTTGTGTGATGCAGATTTGCACTTGGTGGCTAGGAGGCCATCCTCAGGTCAACCCGCTGATGCATCTGACTTCAGTAACATCACACTGCAAAGTCTATTCTGGCATCATCTAAACCAATTTGCTTAGCTGTATCAAAAGGAAGATACTTACACATCTTTCAATACCACAAAACAAGTCTGATATACTCATTGGATAAAGAAACAACGGCTCACATTCAACAGTTCTGGTGAATTGACAATGCATCTAGAATTATATAAAGAATTTTAGTGGTTCAAGAGAAATATCCCATCCTGTTCTCATTGTTTGGAATAAATCTGACTGACCAGAAAATAGCCAATTAAAAGTTGAATTTGAATGTTGTCAAAACAATAAATAACTAGTTGCATAAACATTTTATTTTTTTTAGGCCAAACTTGTTTTCTATCCTAGTTGATTTTGAAGTTATAAGAAATAGTGTTTTTACTATTACACATATTATTTGGACTATTTTCTACATCTTTGATGTTATTAACAGACTGATACATTCTTCAGCATTCCTCCATTGTATGTTATGTTCAGTCTTTGCAATTTGTTTAAGACTTTTCCTCTTCTTCTTTTCAGTTTTTAAACTGAAAATTGAAAGACTTAAAATTGCTATAATTTTAATTGCTTTTTTATGTGCTATAAAACTATTGTTTCGTAATCTTTTCCTGTTATAAGAAAATAGTTTTGATTTCTGTTCCTTCTTACCATTTTGTCTGTTGCTGTATGTGATTTGAAAAGAGCCCTGGTATGGTCCCTTTCACCACTGACCGTATATATTGAATCTACAGAAGAAGAAAAAATAAACAATGTTAATATTACTTACAAATATATATGAACTCAAAATACAATAATTTAAAAAAAATTAAAATAAAAACCAATATCTGTTTGTCAACACCAAAGTAGCTACTAAGAAATTATACAAATTAAAGTAACAGTTTTTTCAATGTGCTGTGCAACTTCTTTTTATTCTGAAGCAAAACAGAAGCTTGGAATTAAGGTTTATTTATTTTTTTACAAAGATTTTACCCAAGATTTTCATAAAATAACAATAATATTTTTATACAAACTGTACCTTTCTAATCTGGCACCTTTTCACCAAGCAACTTCCATGGTCTGATACATTTAGAATTTGCCACCATTAGTTTGTGGATTAGCCACTAGAGGTCTTTGAGTCAATTACAAACTGCAGTTTGAACCATAGTTTAGTTTATCAACCATTTCAGGAAACCAAATGTGTAAAAAACAAAGCACATTTTGAAAGTTAATCAATGAGCTCTAAATTCAGTCAGTTTTAATGTTTAATTTAGCATAAAATTAGATATTAACATATGAATTTTTTCTGAATTTTATAAATGAATCAATTAGAAGCTAAGTAAACACAAATGATTTTCATTTATTACAATTTACATGATACAAATTATATTAAGACCATAATTTTCTATTTTTCTAAACTGTTCTGTATTCTGGTGCATATATAATTGAGTCTGGTTGTTATGTGGTGTTGGAAACACGAGAGACAGTAATACTGAATAAAATTGTGAGTTTTGAGTCAAATGTAGATCAAATATGGGTTGGAATCTGACAGAATGATAAGATAAAGAATAAGTAAAGAGTATACAATCTTTCTCATATGTTTTTTTATAGAGTGTCCAGATAATCTAGTTGGAAAAATACGTGAAGTGTCTGTGTTTTTGTTACCTTGAATTTTTGTTGAGTGCTAAAAGATAAATGTTACTATTATGGTCTGAAAAGTAAAAGGAGACAAAATTGATGCATGTGTTGATGACCTGTGTGTGTGAACTGCTTGTCTGATAGTGAGAATGTCACGTGTTTGTGTGTGTAGAAGAGAAAAGTGGAGTTGATTCTCATTGATTTAGAATGAGTGAATTAATGATAATTATAATTATTTTTGACACTATAATTAATTTTTATTTATTTTTTTATGGGCACAACACAGTGGCGGCAGTATAATTTATTTTTTATTTATGTATTTCTTTATGGACATGACAAGTGTTTTATGTGGTCTGGCAATAGCCATATCCCACAACTACCAGATTAAAGAGGTAGAAATGTACTTAAAACTAACAATGTTATCCTTAGTTTTATTATGCTATTTTTAAAGTTATTTATTTATTTCTATTTTTTGGTAACACAAATCTCTTCATGGTCTTGCACCAGAAAGTTTCATTATCTACAATAAAATCCAAATTTTAGCAAATATTGTTATGTTAATGATAAGTCAGATTCTTTTACTAAGCATACTTCCAGTCAGAGCTAATAGTAACAGTTAAGTTTCTTTAAAATTGAAACATTTATTATATGCTTATGCTTTATGTATATTATTATGTCATAATAAAATTTCCAAATAGTTAATTCAGTTTAAAAATTAGATTAGATAGTTAAAAGATTATTGAAATTATTCATTTGAAAGGTTTTAAAGTACAGATTTATTTCATTCCTGTTTTATTTGATGATAATATCTTGATTAAAATAATATGTCCTGTTTTGTATGGGTGAGCATATTTTTAATTGTTACTGACAAAAATGATCATTTTATTTTAAATCAAGGAAAAAATAAACCCCCCACCCCCAAAAAAACAGATATTATACTTTGATTTTTATCCTAAGAAGAGAAAAAATACATGAATGAAAACTTAATTTGCATGAAAACATTTATTATATATAGTCAATAAATATCTTAGCTAAATTATGCATTAAAATAGAATTACAAGAATATACAATTAGTAAGAATCTAAATGTTATCATTCATTTTTGCCTTTTATCTTATATCTATTGCTTTTTATAACAACTGCCATTTCATTAGAATTATCTGAAAGCAACAGAAAAAAATTAATAATAATTGACAATACTGTATCTAATAAATTTAATACTATTATATATGAGTATTATATTATTTATTATATTAAATATATATATATATATATATATATATTATTTATAGGCCATAAACAAAAATGTCAAAATATTTTTCCTCGGAGAAGTGAAAAATATATGCAGTGTGTCTGAATTTGAATTTGGTTTGTTTAACAGCATATCAAATCCTTGTTGGGTTATTTAATACCAAAACCAGATTCACTTGTAAATGATTGATTATAATCATATCTATACATATAGCACAACCATCGATGTCATCTGAACTGTTTTGTCTACCCAATTTCACTCACAAGACTTTAGCCAATTTATGGTATGGTTTTCAGACACATTTCAGTGGTGCAGCATTTATCAACCATTTCAGGAAACCAAATGTGTAAAAAACAAAGCACAGTTTGAAAGTTAATCAATCATCTCCCCAGTCTGATATTAGCAAGAGGCCACTTCCTGTGATATTCAAACACATTCAAGGTCAGAAAGTTAATACTGTAAACATTTGGCCAAGTGCCAACTTCCAAGGATAAAGGACATGAATTTGGATCTTTTTAGAAGCTTATTCCTGATTTCAAATCCATATCCATATTGTTTACTTATAGTCAGAGAATGAAGATCTGGGAGTTTTGGTAAAAATCAACAGAAATTGTTGTTGGAATCACAGTCTAAGAAAACTACAGATTTTCCATGCTTAAGAGTCTGATCTTCATGCATTATCTGATGTGACTGCAGTCCACTGTGTGAGAGGTAGATATGGCCACAGATGTTGCATGTATCAGCCTGCCCCAATAGGATTGATGAATTAATGGTGCCTTCCCATTGTTTGTACTTCCTTCTTGTTCTCTTTGGCCTTTCTCTAATGAGCCAAGGTAGTATCATATGCCAACAGCTCAATGCAGATTGATCGCCGCCATTCTAGGTGGTATTGAGTGGTGCTTTTCTAGGCAGCAGGGTTGATACTAAACATATAACATGAGTTTTTGTTTACAAATATCCTTAATTGAAAGTTGTAGGCCTCCACCACACAGTAAAGTTGGAGTTTTCTTTCCAGAGCACAACAAAACTAAAATTAAGGAAATACTCATAAAAAAAATTAATAATAATTGACAATGCTTTAGCTATGAAATTCAAACGCAATTAAATCCAAAATTTAGTTATGAAAAACAGAGCAAAAAATTAAGATGAGATTTGAGTTTAAGAAAATGATTATTTGGAAATTTTTCTTTGAAACGGAAACACCTATGGTTGTTGTTGTTATTACACATATTCTACTTTTCCATTTCTTTCAAGATTCTTATTGACCTAAGTATGTTGGCAACCATCTATTTTGTAAGATAATAGTAGTGCTCTTGTTGCTAAAAGCAGTTCCACCAAGAGCAACATTTAGAATGTCTCAGAAAATCTGATTCTTGAATAACAATCTCTTTTGCAGGTAATGCATGTGAAGCTGGTGTGTGATCTATGAACTTGATTTTGCAGTCTTTGCACCTTGCATTGTCTTCTATCCTCCATCTAATGGTTACATCTGTCCTTGCCTCTCTTGACACCACTAGCTTGTCACCAGCCATCAGGCTTATAGCCATATCATGTTGAAACTCCAGTTCCCATGCAATCACCAAAGTTAAGCAGCATCAAGCCTGTTCAGTATCTAGATGGGTGATTACTTGGGAATATCAGGTGCTGCAAGCTTGGATGTATGGGTAGTGTAATGAATAATGACTTGTAAATGTTAATTGGAGAGCCAAGTTTCAATTTCAATTGAGTTTGTTATTCAATTATGTGTAAATACCTTTGGGAAAGGTATGAATCCAGCTCTTCTCCTCTCACCCAGCTATGCAATAATTAGTAAGACATGTATCATTAAAACCATTATCTAAAAAAAGAAATGTGTACAAAATATTTAGATTTCAGCATTAAATAATCTATAGAGGTTGATATGCTGCTAAACAAAAACAACCAATTTGTTAGCATTAATCTCTGTGAATTTTAAGTTGTGCTTGCAGACATCCTTAAAGCACAGTGCAGAGCAGCCTACTGGGTGTTGTTCTGTGGCCAGCTCATCATGCATAATATCCATTATTCATTTGATGAATATGACCCAACTTAAGTAGGGTAAATTAAGTAGAGCTGTTTGCACAATAGCTTAAAGAAATTTGATTTGAATGACATTTAACAGGTTATAAAGTATGGATTTCCTCAATACTGTGGGTTATCTCCACATAGCATTGCCAGTTTTGGAAGTCATTAGGTGGTGCTGTCAAGCACCTATAAAAACGAGACATCCTCATCCTCTTATCTTTCTTTTCCTCTCAGCATGTTTTAATGACAAAACCTCCAGTATCTTGTTTCCTGGCATGGTGATATTTTTCCCATTAGTAATTGAACCTTTTTATACACACACATGCATACATGTACCATCTACAGAATTCCTAACTTTGTTGCAGGATTGCTTGTATTGTTGGGTAAATATTTAGTCACCATAATGTTGCAGGAATCAACATTTTGAAGAGTAAACATTTATGGGCCCTGGAAAATTTATTCTACAAACAATATTGGCAGATTAATTGTGAGTCCGCGTAAAAATGTAACAGAAAACAATATAAAATAAACGACAATGCATATATTAACGAAAGAATTACATGTGATGAAAAGGAAGAACATGAAACTAGCTATAAGAATGTGCTTGTTTGTTTGTGTGTGTAATAGGTGTGTGTACGAGAGCATGAAAGTCAGGAGAAAAAACCTGAAAATGAATGTGTTCCAGTGAGGACACTTTTTACCACGTACGATTACATCCTATAGCCAGAGTTGTAAAGCTGTAAAAGAGAATAGGGAGAAAAATGAACACTTTTATATAGGCTTAAAGAGTGCTCTCTAGAGACGTTTTTTTTTTGTTTTGTTTTTTATCAAAGTCAAGTGGGATAACCCACATCTTTTTTTTTTGCTTGCATACTAACGTTTTTTTTTTCTTTTTTGGTTTTACTCAGTTCTAAAAACAAAAATATAAAATATTGCTGTTGAAATACATTAATTTCCTTTACACTTGTTATTTACTTGTAAACATTTTAGAAAAAACTTTTATTATATTTTTAAGCTATATATTGGCAAGTCTATCCAAAATGTATTATAAGTTTGTATAATTTTTTATTTACTGCTACTGAATGACACAGAAAGATAAAGTAGACTTTTATCTGCAGTAGACTAACTAATTAATAAAATCATAAAATTAATGAATAGGTACATAATTTATTTTAAATCACGAATTTTCTTTTTTACATTAAATGTAAAATAACCACCACGGCAATGGCAGTAAATTCTCAATTACTTCACGTAACAATGAGATGCAAATAAAAATATATATATATATATATGTGGCCCCTAGCCACTCAGCTGTTTTTATAAAACAAGACGAGGTAACTTATGGCTGCCTGTGGAAGATCCCCCCCTACCGACATTATCTAATGAGACCTTCCATTTCTATTCTACATGAATCTATTTCCTCATGTAGGACTTGCTAAAAATAGTATGACATGAAGAACGTCAGTAATCTAGAGACACAATGAGACAATTTCCTGTGCATACAAGTTGTTGTTGTCCTTTAGTTTTTTTTGGTAATCTACTCCTTAAATCCTTCCTTGTCCAACGAAAAATACATAAACTAAACAAATAAATAATCATATTTAAATTGTTTTTAGCTTAAAGATTATTAGTAGAAGGAAACGAAGATCTTTTAAAATAAATTTACTGAGTGGTGGGATAATATTTTTGTGAAACAACTTGAGTAGGTAGTTAATAATTAACTGTTAATTACAGCAATAAAAGCAAACTCATTAAAAGGTCATTCATAACAAAAAAAGAAAAAAAGAAGCAATTTGTAAAAAAGAAAAAGAAAAAAGGTGTGGATATTTCTGAGTCTAAAAAATTACAAGCGTGTCAATTGAGTTTTTTTTTTTTTTTTTTTTTTTAAGTGTAAGAAATACAATACAAGCTTTATTTAATGAATGATTTAAATCTGTTCACCAAACACAATAACCTTATCGTCTTAATGAGGTACAAATAAAATTCCTTTTTACCAAAAAAAAGTCTTTGTATTTTTCTTTTCTCAGAGCAAAGAACTACAACACAGCAATAAAAAAGATAAGGTTATTCTTCTTAAAAGTTTATTATTACACATTTTTTGTATATAGTTTCCTTGTTCTCAGCTTCTTTTTTTTTTCACTATTGTTACAATTACATTTTTCTAAATGAAAAGAGTCTGGTTAGGGTAGCTGAAGGAGCAATAATCGTATATTGCGAAGAGAACAACAATCAATTCGTTGATGACGATCGTTGACCTGGAGTAAAATTAAAATGTGCTTCAGTTGATATATTCATTTTGTTTTTTAAAAAATAGCTCACCATATAGATGATCATGGCGCCGGGATGGCTCGTCTACTTTAAGACGTTCTTTAACTGTCTGTATTGACGACATGATTCTTTAAACGTTTCAGCAGATACTGTCGAAAGAAATAACACAAGAGTTGAGCGTTGTTGAACACCAACTGTTACCATAGTTACCAAGGCAAGGGAAGTAACCCTCAGATATTAATGATTCCAGTAATTTCCCTTGATTTGTTACTGCTATAGTGATTTTCCAAGCTTAGCTTAGATGTGGCACAAGGCCGAAAGCATGGGGAACACAGTGAGGATCGAACTCACTACTCAGTCGTAATTGATCTAAGGAGACAAGCTTGCTAACGACGTTGAAGTGCCCAATTTGTTATGACTAATAGTATTCTCTGACTTCTGTTAATGCTCCTAAATTACTTTCATGCCTTGAGTGACAGCAAGTCTACAATTCTTTTCTTTTATTATTGCTTATTATTCCCATCATAGATATGCAGTGATTGTAGTATTCTCATCACAGTTTCATCACCCCCCCCACCAGCACCACAATCAGCATCATCATCATCAGTCATATACCCAGTTGTGGTCATACGGTTACTGTGCAGCTGAGCACTGGACCAATTCCTACTGCATATCTGAGTTGAAAATTAGAGAGGTATTTATTCATGCATAGCATGTCTTTTTTTATCATTTCACCCAAGCAAAGCAATAACGGCAGTAAGATGCAACAGTCTTGGATATGACAATAAACTACATCTGGCAACAAGATTTCTGATTGGGAGATTGGAGGTTTTAAAGAGCATGGGACCACCTCCTAATTGTTGATGATCCTAGGTCCATCCTGACCAGGAGTGGTAACACTTGTTAGGGTCCCAGCTATGAGCAAGTAGTAAAACTGAAACAAAAAGAAAACACTATGAAAATATAAAAATACATTTTTATAGTAAAAATGACAGCAATATGTTTTTCTATAAAAAATTATTAACAATACCTATTTATAGTAAAATTATTAATAATACATTTTATCTGTAGTTGAAAGCATACAATTGTGTTCAAAATATATTTAATCGAAGCCATAAAATTATGTTCAAAATATTTAGATTTCGGCAATAAATGTAGATGTTGATATGCTGCTAAACAAATCAACTAACAAACCAAACTAAGATACAAGGGGTTACTGAGTGTGAAAGAATATGAAGAAAAAAGAGAAGAGGAATCAAAAAGATGGTAGGTAACAATTGATATTGCATTTAAATTTTTCAAGATTACAGTTGACTGAGAAGCAAGAAGCTGGAAGAGAGTTCCACAAGCAAGAAGTGTGAGAGAATAAATTGTTAGCATAGAACTTATAGTTACATCTAGCTATTTCAATTGTAAAATGATGAGACTTTGCTGACAATCTAGTATGGTGCTTAAATTCATAAAGTCTAGCTACCATAGAAGAAAGTTTATCAGAATAATTACCATGAAAATATTTATAGAAAAGGCAAACAGAAGCCACATTATGGCAGTAGGAAAGTAATGTAAGCTAAGATGTCAGGTCAGAACTAATAAATTGCAAATTCTTCTTTGGATTTTATCAAGAATCTCTAAATATATAGCAGAAGCACCAGACCAGATGTGGCAGCAATATTCAAAGCATGGACTAATGGCAGACTTATAAATATGTAAGATAGTTTCTGGTGAGAAAAATTGTCTAGCATGACACAGGGAACCAACTTTCCTAGCAGCAGATATAGCAAATGATTCAATATAATTTTTCTACTTCATGTCAGTGGAAAACATTATCCTGGAAAGTTGCTATGAATGATTTTCCTGGAGGTTAGGCAAAAAGGTTTCTCTCAGATGATTAAAAGAGATCAGTTTCATTTTGAAGGCATTAAAATTAACAAGCCATTCCTTACCCTAGTTAATAACAGACTTTAGATCATTTTTGAGTTCAGCTTTTCTATTAAGACAGGAGTAAATAGTTGTGTCATTAGCATAGATGCTGAGTTGAGAATTAATGACATCTAGAATGATGTTGATGAAAATTAGGAACAACATAGATCCAAGGATAGAATCCTGTGGGACACTTGCATTACTGCAAAAAGATCTAGAAGAGTAGCTGCTCAAGACAACTTACATTTCATAATTTGATAAGAAAAACTGAATCAGTTTAAATTTTGTTCAGAAATACCATATCTTTTCAACCTGTGAAGAAGACCCGAATGCCAAACCTGTCAAATGCCTTTGAGATATCCAAAGCAACAGCTCAAGCTTCACCATTCTTATTTAAAGCTTGATATCATTAATACATCAGCAGTTGACCTAGGGAAGTGAAAGCTATATTGCTTATCTGAAAGAAAACACTTCAAGGCTAGATACTTAACCAATTCAGAGTTGATTAGAGCCTCTAGTACATTGCCAACTTGCTTAGAAGCATCACAAAAACCAAATGATAGAGGCTATACAGTGCCTTATTCTGTCTGCAAACAAAGATTTAGCCACCTTGAGAAAATGTTTACAATCATTACAAGCAGACACAAAGAGGTGTCTGTTGTGATCAGAACTATCATGCTAGTACTACTGGAAAAAATGATTTTTGTGGGCTATAGCAGCCTAACAGGCTAGTGTGAAGTAAGGAGAAGATTGTCATTTCATCTAGAAAGAAGGTACAAAAGTATCCATGCTTTAATGCAAGAAAAAACCTCTGTGACATAAATCTCAATAATAAGGTTAAGAATATCAATCAAAGAGGTGTATCGAGGTCATGAAATGAATCCCAATCAGTACACTAGTAATAGAAAGAAGTCTTGTAAATAGATGGTTCCTGTCAAATAGATGACTCAAAAGAAATATCAACAGATACTACAGAGTGATCAGAATTGCCAAAAGGACAGATTTGTGATGCCTGACAAGAACTAGGAGAGGAGTTAAAGAACAAATCAAGTAAAGAAGAATGTTGATCAGATTTATTAGAAAAACAAGTAAGAAAATCCACTATTCAACTGAGAGACTGAGCAATGGAAAAAGTGAAAGTTTGAATACTGGCAACATCAGTGAAATTAGAATGCTTAAGTTACTTGATGTGATGAGCATTAAAATCACCAAACACAATAATGTTTGCAAATGAATGTAAAGAGAGCACCATTTCTGCCCTGACTATTGATTTCCATCTAGGAAGCCTTCTGCCCATCACTGCACTAGCTGCATACATAGGTACAGAGCCCAACTACTCCATTTTATTATATGGCCATTGACCCTACAAGAAGATTCGTCTAATTTTTGACAGGTCTTGATTTTAATCCTGTTGGATGTCTAGCCACCTTCCTTACCAGAAAAGTTTGGTGGAGGAACCAGTTTAGTCACTGATGACCTGATCAAGTGGAAGGTATTACTGGTTTTAAGTACCAGATGCACAAGTAGAGTGACCTAACATAAAAGTTTTAGCTTATTGTTATTTCATATATTTGTATTTTAATACCAGATATCTGGGGATTTTCATTGCCAAGTGGTTCACATCTCCAATCCCTTTCTCAGTAACCTTGTAGACCCCAGCAATATTGTAATTTGGACAGTCTTAATTCTTGAATTTCTTACTTTTCTGATCTTGATTTCATTATTTTGGGAATTATTCCATGTGCTCCTGTAGCACTGTTATAACATGTGTGGCTCAAATTGGTGTTTAAGCAACTATGGTCATTGTTCTGCAGTGGGCTGTTGTGGCCATATATTAGTCTCCATGGTTATTCAGGCCATTACACCAAAGTCACACTGTCTCTGTTTTTCACTGAAAGTTAGTTCAAACATCTTTTCACTAGGAGAAAGGCTTTTATGTAATAAAACTGTAGCACAATGCATATGATATGTATTGGCTACTTTTATTGCCGCCAGTAGGGAAATTTTGCTAACTACTACTCAGTGATGGAGAGGGTGGAAGTGAGTGAGAGAAACTTCCCAGCCCAACCTTTTATAGACCATGTATTTGAAGTGAAAAATTATCACTGAAGAATCTGGAGAAAGAAACTCTTTTTTTTTTTACCAGGAAATCTTATATTCTTCAGGTCATGGATCAATGAAAAGATACTGCCACATCATGCTTCTTTTCCTTTTTTCTTGTGGGAGTTGTGACTGTCAATTGACTGTCAAATATATCATATTTCAGAAATATAATATATTCTTAACAATCTGTATGCCTGGTTATTAGTTTCTTAACATAAATTAGTCTCCTTTATTTTACACCCAGATTGTTGAACTCCAACTGTTATAGGCTTCACATCCCCACAGTTTTCTTGGTTACTGTTCAAAGTCCTGATATTTTTCCAATTTTAAGCTTGTTTTTGTCTTCATGTTGTAGTCTACTGACACAGCTATGGTTGTAATGTGGCAGGTACTACTCTTTTCTATGTTTGCAACTATAAGATCCAGTTTTCTCACTTGAATGAGAGTGAGTCATTTAGATGTTAAAGTCCCATTGTATCTTATTAATTATTTTTCTATGACAGCTTTGTGTTAATGAAATCAAGTTTCTATCTGAATTTCTAGGATGAGGATTCATCATTATTTATATTATTTACAGTCAGACTAATGTTCTTGTCTTTGTTGTTATTATTGCAATGTTTCTTGTGCCTTCTTTATGTATGTGTTGGTCGAGGTAATCTTTAGGGAATTTGGAATTGAACATTTTATTTAATCTATGGAAATAGAGTGTTCTCATTTTGCAGTCTATGTATAGGAATATCTTGCTTTGTCTTTAGACATGGACAGTGAAATTAAAACAAAGTACTCTTATAGATTAAATGAAGCGTTCAGTTTGAAATTCTCTGAAGATTACTTGGACTATTAGACACCTGAAGAAGGCTGGAGGGCACAATGGCTGAAATATTGTTGTAACAACAACAGAGATGAATCCAAGATGTTGGCACCATTCTTAGCATATAATTCTTCCTACTCTGTAGTGACTGTTTTTGTATTTCTTTGGAGCCAGTTTACTGCTTTCACTTAGGATGTGGTATATTATGACATTGACAAAATGATTGGCAATACAGAGGGATGCAAAACTAGGTATACAGTAATGAAAAACAAAACATGCATACAAACTTATTCAAACATATTAATATAATACTGGTAATAGTGGTATAATATTTACCTAATTTTGCGGATCCTGTATATTTGGAAAAGCTCTAAAACCAAGCTTTTATTATATTTAATATTTTAAGTAATTATTTTTTACAATTGTTATATATTTTGTTTGAGCCTGTAATGATCTCTGCTTAGGTCCTAATTAATAAAATATCTGGTTCTTAGAATCAGTAATGGTAATGTTTTTGATTGTCCTTTTTTTCCCCACATAGTGTTTATTTCTATGCTAGGTCTACTGAGCAAGTTGTCAGAGTCTGACATCTGCACTGATTCTTTCAGTCATCTCATCCTCCAGTATTATTCTCTATTATCTTCACTTCATTCCACAGGGGTTGATGAACATAAATTTTCCTCCATACATGATCAACCATGTCCCATTTCAATGTTTCTTGCTAGTCTACAACTTTTCAATGTTCTTTCACCCTTGCTTTTAGGAGGTGGTTGATCTTGACTTTGTATGCTTTGAAACAAGTATATAGGATGAAATGCTTACAGTTCTTGGTTATGTTATCTTCTGAGCAGTGCTTGATTTGGGAGAAGTTGAAGTGAATATAAAAAATAAATATTTTTATAATATCTAAATTAACATTATTTATAAGTTGATGACATTATCATTTTATTTATTCACTATTTCAATGGGTGCTGATCACAAGTCAGTAGATAGAAAATATGTATAAAATGTTAATTTGTTTGAATGACAGATTAGTGATTTTGCCAAATCACATATGGTTAGATCAGGTAAACCAGTGGATAACCTCTTAATCCTACTTCTAAATAAATATAAATTGAATTTGTTCAATAATCCTCTTCATCTATATTTAACAGAGAAAACTGTTTTTCAACCTACATGTCACACACTATTATTGTTTCAGTGGTTTTCTTAAAGATATGCGTTTATTTGATTTACTTTAAGTAAAGAACTGCAACAACTTCTCCATTTTTCATCTTGCACTGTTGAAGATCCAGTATTGAAAAACTAAACTTCTTCCAGACCAGGATATCAAACTGTTTTCACTATTGTCTAGAAACCATCCCAGTAAACAACTTTATTTGTCCTGAAAAAATTTGAAAGTATTTTGAAATCAATTTAAAAAAAACCTTGTTATCATTTGTAGAGGGCCGTTTGTACGCATTCGTTTGTACGCATTCGTTTGTACGCATTGTGGGACAAACATCTGCGTCTCCTAAAATGGGGCCCACTACAAAACATGGCAGATTCTCTGAGCCTGCCAACAGAAATGTAAAAGGAAAAATGTGAAGAAAACATCAAAGACTGGTATATATATGTACAAACACGTATTATGTGTATTAACATACAATAAGATGACAAAGATGATAATTAGTGTGTATGAATGAATGTAGAAAGTTTATGGTCACAGTATGTGTAAGTGAATGTGAATGTTCATACGTACATGTGTGTGTAATGTTCATGCGTGTTTTCAGAAGGAAAGGCATAGTGTCCTCCCCCCTCCCAAGGGGAAGGCACAAATCTTCACTAGAGATTTAAATTGTGTCATATCAGCTGAAAAATGAGGAGAAAAGAGAAAAAGACAATCACTTGAGAGCGTCCCCAAGTAGTGGTTTCAAAAATTAGGAAATTAAGGAGGTAACTTTGACAATACCCTCCTACCTGAGGGTATAAAATGTTTTTTTTCTGCCAAATATAGAAAGTTCTTAGAAGTTTTGTTACTGTTTTGTAAGCTGAAAATAAAATGTGTAGTAAGTGTGATTGAGATGTGTAATTCGGTGAATTGTATTTTGGGCTGTCATCAGGGTGCATCATATTTTCTAGTTGAACATAGCATGCTCTGAAAACTGTGGCAGTAGTGAAAATTGTTCAGTGTTGGCTATTAAAATTTTGTCTTTTTCCAATGCTCCATGTTGAATTGGTTTTGTCATCCAATTATTGAATCCTTGCTGTTGGAAGGGTTTTGAGAAAGCGCTTGTTTGCTATGCATGGAGTTGGTGCACAAAATTTAATAGAGTCAGCTTTGTGTTAAACTTGAGAGCACTGCATAGTGTCCCCCCCCCCCAACAAGGGGAAGATGCAAATCTTCACTAGAGATTTACATTGTCTCATATCAGCTGAAAAATGAGAAAAAAACAGAACAAGATGAAGTCTCACCAAGTATATATAGTCAATTGAGAGTGTCCCCAAGGAGGTAACTCCAACATCATTAATAGTCATTATTAGAATAATAAAATAATCATTAAATGCTTAGGAAATAAATTAAGTAAATTAAAATATTAAAATTTATAAAAATGAATACTGTATTTGATGGCATATAAGGTGCACTTTGTTTTACTAAAAATATCTTTTAAAATTCCCCTGCATCTTATATATCATATGTTGGTTTAAAATTTGTGATAGTCAGACAAAATTAGCTACTTGGCAAGCTTAGACTTTAAGTAATTTTCATATGCCTATTGTCATTATTTAAAAGGCTATTATGCAGATTAAAAGTGTTATCATTGATAATATTCATTATATTAATGTCATCAGTTTAATGTTAGTATTTGTTTCACTAAAATTATATGCATTAAATTCAAATTATGTATTTGTAAAATATATTTGTTTCATTAATATTTTTCTTGTGATAACTTCTGGTTGCATTAGTATAAATACAATCAGAATTTTTATATCCTAATTATTCCATTAAGATGTTTACAAGATGCAGGTTGTATATAAAGGAAAATTTTTGACTGAATTTCACTCTTTCAGATATGACAACAGCAAGAAAGACATTAAGCTACACTGTTGCATACAAGCTTCATGTAATAAACTATGCTAAAGAGCATGGAAATAGAGCAGCTGCAAAATACAGAAAAAATGATACATTACTGGCAGTTGCAGGAAAATAACCTATGGACAGTGAAGAAAAGAAACTGTAACCTGCACTATCCAGTCCCACACTGGCCTGAAATTGAAGGGGAAATTAAAATGTGGGTTGTAGATGAGAGAAGTACAGGCAGCATCATTACTATGAAAATAATAAGGAACAAGGCTAGAAGATTAGTGAAGGAAAATAGGATTCAAAACTTTATAGGAACAGAAAGATGGTGTTGTCATTTTTAAGATGGTTTGTCAATGCGTACAAAAACATCAATTGCGCAGAGAATGCCAGCTGACTATGATGACAAAATAGTAAAATTTCATAAATTTGTTATACATGCTCGAAAAAAACTCTTTTTGAACTAGGTCAGATACAAAATATAGATGAAGTCCCACTAATATTGGATGGTCCATCAAACAAAACTGTGAGTTTTAAGGGATCCAAGACTATTACAGTAAAAACCACAAACCTTGAGAAGACCCATTATACGGTCATTCTTGCATGTTGTGCTGATGGCACAAAACTGCCTCCTTTTCTGATTTTTAAGAGAAAAACTACACCGAAAGATAAAATATCAAAAGGTGTGCATGTTCATGTTCATTTAAAAGGCTGGATGGACAAAGCTGGTCAACAGTTATGGCTACGAGCTGTATGGGAAGGATGTCTTGGTGGACTATTATGAAAGCCCCCTCTTCTGGTTTGGAATCACTTCTGAGTGCATAGGATTGAAACCATTTAAAAGAAAGTGGTAGAAGTGAAAACAGAGATAGTGGTTACTCCTGGTGGACTAACAAGTCAATTGCAACCTCTGGATGTGTCTTTGAATAGACCATTCAAGCAAAACATGAAGGAGCAATGGAACATGTGGATAGCAATGCCTGATCATGACCTTACACTTATAGGAAGAATAAAAAGACCCAGCATTGCACAAGTCTGCAAATGGGTGAAGCAAGCTTGGGATAATATTAGACCAGAAATTGTTGTGAAATCTTTTAAAAAGTGTGGCATTAGCAATGCTCTTCATGGAATGGAAGATGACGCATTATTTAACAACAATGAGTAGTACTGAAAATGAGTATCAGAGTTGTGATAATGAAGACAATTTTATGGATTTGAAGATGAATAAAATTTTAATGGTAACTGTACTGTTTTTTTCAATTGTAATAATTGCTTGATTTTTATTTTGTTTTCTTACCTCTGGATATAATAAAATTTTTATAGGCTCGTGTTCTTTTTTTCCTATTATTTTTCATTTAATTTTAATCATGGCTTGTTTAACTAAAATAATACCTCATAAATATAACCTAGGCTGTACCATTTACTAATAATTTTACTAATTTTACTAATTACTAATTTTTTCTTGATTTGCCCTGCTGAAATTGGAGTGCATCTTATACACCTGTGTGCCTTATATGCCGTCAAGTACAGTAAATACAAAAGTATGTTATTATTAACATTATTTACATGCAAACTATTGTCTTCACACAGAGTATCTTATCTAGTTCTTATTTAGTATGGCTCAGTTATTGCTTGTTCTATTTCCACTGAGTCCATGCGATTGAAATCATCATTCAATATCACCAAATTTACAAACCAATTCTTTAATGCACTCGTGGGGCAATCCTGAGTGAAAAACTTAGAGCCTTAAACCTAACCAGTCCGCTGATGAGTACTGTTGATCCTGCTGCTTGACTGTACTCACTGAGGCTTGTCCTTCACTTTTTTACTACATTTTAGTTAAATTTTACTGTCATGTTTATAATAAATCACATCTTTATTTTTATTTAGGTATCTTGGTTAATTCACCTTGAATAACTACACCAAAATGTTATTATTGACTAGTCTTCATGTCCAGAGTAACTTTTATTAAATTTTAAGAATTGTGCTCTATATGTTCATTTTCTATATGAAGAGTATTAATGCATTCTAATTGTTTACAATCAAAAAAGATTTTATCAAAACATTTTTATTTACAATTACCTACCTTGTAACTGAATTTTCCAAGTTTGTTTATCATTTTTAGAAATTCTACTTTCTTGTATTTCTAAATTAATTTATGATAAAAAGAAAACATAACACATAAATGATTTTTGGTATTCGTTCATTCATTTAACAAAAAATTAACCGAAAAATATAATTTTCTTGCATCGTTTATTAAAGCAATATTATTTCTTACTAATGTTTTATACATTTAAAGATAAAAAAAATACAGATATTTAAATTCAAGTCCTTCAAGTTTCATTTTTCATTTGAGTTTCACTCATTGGTTTAAAAAGTACTGCTTAAATTGTGTGTGTGCATCTGTGTGTCTATGTGTCTATGTGTCTGTATGTTTGTGTGTGTATTTGCATGTTCTATTTATTAAAAACCTGTGACTATTGAAGAAAAGTAAGATTTTTTAAAGAAATGAATTGTTTTTATAATAAATTGATATGTCCCAGAAAGGGATATATTTGTTTGAAGTAGCAAAGTGGTTTCAGACTACTGTAACCGAGTAGGACAATCTAGCAGTTAACCGTAATGAACTGGTCCTCGTCGTAGTGGTAGGCTATAGGCGTAAGCAATAGGCATAGACAATAGGTGTCATCAATAGGCCTCCTCTTGTACCTCCACATGAGTCTGTATTTATGGCTGACACCAGCCAATCATATTACTGTGAGGGGGAACTCAGGTGTATGCATATTCATTACATCATAAATATAATAGAATTTTGTATTGTCCTGGAATTGTCCAAAAACCTAACCAGTCATCATAAACTAATGTTTTATCATCCCCAGGATGAAGGGAGGATGGTAATTTCGAACTCTGATCCAAAATTTTGTCATTATCTATTCTGGAGAAGTAATATACAATCATCCCATGGCATCTGTTTTCAAGTACAGCCCAGTATTTGCATATAATTTATGCACATCCAGTAATATTCTTTAAATCAACTTTGGACTACTTATAGTACCTAATAAAATGTAAATGCAATATAAATAATTGTTATATTGTATGTATAGTATGTGTCTCACTGTAGATCATGCCAGAATAGACTTTGCACAATGTGTTTCAGAGAAGAGGTGGCCTGAGGTATCCTCCTGTCCAATCCAACTGTACATGGGAAGCACATATGAAAAAAATCTATATGACAGATAAATATACGAGAGGCAGCAAGGGGAGTTTCTCAGATATCACACACGAGAATATAAGGTGCACATTATGGATGAGGAGCCCTTAGGATCACACACATGCATACTGGCTGATAGTAATTGACAAGTCAAGTATTGAATAAAATGTAATGTTACATAAAAGAGATTAAGTTTCATGTTATCATTTGTAATGCATGGCAATATTTTATTATATAAGTATGAACCAAAAGTTCAGCAGGAAATTGGCATCTGAAGTAAAAACTTAAACTTGCAGTAAAAGAAAATTTTTGATCAAAATCTTTGTTCCATTAGCAAGAAAAAAGTTCATGGCTCTCCACAATCTCCTATCCCTTGTAGCCCTTAGTGGCATTTGTCTCTTAGCCTCCCACTCCCATTCTACCATCCATTTACACAAAATTGTCATATAGGTGGCCTGCTGCCTTCTTCTGTCCCTTTTTACTTCAATATGTTCTGTGAGTGTCAAATTCTTCAAGCCCTTCTTCCTCATTATGTATCCAAGAAATTTGGAATTTCTGCTTCTGAGTATAAGTGTCCTTTTTGTTTCCATTTTCCTTAAGACTTCTTCATTGTTTATACACTCCATCCATAGTATTCTTAGCATCCTTCTGTAGAGCCACATAACCTACAGGGAATTCTGAACTGAACTACAACTATTTAATCTACAGGGGCAGACTGTTCTGACTCCACTGCTCATGTTTAGGGATATTGTCTACTTCTTATTTTTATTTAGTGCTTCAAGTTTTTTCTTCATCTATGAGCATTCACTGTCCTATATGGCAGTGAATGCCCATAGAGGAAGAAGGGACTTGAAGCAACAGAAATGAGGTTCTACAGAAGGATGCTGAGAATACCATGGACTGACCATGCAAGCATCAACAAAATTTTAGAAAAAATGGAAACAAAAAGACACTTATACTTAACATTGAAAAGAGATAGCTGAAATTTCTCATAATGAGGAAAGAGGGCTTAGAAAGTTGTATACTCACAGGACATATTGAAGGCAAGAGGGACAGAGGAAAACAGTGCATAAACTACCTAACAAGCTTGTATAAATGGATGGCAAAAGAGGGTTTAGGAAAGATAGCAAAAAGATAAAATTTACAAAAACCTGAGAAGGACAGGAAATTGTGGAGAGCCATGATTGCAAAAGGAACATGGCACAAAGAAGAAGAAGTATTGGGGTATTGTTTAGCTTATCAGAGTATCTAATCAAAACCAAAATGGCTGTTCCCATAAAAAAATTGCCACCAACCTTTTTATAGTCACTAACAGCTGCTCATTCCACACTTTCAAAATCATTATTCTGTCTTGTGGGATCTGACTTATTTTCCACTTTGCAGCCCCTTTCCTACAGATCCAATCTCACAAGCCTAATTGCTATTCTATCATTATTTCCATATCAAATATTCAGAGGAGCTCTATTCTTTAGTTTCATCAGTTCAGTCCTTTGCAGCTAGGACACACCATGCTACATCCATAAAGTTGAATCACCCTCATTTCCTCTATATTTCAATTGTAAGGAACAAGTTCAACTTAAACAGCTTTTCCCCCCAAAACTGCTATTTTATAGAACTGACACCTGCAAGGGTGCTTCCTTGAACACATCAATCTTAACTTCTTCAAGTCAAGGGTCATCAAATGTTATTTGAATCCTCATAACCTTTCCTTCTTATTCTCCTCTTATGTTCATATCACAAACCTCATTCAGTAACTTGCTACCTTGAGTGGTTCTTGAGCCTTGTATTATGTTGAACATTAGTGAAAAAAATACAGATTGTCAAAACTGTTTGTTTTCTCATCTTTGCCAGTCATTTTCCACAAATATAGTTTTTTCCTCTCTCCTTTATTTTTCCACCAATCCTCATCCCTCACAAACAGCTCAATGTAACCAAAAAACAAACAAAAAACAAAACAAAACAAAAAAAAAAAACAGTCTAGGTGAGGCTTCTCTTCATCTTCCAAATAATGGGATCTGAATTTCAACAACTGACAACTCCTATAAACACCAACTTGATCTGTCATGACACCAGTAGATTTGTTGTCATTACAATCTAGTCAAAAATAAAGAGTGCTGACACTATTTACAACTTAGTTATAAAGAGGAATAAATCAACCCATTTGTTATTGTTATTATAACTAGTTCTTTGGTGATGGTAAGATGATCAAAGGGCCAGCTTATATTATTTTCCTGTTATCTAGGGGTTGTTGCCGGACAGAAAGGGAAATTAGCTGTCACAACACAGATGTCCATTTCAATTTCATTCAAATTGTCTGTGTCTTTGTGTTTGAAAGTGCAGCTGTATATTTTAATTCAACAGCAGCCCTAAAAATGCTTCCAATTTTTTTTTTAAAAAGCTTCAAAAAATAATTATCTTTATTCCTGAATAATTTCCCAAAAAAAGTTCAATAAAATTTTATAGTTATTTGATTTTCTTAGGGTTTAAAAGCTTAATGTTTTTTTTTTCTCTTCATCATCAGATTGAGACTTTTATATGAATGCCATGCATGGCACTAAAATCATTCAGAAATATCTTAACTGTCAGCTGTATACAATCACTTTCTGATATCAATGATTAAAAATGGCTTTGAGTGAATGAAGCATGTAGGTCTTAGTGAGAACATGGACTGGTGTTGAGCAATCTCAAATGAACTGCACCAAATAACAGAAACCATATAACTTGAGGACTTTCAACAGTAGCAACAATTAAATTAGAGAGCACATATAACTTGAAGAGAAAAGAATGACATAGTCAAGATGCTGAGATTCCACACTACCTCAAACAAAAGGCAAAGAAATGAGACCCCATCAATATTGGAAAGAGCAATAACAGCTACTGAACTTGATAAGCATATTTTCCTGAAAAATTGTTTTAATAGAAAGGTTTTATAAATTTCAACCAATAGTAGTACTGACTGCTCAGTTAGTGAATGCTGAATGTTTCTTTATAAGGAAATGATTAATATTACCAATACTGTAAATCAATTTCTACTTTAACAGGAACAATTTCAGCTAAAATAATTTTAAAATTACTGGCCTATTAAACTGACTCACCTGTACTGTTTTATGCCCACAAGTTACAGCATTGTTGGTTAGGTTGGTTGATTTTACAATATGTCAACCTTTGTTGAGTTATTTTATGTGGAATTTTGTATGGGGTACCCAGTAAAAATTTTACTCAATACTCAGTATTAATGGTCAACCAGACCAGTTTTACTACCTATTACTCCATACCGAGCATTTGAAATAAACTGGGAGATGCAGTCAAGCCTTTTCTATTTATTTTTCTGCATTTCTTACTATAATCTGTTTTGGCTTTGTCCCAACTATGCTTCCAATGAATAAAAAAAGTGATTTCATGATGTAAAGTGTTCATATTGAACAATTAGCTCTTTGTATTTTAATATGTGTTTCATACCAGATATCTGAATCAATTTAATATCCATCAGGAACCTTTGATCTAAGATGAGTTGATTTATGTTGACCCCAATATGTACTGAGTTCAATGTAAGAAATATTAAATTAAGCTTTGTACTATGTACTTTCAAAATATCAAAAGAGTTAATTGCCTCAAAAGATTGACCTAGAAGGTAACCTGATACCACCAAGTATAGAATCAGGTTTCAAAGAATGTTGATGGGGATGATGATATAAAAAGGAAATCAACTCAGCTTTTGTCAACAAATAAATAAACAATTATTTTATATATGGCACACACTGCTATCAAATAATATTTATACATGAAAACCAGATGACAGGAAGTTATATAAATGCTTGACCCAAAAGGAAAAAGGCTGGGTCCTTCACATTACCCCCTGAGAAGAAGATTAAATGTTTGAAGAAAGTTTCCAAAACCACATACCCTCCATAGCCAACATTAATTTGATGGAGTCCAGAAGTGAATAAACAATTATTTTATACATGGAACAATCTAGTACTGTTACCAAATAATATAGTATACGCAAACTACTGACATTTTCCAATGACTTGGAGTGAAGCACTCCATTATTTTGGGCCAAAAACATTTCTCAAAATCTAAATGCATTACCTGCAAGCAAATCAGAACTCAGTAAAAAAAACAATTTTCCAACCTATCAGTCTTTGTTCTGATAAATTGACCAGGAGTATATACTGTTAAGATAAAAGTAAGATTCCAAAAGTAAGATTTTTCTAGCTACCAATACCTATGACACCCACATATATATGATCTGTTGCTAAAGATGTTGAAAAATTGGTTGTTGCATTCTATCACTCTAGAAAGTACCTGACTCTTTCTGCCATGTTTTATTTTTACAAGAGTCAGAGCAGTGAATATATTATAGTTTCCTCCTTGTAGGAACAGGTGATTTTCAGGTGAAAACCATACCTGGGTTAATAAAAAAGGAGTCAGCCTGGGCATGCAGACAGAGAGCTGACAGAGTGTCCTAAAAGAAGCACTGGTGATACTTGGTACAGTCGATGCTAACGTGTATTCATTAAGTAAACACTGTCAAACTTAGAGAGTTATGTATGGTATGTCAACAGAAGGAATGGGAGCAGTGAACGTAGGAAGCTGGCTGTTCTTGCCTGGTGTGTTTGACATATGTTGACACTAACAAATAATGGTGGTAAAAAAAAAAGAACAAAATTAAGCAAGAAGAGGAGAACAATGTACACAGTGCAAAGACAAGAGTAATCAAAATAGCATATTCTAAAAATGTCACAAAACAAGCACTGGCAATAAAAGAAAACAATCTTTCTCAGAGCCTGATAACTGAACAAAACACTACATTCCCACTCAAGGTAATAAAAGTATTAAGAAGTGATGGTTAAGAGCAAAATATCTATTTTCTATTTTAATAGACAAAAGTTGATAATAATTCCTTAGTATGATTCTAAAAGGGTCTAAGTTAATATATGCTTTTTTGCATGTTTCTTTTTTTTTTCTGGCTTTCAAATGAGCAAACTGATTGCTATAAAATGACACAGACAATATTTTGATGCAAAGACTTTTTGTGAAGTTAAGCCACAGTTTTTTTTTTTTTTAAATATGCATTTTTATTTTAGATTTTTATCTTTAAGTTGTTTTTTCTCATTACACAAAAATGAAGCTAAGCCCTTTTAACATCACACTGACAAATTGACATTGTTTCTTCTATGAACATAATAAAGTAAGTGATATTACTATTATATTATAAATTAAGTAATAGTATGTAATAATAACAACTGATAGCCCTTGAGGAACTTCCTTGTGAAAGAAGGTCATCAGCCCTTAAAGAACTCTCTTGAACTATGACACACTAACTGTGCGCTGTGAGGAAACAGAGGTGGACTTTTTAAGTCAACAATAGTAACCTGTAAAATTAGTTTATTAAAGCTTCTTAAGTTGTAATAATTGTTGGTTACTTTCATTACATAATAACAATAGTATAATTAATATTAATAATATTATAATGGCTTAATATGAAAGTAATATTAACCCAATAATGTTCATTGTCACAAAAATTGGATTGGTGGGTATTAAAGGGTTATAGGTAGAAACCAGATTTTTAGAAACTTTTAATTAATACCGTTTTTTTAATTTAATTTTTATAATTAATACTAGATGTTATGGTAGGCATTAATGTGTTAAAACTAATATTACTTGATTATGTCAATAAAGATAGTAGTGTATTAGGCATTCAAGAGAACAGAATAAGAGTAAGACATTGTTTTTGAGAAGTTTTAATGTAATATTATTACAAGTTATATCACAAAATATTGATAATTGATGAATGCAGTTAATTAAAAATTAGGGGTATAAAATAAACATGGGTATGGTTCCTTCAATACCAACTAAATGTAAAGAGGGACTAGGAGTTGTTGTGGATTAAGTAAGGTAACTCAATGTGGCACTGCTTAAATTGACTGGTCCACTTGTAAAAAATAGGGAAAAATTTTTTAAATAATTTTTGTACAAAGTACAAATTTATTAATGTACATGGCTAATTTTGTATGATTTGCTGAATAACATTTTTTACACAAAATATGGTGTGTATGTGTGTGTGAGTGAATGTACAAGTAGGTTACAGAAAATTTGAAATGACCGATCTCAAATGGAGATAGATAAGCAGCCCCTTGGCAGAGATGCCAGGATTTTTTTACTTATAGAATGTTGGAACATAAGAGAAACAAAGAGATTTGGCATGTGCAACAGTGTAAATATTGGTTAGTGGTGGTGTTGTTTCCAATAACAATAACAGTTGTAAAACATTTATTATTATTACTTTTGGAACTAAACTAATCACCTAACTGAATGGAGTACAACATCAGGAGTATAACTATATGGTTAGATTTGAAAGACTGCATCCAGAATCCTTCATGGTATAATTGGTAAGGCAGATGTTATAGTAAATGGATGCTGAGGTCAAGGGATGACAGTTCAAGTCTCACTACAAGCTTATTCTTCATTTCTGATTTATGCTACTTCTTAAAAAACATTGGGATAAAAGAAATATTAGTCAAGGATCAATAATAATAAAAAGTTATGTAATATTAGAGTTATTTTCTGGAATTATAGATAACATGTCATGATTAGAACCAATTTGCATTTCATGTCATCAACATGATCATATTTGTTTTCTGGTTAGCAGGTTTGATCTACTGACATACTTTTTAATTCTTTATGGTTCTGATCTAATTATTAGATCATTCTAAACCCATTTGCATCAGTTGCAGGATGAAACCAACTGTTGGAGTCATACACAGAAATGGAAGAGAATGTACCAGAACTCCACTTTATATCACTTGAAATTTTGAACTGCATAAATTTATAAGGCTTCTGTTTTCAGTCTGTAAAAACTGAGAAATTTAGTCTATAATGCACTTTGAAAGGATCTAATCATTTTACTCCAGGTAAGGCAATAAAACCACTAAGAAGCAAGAGTTTACTGAGTGTGAGAGAATATATATAAAAAAAATCATTGTTAATGAGAGAGAACAAAAAAAAAAAAAGAATTAAGAAGATAATGATTGACATTGCATCTAAATTTTTGAAGATCAAAGTTGACTGGAAAGCAAGAAGCTGGAAGTGTGTTCCACAAGTGAGAAGTGGGAGAGTAGAAGCTGTTAACATAGAACTTATGGTTACAGCTAACCATTTTAACTATAAAATGATGAGACTTTTCTGCCAATCCAATACTGCACATAAATTCATAAAGTCTAGATACCATAGAGGAAAGTTCATCAGAATAATTACCATGAAAATATTTGTAGAAAAGGCAGAGGGAAGCTATGTTATAGTGGTGAGAGAAAGTGACTGAAGTCAAAATGCCAGGTCAGGACCAATAACACTGCATATTCTTTTTGGAATTTATTAAGAATCTCATAAACATAGCAGAAGCACCAGACCAGATTTGGCAGAAATATTCTATATATTTATGAATGGTAGACTTATAAAGGTGTAAGATAGATTCTGACAACAAAAATTGTCTAACAGAACACAGCGAACCAACTTTTCCATCAGCAGTTGATTCAATATAATTTTTCCACTTCATGTCAGTGGAAAATGTTAGCCTGAGAAGGTGCAATGAGGTTAGCATCAGCCATGCTGATGTAAGGCAAAAAGAAAGCGTTTTCTAAGATAATTAAAAGAGAGCAGTTTCATTTTGCAGGCGTAGAAATTAACAAGCCATTCCTTGTCGCATTTAACAACATATTTTAGGTAATTTTTGAAATCAGCTTCCAATTTGACCTTATCAAACCAATCAGACTTACCATTTAGGCAGGAGTAAATAGTTGTGTCATCAGCATAGATACTGAGTTAAGAACTGATGACATCTGGAAGTCATTTATGAAAATTAGGAACAACATTTGTCCAAGGATAGAATGTTGTGGTCACCTGCATTAATGCAAAAGAACTAGAAGAATGGCAGTTCATGACAATTTTCATTTTATGCTTTGATAAGAAAGACTGAATCAGTTCAAAAATTCATCCATAAATGCCATAACCTTTCAACTTTTGAAGAAGACCAGCATGCTAAACTCTGTCAAATGCCTTCAAGATATCCTAAGCAATAGTCTGTGCTTCACCATTCTTTTCTAAAGCTTGTAGTGGACACCATGGAGAGACCAAAATAAGAATAATCACAGGAGGTCCACTGACATTTTTAAATAAAAGATGTGAATCTGACAGGTCAACAAGAGGAAGAGTTTTGATGCTTGACAAGAGCTAGGAGAGGAATTAAAGAACAAATCAAGTAAAGGAGAATGTTGATCAGATTTATTAGGGAAGTGAGTAGGGAAATCTGCTATTTGACTGAGAGGCTGAACAACAGAAAAATTGAATGATATGTGAGAATAGCATACTAACACCATCTCTAGGTACTCTGTTTTTGGAATATGTTAAATTTGGTATATGACCATATTTCTTGACTGCTAATTAGGATTGAGCTTGCTTTCAATGACTTATAACTATTCTTATAAGTCATTGAGTCAGATTTTTCATGTTGCTCGTGTTTTTATTTAATGTGTTTGATTTAACACTGCACTAAAAATATAAAAGAAAAATATGGAAACAGACCAAAGTTTTAAAAATTTAAAGGTGCCAACATTTGTTTTTATTTCATGAAAATTTTTCTTCTACTAAGAGTAATATATATATATATATATATATATATATATATATATATATATATATATTTTAAAGTGGACATAGAAGTTAACACCCAGAGGTGACAGTCTGTTTCATGCTAAATGCAATTGTCAACCATGTCCGTTTTTGTTTTTTTGCTTGACTTCTTATAAATACAGGTCAGTGATGCATTGTGGGTAGTCTATTGCTTTGTGGCTAGTCTATTGTACTAATAGATATTTTGGTGGGCGTGGTTTGTTAATTTGTTTTTATTTACTTAATTTAATTATTTATTTGTTTCGATTAATTTATTTTACTTGTTTTTGTTTATTTATTTTATTTTATTTATTTTTGTTTATTCTTGTTCATTTTTAGTTTTCAATTTATAAGTAGCATAATAAAAATTTCTTTTTTGTTGGCATTCTGAAATGAGTTTTGATCATTTATTTAGTAGTTTGTCTGGGAAAGTAATTATAGCTATTTTTTCTTCCAGGCAGAGTTTACAGTTTTTGGATTGATTGTTGTAGGCTGATGTTCTTTTCCTTATTTTCCATAATATTTTTGGTGTGATTTTTTTTGCTTTTAATCTCCCAGATATATTTAGAGAGCATTGTGTTGTTCACATATTTACTATTTGTAAAGGATGTTTTGTGTGTGTATTTTTTTTTTTTTTGTTCCCAGGGTTCTTCAGTTACTCCTATGTATATTTTTTTCTTCGTTATCTGCTGATTTTATAGTGGCTTGGTATGTTACATTGTTGTGCAAGCAATTGCCATTTAAGGGACATACATTCTTTATTTTGTAGTTATATATGGGTTTAATTTGTTCAGGTGGTTTGTTGATTGTTTTCCTGTTGTGATTTTTATTATTTGTGTCATGGTCTTTGTGCAACTGTAACTGATTTTACTGTGTTTTTGCTGAATATCTTGTGGAGAGTTCTTGACACACACAAAACATCCTTTACAAATAGTAAATACTATTTGTAAAAGATGTTTTGTGTGTGTCATTAATTTCTTAATTTTCTCTTTCTTAATTCCTTACTTTTTCCTTTCTCTTTCCTAATTACTTTCTCTTTGCTTTCTTCTTCCTAATTACTTTCTCATTCCGTTCTCTTTTCGAATTCCTTCCTCTTTCCTTTCTCTTTTCCAATTACTTCCTTTTTCTTAATTAGTATGAACTGTACTTGGCTGGTCATGTGACCTTTAATGGCCAAGTCAGTGAAACTCAGCCTGTAGAGAGGACAGTTTTGGGGTAGTTACAGTGAAGAAAGAATGCTTCCCAGACTTGTAGGAAGAACTCAACTTCTTACAACATGACCTGCTGGACTTGTAAATAAGGACATACCTTTGTAATATTTGCTAATTTTTCTTTTCAGATTTGTAGAGAAAGCATATAATACATTTGTACACTTTCTTAGTCTTAGTCATATTCTCTTTTAAAAAATAAAATCTTCATTTACGTTCTTCTGATTTCTCTCAAGCTGTCTTTATTTTTTGTTCTTAACATTTGGATAAACATTTGTACCTACAGCAGGTACTATAAAAGCCACCCACATGTATTTGGTAAATTCAACAAGGACATCAGTTTGAATCAAGTCCTGGAACACAGAGTAGAGGAGTGCAGAAAACAGTTGAATTAACATAAGAGACTTGTTGATACTACAGCAATAGATTGCATGTCTGACTGATCAGCATTGTTCAAATGGTAGATTTTCTTTTGTACATTCAAATTAGTACAGACATACTTAGTTAAGCTTATGGATAATAAGAGACACAGTTAGCATTGTTGATCAAGTGAGTCCAAACAGTCCTGCCAGTTTATAAATACTAAGGTTGGGCTGCCAGTTTGGCTATTCCAAGTCTGGTTATCAATTATCTCTCATGACTTCAAACACATTTTATTGTTAATCTGATTACCAAATGTCATGCCACAGTTTTGTTCTAAATATCAATTTCTGTCTCAATGTCTTGAGAAATAAAATAGACACAGTTACAGTTTAAATTAACTTGTAGCGTACGTCCCAAATATAGCGTCGAGTCAATTCACTAAATGTAGCAGGAACACCAAATATATAGGTACTACTACTATTTATATTAATGATTCTTCCACATACAGGATTCAAGAAATAATAACAACAACAACAATTTGTTAACCAACAAATATATATTGAATAAAATACAACAAGCATGAAATAAAATTGTTTTCACAATGTAGATTAAAGAGAAGGAAGTTCTTTTCCCTTTGTAATCAACCATTTGAAGAAAGTTCTCTTGTGAGTTAAATGTTCCAAAATAATTGTTAGAGCAAAGTTTGCATGTGAAGAATGAATAACACCAAGAATACAATTACTTGAAATGTGTTGTGAATAAACTGGTTTGAATCATCAAAGTTCTGGTTGATTGTGCTTGGCGAAAGTTACAGAGAGAAAATGTAAGTTTGTAGTTACGAAATTCTGTGTCTGTGTGTGCGTTAGAGTGTGATGAGCAAAATCGAGGATTTGTGTTGACGGCTGGGATCTTACTAGATCTTACTGGTGACTTGTAAAAAGTTGCCCTATTTAAGGAAAAGAGGTAGGCTCCCACGGAACTGCGGGAAAACTTGATCTTACATTAAAAATATGTGATTGGTTAAAAATTAACCAATCACTACACACGTACTAAACAGAATAGGTACGTATGCTCAGAACCAAAAGATTCAAAGGAACGACTGCGATGGCTAAATTGTCCTATACAAAGTTAGTAGTAATTTATTAGCCAATCACAGGCGAATAAAATGACTTGGAGTGTATGTGGGTGTGAAAAACATAGCAACTGCTATAAACTCATTAAACACCAAATGTTAAACATTTTAATTTACTCTATTAATAGTTTTAAAAATTCTTTTTCTGGTTTCAAAAAGAACATTTACTCACAAATATTCCTCTGAAACCAATTGTATCTTTCAGTTGTGAATTTAATTCACTGAACACTATGATATAATCACTTGCCAATACGATATTCCTGGATTTGAGGATTAAATTTCACTATTTCAGAATAGCCTGTGTAGCATTAAAAATCAGCAGTTAAGAGCAACAAATGGCCAGTACAAAGTTGCTCATATGAACAGCCTTAACTATTTACATGTTAGGCTGTATAATTCTTTTTGGTACACCAGTTTTGCAGCAGGTTTTGAACAAAGATAACAGTAAGAGTATTGGCATCTTGACCAATCTTCATGTGGATACAAAAGCATTTTGAATTATTTACAGAAATTTATTGTGGGGATTTATCCTGCCTTCTCTGCTAGGATGCCCTCTAGGTATCATTATGTTCAGGACTATAAATGGTAAAGAACTCATACTCTTTCTCTTTTTTATTTTTTTTTAGTTTGGAATATAGTAGTGAAAACAATAGGATTTTCCTCTGCTGGGGAAAAGGGGGCAGATTTCTTCCCCTGGCAGATCATCTTCTTAAATTCAGCCTGCCATGTTGCACACACACACACACACACACGCACACACACGCACACACACACACATTTTCTAATAGTAAAGCCTATAATATTTTTCTTCTTTTTCAGTTATTCAGCTATCCGTGTACACACGTATATTTTCTCTTTTCTTTAATTATATTATACTTTATCTAAAAATATATAACATTACTTCTTGTATAAATCAGCTACAGGATAAAATTAACTAATTCCAGTAGATTTTAGAAAGTGATCAATACTTAGTCCATAAAGCTATATTCTTAAATATTATTGTAAAAAGATATAACAATTTTACCAAGCTATTGTGGTTTCATAGATTGGTTCTTTAGGCTGGTTTGGTTGTATACTTATATCTTTTGCCACTCTATATTTAAATACACCACACCTGTTCAGATCTATATCACCTAACTAAATAGTTGCATATCCTCTTCCTATTTAATTTTTCACCACTTGGGAGGGAGGGAGTTGTTTAATTTCTTTTATATATATATATATATATATAATTCCTCCATTTCTTTTGAAAATGTTGAATTTATCTACTTTGAAAGTTTTCCACCTCAGCCATAACAAGTTGTAACTCCCCACACTATAAACTCATGACCAACAGCAACCTCATCCACTTCAAACCTGTAACTCAGCTCCTTACAATATAAACAAAAAATACAGTAATTAGATTTACTCTCTTCCTGAGGGTATAGCATAGTACTTACACTGAATAATATATTTTAGGTTATTTAACAGAGTCTGTGTGGTTCAAAAAATAATAAAATGTTCTCTTATGATCAGATCTTTCTTATTCATCTCTTAAATCTCCTTCTTTCTTGCAACCTTTCTCATACAGAATGAACAAGAAAAGATGCTGACTCCTATTTTTGGAGGAGCTTTATAGCTTTTCTTCCTTCTAATAATTCTCTCTTCCTACAAAGTCTTTCTGTAAAAGAAATTGCCACCTGTCACCACTACTTTCTCTCCCCCACGATGAGGTAAGTGACATTCCATTTTCTTTTCTTTCTTCATTCAAATTACAGTCGAAATTTGCAGTTCATTCTTTTACTACTGCTATGGTGATTAGAAACTGCTACTACAGATTCACTTGGTTAATGTATTCTTTTCAATATTATAAAATGTTATCTTTAGTCATACAATCACCACATTTTCTCATAGGTTAACTTGCCACTTATCATAACTTAGTACAATTTGTACACATATTGATCACCACATCCCACATTTAATTTTTTATAAAATTTAATATCTTGGTTTTTAGGCGCTGTCAAATTTTGTAACTAGTACTGGACTAATTTTAAAAAAAATAAATGTATAACTCTTATATATAATGATAGACTATATAGTGATAAGCTGTTCTACAAATGACACCACTTGTATTTGATACCCATACATTTAAAAGAAAATTGTTTGTCAACAGTGCTTCTAAATATACCAGAATGGAATTACTCAAGACTTATCTCTGTTTTAACTGATAACATTAATGTTCTTAATCATGAGTATGTCTTGAAATTACTTGAATAAAAACATTATTAACTTCTTTATGAATTTGATTTGTATGTAAAACATCTTATATGTAAATATATGTATGTATGTTAACTCTGTAGACTCCTTTGTTAAAGTATATGGCCACAGTCTAATTATACTATATGTTACAGTTGGGGTCTTCATAGAAAGTTTTTCAGGATGGTGTTGCTAGCTTCATGTCAAACTAGTTTTGAATTCAGAGCTGTCCTATTTGACTGGTTGCCCAACAAAGCTAGACAGCTCAATCTGCCCAGCTATTAGCCCTTTAGTTGGAAGGGAGAAAAGATAGATTCATACCCTACTAGAGAAAGTGAACATGGAGGTCTCAGCCATATTTTGAACTGAACATGCTAATCCCACATACTGTGCCTAAACTACTATTCTACATGCACATATATATATATATATATATATATATATATATATATATATATATATATATATATATATATATGTGTGTGTGTGAAAAGTGTGTGTATATAAATATATATACATTAAGAATTGGACAAAAGTCCGACAATTTATTATGTTAAACATAAAAAAATGTCTTTAATAAATATATATATATATATATATATATATATATATATATATATATATATATATATATATATATATAATTATATATTATATATGCGCTGTACTTATTAGAAAGCGCTCAATATCAGAGATAGAACTAACCTATTTGGTTGGATTGATGTGAGTTTGTGACCCTGAGTTTCACGCTTTTGCGATCATCAGACAAACTGATTAATTTTTTTAAAATTTTGGGTTTATGTAGATTGCGTGTATCGGTGTTATTATGGGAGTGGGGGGTAATCTATATATATATAATATATAAATATATATAATACATAAAAGTTTAATAGTCAGAGTTGGATCAGACCAAGAAATTGGTATTAAAAAAAAAGTTCTCAATACAAGTCTGAAAAAAATAAAATAAAAGTAAAAATAACATGTAGAGCTTTGAACTTTAAAAATTAGGAGATAAGTTGAATCTGCTACCTTGGTTTCGACCTTATGGAATCCTAAGACGATTTTTATCAAATGACTTCTTAACACTTTATCTTTTTAAAAAACTAATGAACACTATATTATATTTTTAAAAATAAATAAACAAATGCATGATGTTGGGTGTAATAGAAAGGGAGAAGGAGGATGTGAAGAAGGAGGGAGAAGAAGAAGAAGGGGAAAGAGAAGAAAAGCAAGTGTATTATAAAAGTATTGGTGCAGGGCGGGGATTAAATGAAATGTATCATTTTTTTTATCTGGCATCATATGTGCTTAAAAGGAATTTCTTAATATGTATGCAAGGACTCAAGACTTTGGTTTCTGGTTCAAAAGGTTTTTTGATATATATATATATATATATATATATATATATATATATATATATATATATATATATATGATGAACTCTCCCATTGTCTTTGATGCATGTGTCCAGCCAATGAGTTCTTAGAACCAAACAGCCAGACTATCCGCACATACGATTTAAGATTTAATGTTAGTGGTGAAGGCTTGTATTCACTAAAAATAATGTTTAAGTGATAAAATCTGTCAGATTAATAAATAAACTTACTTCTACAGAAATTGCTTTGTTTATGCCAGGATCTAAAACTGAGCAGATATGAATGTTTCAAGAATCTCTGAAGAAATTTGCACTTAAAGGTACTCTTTGGCTTTGTTAGATCAGCAAGACACTCTGTGGTCTAATTAGTCTAAAGTATGTCTGATCTAACAATGGTTTTTCCTGTTCAGGAGAACACAGGTTTGAATATTGCTGGAGGGTACATCTATTCTTTAATAAGATTACTTGAATATTCATATCAGTAAATGAAAATAAATAAAGATATTGTTTAATAAATAAACAGAACATTTACTCAAATATGGGTATCCACCAAAAATAACTAAATGATTATATATATATATATATATATATATATATATATATATATATATAGGTTGTGATGGATAAATTGTAATCTAAATTACACAAAAATGAAAATAACACTGACATCTTATTTTAACAGATATATTTACCAAAATTACACAAAAATATCTTGAAATACTAAAGAGTAAATTTATTCAATAAAATCACCATTGCTTTCAACCACAGCCTCCAGACAACTTTGGAATCAATTGCAACTCTTCTGGATGCTCTCCTTTTTGGTGAATGCTGTAATAATCCTTGCCTTTGGATCATCTTTGGTATTTTGTTGGTGTCTTGCTCAACTGCACCCCACATATAATAAACAAGGGGGTTGCAAGGGGGCATTAGGTGGCCAAATGTAAGGGGTGATGTAGTCATAGAAATTGTCTGACAGCCATGATTTAGTTCATCCTGCATGTGTGTCATGGTGCAGAGTCCTGTTGCCAGACATAGGGTCTTCCAGCAGCCACCCTCTTGAGCCAGAGCAGCACTACCTCTTCAAAGCACTTGATGTAGACCTCTTTGTTGAATCTGAGGCCCTCACAAACCAATTCAGAAGTTCTTTTCTTAGAAGAATGATCAGAGTAAGTTTTTTGAGCTGTTGTACCTTTGTAATCACTATTTATTCTCATCAAAATCTTTCTGAATCCTTTGCACTGACCTCAGATTGACACCCAAACACTATCCAAATTTCTGTCAGAGTGAATTGTGTCATGGTACTCTTTTTCTTGCAGACAGTGCCCAACTGATCCTACTATACTGTGCAGTTGACAAAATCAAAAAAAAAAAAGAATGTGCATGTGCAAAATTAAAAATATAAATGACACCCTGTATATATATATATATATATATATATATATATATATATATATATATATATATATATATATATATATATATATATATATATATATATATATATATATATATATATATATATAAAGAATAAAAATATATATATATATATATATAAAGAATAAGAAATAAAACCAAAGCTACTCAAGTTTCACCCTCAAATTGAAGGATCATCAGGCAAGGGTCAATCTTTGTCTTACTTAGCTCTTGGTATTAGTACAGACTTTAAATATGAAGAAGTCATTTTTTGTTTACACACACACAAACACACACACTGACACATATATATATGTGTGTGTGTGTGTATGTGCATGCCTGTGTGACTGTGTGCCTGTGCAGGTGTATAAGAACAGAGACATATATATGGGTGTTTTGTTATGAATATGTGTAATTATATTGAAGTGTATAAGTCAATGAATATCTAAATTTACTTAATCCACACTTCATTATGACTTCAGTGATTTAGATTTAATCTGAACCATATAATGATCTATAGACTAAAACCATTATGTGTTAAATCTACTCGGGAATTAAGTTATAAAGACTACACCTATGTTTTAAACATGATGTTTTGACTTAAGTTCTTGCCAACCAACATATTAAGACCCATATCAGATTATGTTTGGGCAATTGAATCCTTTGCTTGATCCTCTTAATGTTGATAACAAAATATTTCAGAGAATCCATTTTTCAGGGTTTTTTTAAGTGTAAAATCTGTTAGAAAAGAGGAAATCCTTATTTCATCAGAAAAAATAGTTGTTCATATACCAATCAGATCAGTTCATGTTGTCTAAGCTAAATCTTGTTGGTATATCAACAATTAAGTTTTCTGTTGCCATTGTTTGAAGAATTAATTTTTTTCTCTTTTCTTACAGATTCTACACTTGACAAACACTAAAGAATAGATTAGCCATCAACTCTTCTTAAAGTTATAGACAAATCAAATGTTTTATAAGCCTTTTAGACTACTGTTCAGTGCAACCTTTCAGTGGTGGATTTGGAATTTGCTTCAGTATCATTTCGGACTCAATGTAATAAGCGTAGACTATATGCTGAGAATCCATTCATGAACATGGCCAGATAACTTTTTAGGATTTCTCATATACAGATATATAGTGCATAGTGCTAAAAGAAAACACTATTTCAGAGGTAAATATATATATATATATATATATATATATATATATATATATATATGGTTCTTTCCTATATTTCTATATATTTCCTATATTTCACACACACACACACACACACACACACACACACACACACACACACACACACACACACACTAATTTATTTGTTTAAACATTATTTTAAATGGATACTCATATATGATGCTCTGTTTTTATCTATTTATTAAACAGTATATTTATTTATTTACATCTACCAGCTTGAATATTTGAGAAATCTTCTTAGAAAAATATATGCCTTCTGGCAGGATTTGAACCTGCATCTCCTAGGGAAAACTGTCATTAGATCTGATGTGCCTTAGACCAACTTGATCATGTCGGACCTCTTGATCCAACAAAGCCTGAATAGTATTTTTGAACACACATCTTCTTCCCAATTCTTGGAATATACATATCTGCTCTGTTTTGTATCTTACCATATACAAAGACAATTTTTTAGGAAATGGATTAAATCCAACAGACTTTTTAAATTTTTTTGCTTAAACATTATTTTTTAATGGATACTCATAGTTGAATAGATGTTCCGTTTTATTTATTTATTAAACAGTATATCTATTTATTTATATCTACCAGTCTGAATATTCAAGAAATCTTGCTTGAAAAATGTGTCCTCTGGCAAGATTCAAACAGTAATATATATATATATATATATATATATATATATATATATATATATATATATATATATATATATATTTATATATATATATATATATATATATATATATATATATATATATATATATATATATTATAGTTTTTAATTTTAATTGTATTTTCTTGTATATGAACAAGTTTTTTCTTTTTGGGATTTAGTGAGGGTAAAAATTATCCAAATGATTTAAACAATCATTTTATTCCAACCACTTTTGGTTTATATATTTACCATTTTCAAGGATTATTATTGAGCTATTATAAATGTTTAAGTGCCATTGTAAAAATACTAATATTAATGAAAGGTATACATATTCTTAATTCCTGAATACAATGTGTCTGTGTTCATAGTAGGTATTATTTAATTTTTTTTATAAGAAGAGCTTCCATTATTTTTATCACTTTTTATAGTTGCAGGTGCATATCACATTTGTGCTCTTGACAAGTATGCTGCATATCAACATTGGTACATTTTGTTGCTGTTTTAAATGTACACATGCAATAAAAATTTAACATTTAAGGAAAGATATGTAACTGTGAGATTGCTGCCTAAATGCATAACAATATGTGTGTGTGTGTGTGTGTGTCTGTGTATGTATGTGTGTGTGCATGCATATTTAGGCAGCATATCTTCATTCAAGCATGTTTCATTAAATAATATAGACATATGTCTATTTATTTTTATAATAATCTTTTATATTTCTCTAATTATCTTCTTGATGTTAAGTTAAAATTCATCAAGGAATATGCTATATTGTTAACCCATCTACTTTCGATGTACTTCAAGATCATCCTCAGGAATGAATTGTGAAGACAAATCTATAATTATTTTAAGATTAACCATTGTGGTTACAATGTTTTTGTAAACAAGAATTCTCAGTGCAAAGGGGATAACCAGAGATGGTAAATTGCAAAATGGTGTTAAATGTTAATTAACTGAAATGCATTTTAAAACATTGCTACTATACTTGTAATAAGTTTTGTTCAGTGTTGGTTGGTTGCTTTGAAGTTTTTGTTTATTATTTAATGGTGTAGTATATTATGCAATATAATAGATAAATTCAATAGATATTGAATGTGTATACTTTTGAATAAAACTTATTTAGAAGAACAATTGCTGCCTAATTATATTAAATATATATATATATTATTAGACATCGATGTCAGAGTGAACGGATGTGTTTTTTATTTCTCAAAGAAAGTGATGTCATATTTTAAAAGGTGTATTCTCAAAGAAGGTTACAAACAAACAAAAGTGGTACTCGAGTAAAAGGAACAGCAACATGGGTATAGATGAAAGAAAGAGAGGTTTATTGTAAAAAAGAATACACTACTGAAAGACAGGGAATCAGTTAGCAAGTTAGTAATTCCCAAAGTAAGTCCGCCAGGTATATCCAGTGCTCACTATATATATATCTACCGATATAGTCAGTTCACATATGCGATAGGGAGTGTTGTACATTCCATTACAACAAAAGGGAAGTCTTTATTTTAATTATTCATTTATTCTGATTTTTTTTTGTTTATTAGATTATAATTTTGTTATATTATTATGCATTTGTAATATTTAATTATTAAATACGTATTTGTTTATTTTTTAAGGTAAGTGGATGTATACATTGATTGTCTTTTGTTTTATTTTAAAAATAAGTGTTTTAGCAAGTTTAATTTATTAAGAATGTCTATTATCACTATGAATTGTTATATTAGGAACATTTAATGTATTGTATTTGTTAAATTACTTATAAACTGGCATGAATAATTTTATATTTATATTTAAGCATAATATTTCACTTTTTATGAAAGAAGAAGTAATTTTCAAAATTGTAGGAAATGCATTTCAACTCGTAATGTTTGCTTTGTTTATCATTGAGTATTGGTTCAGTATTGTCAATTTCTTTCCCTATCATTTACCATTTAAACATTTTTAATAAGATTTGCCAATAATTTTATTCTTTTCTTATTTATTGATTGCAGTAACATTTTTATGGATTTTCAAATTTGTAGGAAAAGTGTTTTAAGTTGTAATGTTATTTAAATTTTTTTTTTTTTACTATTGATACAGTAGAGAATTCCTTCCTTTAATATTTATCTCTCAAATATTTATTTTTAGCAATAGCAATAATAAATGTTTTCATATATTTAATGATAATTTTATACTTTTATTCTTTTTTTTATTAATTTGTTTCTATTATTGTCATTAAACTAATAATAAGTCAAAGTGGTACATTTGATAATGAACTGTTTACTCAAACATCAAGTGTCAAATATATATGATTGTAGAGGGCTTTCTTGTCCCAGTGATCTCATGTGCGAAGCTGTCTGGAGTTCCAACTACTGTCAGGTCACTCATGGCAGTAAGGTCGAGGAGATGAGACCAGACTGAACATGACCAACTTCTGAAGACCCCAATGGTGAAATAGGCAAAGATCTACATGATCTCAATGGCCAAACCAGTGAAAGTGGGCAACACCAGTCAGGCTGGTTTAACCAAAGCAGACTGACAGACCAAGCATTCAGCAGCCCGATGCAAACAGGTTTTCCAGATCTCACCTGTCTCAATCCCTTTTGTTGCATGATAGGCACTTCTGGCCAAGTGTGTGGGTTTCACAGTCATGCAGAGTTGTCCACCAAAATCAAATTCATGTGAATGGTCTTGTCAAACTTTCTTTCACAGCCATCATCTCCCCCACTACCACCAGGGTGAAAAAAGGGAGAGTGGATGATGATCCTGATGCAAGCAAGTGCTGCCAATCCAAACCACTGTAAATTGGCTGGTGGTCAGTTTTCAAATTCAGATATATTATGCTTTTTTGAAAACCCGTGCTATACAATCTCTTTTCTAATAGCCAGTACATTCTTTATATATATATATATATATATATATATATATATATATATACACACACACAAACAAGTTTTGTTGAATTCAACTGACAAGGTCTTTTTATTTAATACTTTATCATATTTTTCCAAATTTAAAATTGGATGTTGTATATCAGGATTGAAATTATAAATAAACTGTCCAAAGTTCATGTCTTTTTCTTTTTTACACACGCACACATATATATATGTGTGTGTGTGTGTGTGGAGGGGGAAGTTTTTGAATCTATATGCACACACACAAATTGTGTTTAAAGTATTAATAAAATGCATGTTTTCTCTGTAGAGTCTAAGAAGTTTGCAAAAGGCCACAGAAAGACAGGGTGTTTGTTGTCAAATAAATGTTTACTTTGAGATTTTGAAAAAAATAATGTAAATTCAGAGTTTCTGAATCGTATTAAAATTTCCACCTACTGACATTTATGCTTGATTGATCTTGTCTAAATATTTGTGGTTTAGAGCAAAAAGCCAGCACAATACATTTTGACCTTGACCTCTTGCTTTTTAGATGACCCCAAAACCAAAAGATTTTCTTTTCTGAACACATATTATGTAATGCAAATGTTGATTTCTTTTTACTACTAAATCATCATTATTCTCTTTTATTATTTTCATTATTATCATTATTGTATTATTAATATTAATATCATCCTCATTAATATCATACTTATTATTATTATTATTATTATAGCATAGTAGCCATCAGAAATGACATGACTATTTACAAAATGATCAGCACTTCTGACTAGAATCAAATTATCTGGGCAACTCATGAAAAATATTATATATATATATATATATATATATATATACTATTTAAAAAATCACCCTGTTGGGTGGCATTTAAGCTAGCTTCTGTGGAGGGCTCTTGACTGGGCCTTTAATCATAATAGGTAGGGAGGAGTAGATGCAATAGGTAACAATAAACCACGGAAGAACTCAAAATTGATTGCTGCATTTAAGTATTGCAATAATATTTAAGCTTACCTTTTAAAAGTTCAATGATAATTCTTAATTTAAAGACAATTTGATGTATGTAGGTCCTTACTTTCCATATAACAAACAATTATTTTTATTTCATGGATGACTTTCGTTGGATTTCGCAATGAATTTTGATTATTCCCAAAATTATTTCCAAGTTATAGAAATTGTTATCATACAAAAAAATACATTGGGAATCCAAAATTTCAGGATCACAAGGTCATTTACAGTAAATTTGTGCCCTGGCTCTTATAACATTTCACCATTCCTGCCAGATCTTTTAATATCACAGTGTGGAATGCCTACTTACAAAAGTGATGGAAAGAAAAAGATTCTAAATGAATTCGGCTAGATTAAAAAAAAAATAATTCTAAAATTCCCAACACCCCTCTGTTGTGCACATGTGTAGTCCTACCAACATAACAAATTTAGTCTGATGAAGTCCTGAAAGATGAAATGCGTCACAAGTAAACTTTTACCACTTTGTCATATATATATATATATATATATATATATATATAGAGAGAGAGAGAGAGAGATATGTGTGTGTGTGTAAAATATAAAATAATAATGCTAGCTATTGACACTAGTAATTAATATATGTAAAATGATATAATTTAATATATATCAAATTTAACAGAATGTAGACTAGAATGATAACTATTATTGTAATTAAAAAAATTACAAAATTTGGAGTCAGCATTTTATAAATATTGAACATTATTATATCTTATTTAATAATATGTATATATATATATCTTTCTATGTATTTATGCTTTTTTTTAAATCATTTCATACCAATCAAGGTGATAATGTCACTTAGACATGAGGAGTTACTGGGAGTGAAAGTGAAGGAGAAGATTTTAGTGAGGAGAAAGGACAATAAAAGAATAGGATTCAGAAATGTAGAAGATGGTGATTGGTGCTACATTTAAATTTTTGAAGATTGTAGATAGTAGGGAAACAAGAAACAGGAAGAGATTTCAACAGGTGAGAAGTGTGAGAAAAGAAACTATTAGAATAGAAGTTATGATTACATCTAGCAAATTCAACAGTAAAATGATGAAATCTAGTTGGCAATTTAGTTGTACACTTAATTTCATGCAGTTGGGGTTCCAAGGATGAGAGATCATTAGAATAATTGCCATGAAAATATTTATAGAAAAGACAGAGGGAAGCCACATTACAGTGGTGGGAAAGTAACTGAAGTTGAGATGACAGGTCACAACCAATAACATTACAGACCTGCTTTGTATTTTGTTAATCTTGATATATATATCAGGAGCACCAGAACAGATATGGCAGGAATATACAATGTATGGATGAATGATAAATTCATAAATGTTCAAGATGAATTCTGATGAGAAAAAATGTATGGCACAGTTTCATGCTTATAGCAATCATCAAGCTCAAATTAAAATTGTACAACCTAACACTTATCTTGCTAGCAGCCTATAAATAAAGAACTGTTAGGTTGGACAATTTTAATTTGAGCTTGTTGATTGCTATAAGCATAACACTCTAAGTAGCATTGAGTGGTGAAGAACAAATGCATAATTATTTTTAGTATAAATTTTATCTCTGCCATTTTACATTAAGCACCTTTTATTATTAATATCAGCACTCACTGTGAACTATTTTTTTATATATATATATATATATATATATATATATATATATATATATATATATATATATATATGTATTTATGTAGCCATCAGCTGTCTATATGTTCATTTTTCACACAGTTACAGAATGAGGAAAAGCAGATGAAAGGCAGAAGGGAAAATGAATGTGTGAAGTCAGGAAGGTAAAGAGTAACAAAGAAAGATGCTGAAGATCTTGATTAAGTCTCACCTTTCTAGACTCAGATCACAGCCCTTGGTTATTCAGATTTGCTAACCAGAGAACCATTGTCAGTTTGCTGGTATTGTGCTTCTAATAAAAGAAAATGCCAGGGAGGATGAGTTGTGAAAGCATTAACAGCTTGCCCCATAGATTCATGCTGCATTCTGGTTCAACTGATTTGAGAAAAGCCACCAATGTCTATTTGGGATGTCAGATTTGTCTGTTCTATAAAGCTGAATTTTTAAAGTCTGCCCCTGGAGATTGACAAATGACTTATTTATCTCCACCAATATACCCCAGATCTCCTGTGAACCTGGAGCATTCCTTATGATTGCAAGTAGTCACTGAGGAAATTCAGTGGTGTAGGGAGTATCTTCCATATTTTTCCTTGGTTCATTATCTTTAAAGTTATAAAGGGCTCAAAAGACTTCACTCTCTCAGGTGCATATCTTTGTTAAGACTTGTTTGACACAGAAAATGTTTGATTGCAAAACATATTAAAACAATAAAGCAAATACAATATTTTACAAGAGGGCTTGTACAAAAAGTTCCTTTTGTGTGCCTTATTTAAAAAAAAATAAAGCAGGATAACATATCAGAAAAAAATATATGAGTGATTTCAAAACAATCTTCAAAAAATGGAAAAAAACTTTGAGAATGTAATACAAAATTTGAAAAATGCTGATTTTTTAAAAAGAAAGGTGCATCCACTTAATCGTCAGACAAAAAAAAAAAAGAAAAAGAAATCACAGAATGAGGGAGTTTTGATAATTTCAAACCACCAGTGTCATGGAGACTTTTTATAATTAAAAACAGTTCTATTAACAGGTTTCAGTTTCTTTTTATGTATGCTTCTGAGGTGGCAGCCAAAAATTGATTTCTCTTCTAGGTTTTTATTCTGCTTTCAGGATGAAATTTTTGTGTCAGTTTGTTTTCTATCTCGGTTGAAACATTCGGTTCTTTGAAAATTTAATCTTCTTCCTTGGAAATCTGATTAACTATTTCCTTGGATTTTGAATATGTTCTGAAGCTTATCTGCTGGCTGTTTCCTTTTTATAATAATTGAAGGGGCTCCAGAAAGACCTTTATTTCAAATTTACATGGGCATAAGCCCACACTTTTAATTGGATAATAAATAGAAATTGCACATATTTTTTTAAATAATTCACCTTGACCGAAATAATTTTGGCAGTTCTTTAACAACCAATTCTAAAAATAGAAAATTTTACAAACAAATGTATCAAATTTTTTATAAACTGTCTGACTTTCTTTAAAATACACTTCTCTAAAAAGTATGCATGTAAGACAAACTGAAACAATTATAATATTTATTTATTTGTTTATTTACACTTTTAAATTAATTATTATTTTTAAATTATTTTGTATTATTAGCTAATAAATGTTTTTCTTATAATAAACAGTGTTTCATCTCAATTTCAAATTAAATTGTAGGTTAATATACATGCTGTGTTGGCTCCAGTGGAGGCTAGTAATTTCAATGTAGACATGAATTAATACCTTTTTTCATAACTTCACAGAAAAGTATTATTTTAGCTGTTTGTTGATTGATTGATCATATAGTCTTTATTTTTTTTTTTTTTTTTGTTCGAAAAGATGAACATAAAAATTTCTGGTCATATATAAGTTATTATCCACAATTTGTAGAGATTTGTGCTTGAACTGAAAGCAGCATAAAATGTTTGTTTCTAAAATCTTGTTTTACCCTTGCTTGTAAAATTCATAATGACCAAGCTGTACCTAAAATTTTTTTACTAACACTTGTAGTTGTGATACAATTAAAAATTAGTAGACCAAAAGTAATTGATTGGTATTATCGTTTGATTTTTGTATTATTGAAATATAATGCATTATATGAAAAAAGACTTTGCTCAAGGTCTTATTTTTTTAACTACTGTTAGTAAAGAGCAATATAAAAGTTATTTTTTAAATTCTAGGGAATAAAAAATCATCAACACTTGAATAAGTTAACTGGAATTCATATTATTCTCTTAATTTTATTAAGTTAAAAAATGTTTTTTTAAGTACAAAAATTGAATGCACTTATATTTAATTACCTGTACATTGAAAAATGTTATTTTCTAAACAGTGTCCTAAATTGCAAAGCTAATCTTTTTAGGTACAAGTAAACCCTGTTTGACATCTGTCCTAACCACAAATCTATTGACATAATGCAAGCGTGTTGCATTGACACATTTATTTTTGGTAGGTAAACAACTCTAGTTCTTAGTTTGACAGCAAGATTATATCAATATGATAAAAAATATAATTATTTAGTTTTCGGATTTTTATTTTAAAAACTTTTAGACAAAAGTATTTTTTTGATATTTTTTGTTACATTTTTATTTCTCTCTTGATTTAATAATTGCTCATTCTCTGGGTTTAGACCTCGTTTCCATGGTAACTCCAATAAAGGGACATCACTCCATTCCTCTTGGCCTTGGAATTATTTGCCCCTGGATTAAGAAGGAAGGTACGCCATATTTGTTTCGGTTTTATATGCAACGACCAATCTCCTTTTGTCTGAATCTTTTAAGTCGTTATCTTCTCTTCACTTGCCACGATTGTTGGCTATTTTATAACAGAATCCCACAATTTCAAAAGAGGTATAAAGAATAAAAGAAAAAAACACCCATTCTGGACGTTTTACCTCGTAATCATAGCTGCAACGAGGACGACGGATCAGAAAAAGTTATGGCGAGTGAAGCATCGACTGCTATGGCTGCCCATTATACTACAATCACTTCAACTTCAGCTACTACCAATGCCAACAATAATGAGATGATTGCAAGTGATATTGCAGACGTCTCAACCACTTTTGCCCAGCAAGGGCCTGCAGTGGAGTCTCAATACCATCCACAAGAAGCCAGAATTGTGCATACAGTGGGCTTGGATATGGAGTCGTCGACGTCGACAACAGTAGCAGTCACGCCAAAAAACAGCACAACGTCGAATTTGGATGCAACAATAACAACAGTAGTAGCAGCAGTAGAAACAACGATGGCCAGCGAAGAAGGTTTGTTGTCAAATAATGTCGTTGCTAATAAATATGACAAAACAAACCACCTTAATAAATATAATAACAACAATTACACCAACAACAATCACTGTAATAATAATAGCGAGTCTACTGTTGTTGGTAGTAGTGGTGTTTGTGATGATGTTGAAAGTGAAGAAAGAATGAAGCATGAACCACAGCGAATGACGGACCGTTCGTCACGTCAAATCTTGCCTACATCGACCTCATCAATCACTACAGAAGCATCTTCCTCTTCAACAGAGGCAGCAGGAGATGAAAACACATCCGCAAGAGCATTTGAAGATGCACACAATAATTCTCTGACTCCCCCTTATTCCTCAGCTGGGCCAGCGGAAGCACCCACCACGAGGTCCACTCCGACCAGACGGTCGACACCAATCCCGTCTTTGGAATTGCAGCCGGAGGTGACCTTCCAGCAGCTGCAACAAGAGCGACAGGCAGGTATCAGCGGTACCCCAAATACTACCCCGACCTCAGCAATAATGAGAACCCCACCGTCGCCGCGGGCTGCGTCTGTTATTCTGCCTCTACCCCGAGTGACCGTCACATCACCCTCTGATTTAAGTCCACCTTGTAACGGCAGCAATACAACGCTAACAATGGACGAAGAGGACACGGTTGCTCATTCCCCTCCATCGCCACAGTCTCCTACATCACCTACTATTCCGCTGACGCCGCCACCAACACCGCCACCACCTCGATCAGTGGTCATTATCCCAATGGCTACCAATCCTGTGTTAACCACTGCCAACGGGATGATTGGTATAGGAATGATTGACCAACATCAAGATATGGTTGATATGCCACCCCCACCTCCCTATGAAGGCTTGGTTAAAGCAGATGACTCTAACCGACAGTCTGGGACCTATGGCCTGTCCCACATGGACACACTGCCGTCCTATGCGGTAGCTACAGATCTTCCCACCTATGAAGAAGCTGAGAGGGCCAAAGCAAATGAAATGAGAGAAAATCCGTTGATGTCGGGTCACGATTTTCAAAATCGGGATCAGACTGCGACATCCCACCTGTCCAATTCTACTCAGCAATCTGGAGGTTCACGTTCCGGTTACCCTGAGGATGACCGCGTACCAGCCTATGACCCTTATCATCTGACTGGTGTGTCCATAGGCACTGACTGGATTTTTCTCTGCACATTTGCAATTTCATTTCTTTTTAACTGGCTTGGCTTCCTCATCTCACTGTGTATCACAAACACAGTGGCGGGACGCTGTGGAGCATTGTCTGGTCTTGGTTTGTCTATGGTCAAGTGGGTAGTCATCATGAAGCACAATACAATGGCACAAGGATTTTTGCAAGGGGATTCCTGGGTCTGGTGGATTCTCATGGTCTGTGGCTTCCTGCTTTTCTTGCGAGGATGTATACAATATGTTAACATGAAATATGAGTGGAAAAGGATCTTTTCTCGCTTGCAACAAATGTACTTTTCTTGAAATGGAATTTTTAAAAAATTATTAAAAACAATTAAAAAAATCTGCCTAAAAGATTCTATGGCAAGCAAGCACCTTTTAAAGAAGAGATGATTGATTTGCAAGATCTCCTTGAAAAGGGGACGGAATGGAAAACTAAGAAGGTTAAATACTGGCTAAATGGAATGAAGCTAAAACTGAAAGCACAATCTTTAAACAAAATCAGGAATAAAGAAACTTTAAATATTTGTGATTGTCCTTCAAATATGAACAGCCCTTTCATTTCCTAAAAGTCTGGAGCAACGTCTGAAAATAGTGTGAAGTTATAAGCAACCTTCTTTTTCTTCCTCTTTTTGATCTTTCTGTCTCTTTCTTTCAAACATCTTGGCTTTGGCCTTATTTAATTCCCTCTCAATAACTACAGTTCAAATTAATTTTCTATTACTTTTTTGCATTTTTTACAATTCCTCTTTTGATAAAATTTTATCTGCTCATAAATTTGTAGTTAAGATCCAGTTTGCAAATATAAGCAAAGAAAATGATGTGTATTTTTTGGGGGTGGGGGGATTTTAAAGCAGATTAGATTTTGAGTTACTGAATTTTTTTTCTATTTTTGCAAACAAATATTAAGTTGAGTCATAAGTAATTTCCATTTTTGGAAACCAGTTGTAATATTTTGAAGAATAAAATTGATAAACAAAAACGGAAATTATTTATGACTTTACTTAATAGTTAATTTTGTGTTTTTCAATATTTGAGATAATTTATTTTTCTGAAATAAAATTTTAGATATTTTAGTAAATATATAAACATTTAATTTATAAGTCATTTTCAGATTTAAAATTTGCTTCATTTTTTTTTTTTTTTTTTTTTTGGTTTGTTAGGTGAATTAAAAATATTAAAGAGTGGAAATGAGAATATTCCATACAAAGAAAGATTTTAAAAGTGACTTTATGATGTAAATTCTAATATGAAGGTGCCACAAATGCTTTTTTTGGGAAAGCGAGACATAGTGGATTCAGTTTCACCAAATAAACACTAAAGTTAATATATACAATGAAATACTTGTTTCTACTTAGTTTTGGAAAATAAGGCTAACATATATACTAAGCAAGGGCTTGATATATGATTTTAAAAAATGTTTAAAACATGATACACTGTGATTTGATACATAATATTTGTGTATAGATACTAATCTACCTATATATGTAGGTAGGTATGTGTTTATTCCTTTTAAAGTCAGTTCTCCATGATACACATTTTTGTCATATATATATATATATATATATATATATATATAATGTGTGTGTGACTGGCAAGGTGAATTGTAAATTTAATCAAAAAAAAATTTTTTTCTTTTGTTTCCTAAAATTTGTGATTTTTTCAAGTTTTTTTCCAATTTTTTATAATCTGGAATTCCAAGAATTTATCTTTGCTAATTTTTTCCAATCTACATAGATTACTGGATATTATTATCAGATGTGCATATTTATATGCATATAAACTGTATGTATACATTGCCTCAAATAATGTATACATTATTTGCTTCATCTCTTTCTCTCTGTATATATTTCTCTCTACAGATTTGGTGTGTTGTTGTTGCTGTTTGAGCAACAGGAATGTTTTAAGGAGAATTACTTTTGTTTCTTCTTCAGATTTATTTTCTGAGACTTTTCAAATAATGTTCACTTCCAAGTTAATCTTGCAAAACTGGGAGCTTCCTTACATTTATTTTAAATTTGAAGGACAGTAGTCTTTATTTGTAACAAGGCTGGAACTTCATTTTGAGGCCCCTCCCCCTAAACATCTCTTGGGTATATTATACTCAGAGTGTCTTAGTTGTATTATTTTAATGTTCCACATTTGTTGCATATGATAATTACTGTCATTTGATATTTGTTTTGTTATAATAAAATATAATTATAGCTGTTACTCTATGATACTCATGTCATTGCATTTAGTAATGGCTATAGGAATTGTTATTGAAGAAAAGAATACTATTTATCATAATTTTGAATACACTTTTGTTATGAAATCTTTATATTTGTTTATTTTGGTGACAGGTTTTCAATAAGTACATTTGGAATATAGTTTAGTTAAAAAAAATAAAAAAGTAGCCACTGCTTGATAAGATAAACAATAATAATAGAGAGCCAGCAATGGTCATCTGCAAATCAAAATAATCGTTTAAATGTTTAGATAAGTAGTTAAGACTAGAAAATCTCTGTCATTTTGTAGAAACCTGTTTGAAGAAGATAGATAACTGGCTACTTATTCTTTTCTGATCTCTAAAAGAGAAATAAATATCAGTGTAAGTAAAATGTATTTTTTTTATTTGATGAAAGCTCAATGTTCTCACTCAGGAATTAGAACTTTGAGTTAACTTAAAAAAAAAAAAAAGAAAGAAGCTTGAGTTGAAGAGAGAAAAAAAAAGACAGACCCCCCCCTTCCTCCAAATTCATTATAACTTTGAAAATGGTTTTATGTCATGATAAACAAAAGCCACCTTTATAAATTTTGATAAAAAAATATCTGAAAGCATGAAATGTCTTTGAATTATTTTGGTCAAGTGATATTACAAAACAATGAATCAGGAATTACTTTGCTACAACTTAATTGCTTCAGCAGTATTGAATTATGCTGGCTATTTTGTTGAACTGAAGTAGCTGGTGTGTAGCAAAGTGATTTCTAAGTGTGATTTCTTCTTCTTGAAGGATTTGTTTAAAAGGGAAAAATATATCCAAAATTTATGATTGCTTACCCATTTGATTTGATTTATAAATATATTTACCTTTTAGAAACTGTGTGCTTTAATGCAAAATTTTATTTTTGATTGACTTTAATTAGTCCAGGTGATGTATGTGATTTCATTGATAATGATAGTAATAATAACAATAATAATGATGGTATTTTAGAAATATGTACAGATGATCTATCTACTTACTTATCTACCTACTCGGTATTGTTAATAGGATATCTTAGGCCTATCATATTGTTGTCCATTTTAGATGACAAAAAATGTCTATGGTCTTATTTTCCTATATTAACAAGCAGGTATTTGGGTCATTTTCTTTGTGCAAGTATCACTACCACCACTTCCTCTTTGTTTTTTGTTTTTTTCTTTCCTTTTCTCTTATTCTGACCACTCCCACTTTTTTTTTCTTGATTGATTACAAACTTTTATAGTGTGTTTATATTATTCTCAGTAAACCCATTCCCTGCCTTGACTCACAGACAAAAAAATTTATTGATTAAACAGGCTGTCCCCAAATGAATCTACCATTCAAAAACAGATGTTTTTAGATTCATTTCAAAACACTTTTTTTATATACATATATATATACTCACATCCACCTTTATTTATCTTATATGTATGTATTGGGCATGTTTTCTATATTCTTGTACATTAGAGAATTTCCAAAAAAACAAATATGAAAAAAATCAAACTAAAAATCTTTAAATACCAGTCCATGTTGCTATGGATTGATCCTGCCAATTGAAAATAAGAGGAAAAAAAACTCATTTAGATAATTTTGACTTTGTTTTTTAAAAAAGTGTAGATGTATTGGACTTGTTGCTCTTATATAATAATAATAAAATGAAAACGTGTATATATTATATATGTATATGTGATCTATATGATATAATATAGATCATATACTTCAATATATGGCCATTCCAAGGAATATAACCAACTTCAAACCTGTGTTGCTAATGTTAACTACTCAGCCTCATTCTCTGTTTTCAAGAGTTTAAATGATATTCAACTGACTGGATATAGGTCAGATTTTATGCTTTTTCTTGCTAAAATGTATATTAACATTAATAAGCAATGCTAATTTTGGGCAGACCAGCTTTTTACAGGCATAATTTTTAAAATAATAAATGAAAAACCCCAAAAAGAAATAAAATTTTATGTATCAAATTCTTGTTTTTTTTTTTCTTTTTAGACTTGAGTAAATTTTTTTTTTTAAATGATGCATTAGTTTTATATTTTGAGATATAGTTTTCTTTTATTTTTCTATTCATAAAATTTTATATAAGCATTCTTTGATTTGTCAGTTGGGAAGGAATGTCATGTAATTTAGTGTATAATGATAGTAGTGTTTTTGGATGACTAAATATTGATGACTAATCAATTCTTTAATTTGTTTTACTAAACAAGAATTTTTTTCTTGTTTCTCTTTCTGAATATCAGTATGTCTGATCCTGAGTGATGTTTGCATTTTTTGATATTTTTGCTATTTACTTTGAAAAAAATTTGCAAAAGACAACATTGGGACTGAGAAAAAATATAAATGAATGACTTAACAGGATATTCTAAATGAAAAGTAACTTGTAGTTTGATGGTTTTTCTATATTTTTATGCCAATCTCAAATGGAACAATTTCACCAACTTGTATAGTTGGAATTTGACAAAAACATTGGTTAGAGGACTCCCCCCCCCAAAAAAAAACAAGTAAATGTGGTATAGCTCTTTTTGTTGTGATATTAATTAAAATTGGATCATCTTTTATACCCTGTATCCAGTTTTGCACAACTAGTATTAATGATGGATGATTGCTTTAAGTAACCATTAAATTTTTTTTTAATGTACAAACTTGTACTTGTAATCTTCACAATATTTGTCATAGTTCAACTAGTAAAGTTCTTATTTCTTTAATCAGTTTGAGAGCAAGCCTAGTACTTGGGTAATAGATCTTCAATTATTCTATTTCCATATTTATAGTCTTGGCTCTGGATATGTGTAATGAAATTTGGTAGAAGACAAAAATACTGATACAAAACATTGGAAAATCAGCTGTAAAAATCTAACAGATCTTTGAAGATAAGAACAGGAAAAATAGGAAAATATCACTACCACTTTCTTTTTTTTATTAGGGAAGAAAAGAAATATATGATAAAGATTATATTTTGTTTATTCTTACTATTTTGATTCTGTATATCTTTTTTATTTTATTTCCTCTTTTTTTTCTGTTTTCTTCTGCTTTTGCAGACATTCTAAATATTGGATACTTTTTTTAACTAGTTTTGCAAAACCTTCCTTACCATATCCAAGTAATATCTTTGTATTTTTTTTATCTTATTTCTATAAGTGTTTCATTTAAATATTAAGTTTAGGAGTAGGCATCAGAACTTGGCACTTGTTTTTATTTTATTTCATACTAAAATGATGTATCAATCAGTACTAGGCTGTGTGGTTCATGTAGTAAAAGCACAAATTTTTGGTGACTAAATTTGATAATACTCAAATCAGTTATGTGAACATCTTTACATTTGGCCGGTTTCCTTGAAGATACTTAAGGATAGATTTTAAGCTTGTATAAGGTCCTAATTTACATGTCAGTCTGGCCTTGGAATATGTACATTTCTTAATTTTTAATATAATTTTCAGAATAATATTAAGAAATCTTGTTTTTACAGTTTTCTTCTATGTGCTGCGTTCCATCAGAATGTGGTTATCCACAACTTCCTATTCTTTGTAGTTTTGTCTTTTTAATATCCCTTGACTTTAGAGTAATGTTAATTTATTTTTTAATTTCTTCCTCACAAGAAATATAAATTTCACACCTTTCCCCATCTTTTGAACAGGTGTAGAGGTTTATACCTTGTTTCCTGTTTAGGATTAGGTTCCCTCTAAAGTCTTCTCATTTTTTTTCACTTACAGTAGCCCCTTGTGTCTTAAGGCATTATTGCCTTACTTGGGGTGAAATGATTAAAAAAAAAAATATATAAGACAGTATTCTTAAAGATTTTTTTTTTTAATGCAATATTAGTTATTTAGATAGATTTTATTTATTTCATGCCAAAGAAGAATAAAAAAACATGAGTCCCTCAGACATTTTGAAATTAAATATTTTTCTATTTTTCAAGATAAAATGTTATAGCAAATTGGATTTCATAACAAAACAAACTTGTATGCATGTTATATATTATATATATGTTTATATTCATCTTTGTTTAAATGAATCTAAAAAGTAACTGCTTTTAATTTCCTTTGATTTGGTATTATCTATTTATCTACCATTTTTTTTTTAAAAAGATGTCTCTATTTCACCTACATGGGTTTGTCTTAAAAGAAATATTACCTAAATTCAACATGACTATTCCACCTTGTAGTAATTAATTTGCTAGAGTTGAAAGCTGGTCAACAAGCTTGGTTATTTTTAGAGAGTTTGTGATTTCATTTTTCTCAATTTAAAATATTTTTTTAATTGCTACTTTTTGTCCCTTCAAGGAAGGGATTTTATCATGATTCTTTACAAGTATAAAATTAGTATCAAACTTTGAAGCATGTTATATAGGTTGGTAAAACTTGCAGACTTCTCTGAGATCTCCTTTGTAATTTGCTTTAATTAGTTAATTACTCAAATTACTTAAATTGTCTTTACACCTGTTTTTGTATGTTTAATAGAAGGAATGTAGTGGATGGAGGTTGCTTGAACATACAAAAAAAAAACAAGCCTTTTGAAATATCCATCTGAAATATTTTCTACTATAAAGCCCATTAGTTTTATCTGATGCAATGATGATAGTTTACTTGTCATACTTTTTAACTTCCAGGTAAAATTTATGATGGATAATTTACTTTTAATAAATGCTGTGCATTTGATTTCTGTAGTTAATACTTAGAAAAACTATTTTGAAATTTTAGTAAGCTTTAAGGTTTTCTTTTTTGGCTTTGTGGAAAAATAAAAAAAAAATGGTATGGTTATTTTTCATAAATTGTTGAACGCTATTTATAATAATCTAATGGAAATCACTTAGAAGATCTATACTTAGTATTCAGATTTTGAACTTATATAGCAAAGTGATGTGACTAAAGTTGCTTCCTTCTATGCTTAAATTTACTCTAAAAATAAATACTATCATTAATCTAGTATTATGTTTATAATTTATTTTTTAACTATAAAATAGTGTATTTTAAAAATATTTCTCAAAAATCTTCACCATAATATCATAAATTTAAAAAGAAATATTCAACCACAACATATATTAACCTGTTTCTCTTCCTTATAAGGTAGATTTTTTTTTCTTCAAGTGAATCTTTATTTAATCAGATACTAATTATGGGACTGTTCCTATTAATTCTGAGGTTAATTATAACAACTGCGGGACTTAAATCTTGATTTTTCTATTCCTGTTGACTGGAATCCATTCATAATTCATAAAACTCAAAATCACATTCAACCAATCAGCTTGTACCTTTTTACCATAGCAAACTAGCCAATCAGGTTGCGTTATTTTTAAGCCACTTTCATGATATACTAATATTTGGGGGTATGAAGGAATTTGGTCAATGGAAATTTGAAAATTGAGCTCTGCATCCCTTGAAAAACCCCAATATAAGCCTTAGTATTAATAAAAACAAAACATAAACAGGTTTAAATTTTTTCCAATAATTGGAATTTTTTTTTTTTAAATACAAATGCAGTTTGATTTGAGAGAATATCTGTCTGTTATAAGTTCTCACTCGCATAAGGTGTGATAGAAGGACATATACTTGGGAATTGTCTACTTTATAAAATATGATATTTGCCAGAACTGTCACTTTGCTGTGTACAGAAATGGAAGCCCATTATTGTTAATGTGGCATTAAAAGAAAAAATGCCCAGAGCAGTTTGGTGCTTTCCCATCCATTTTAAATAGTTTGTGCTGTTTTTGTGTTGGTGAAATATCCTGGAAACTTGCTAGCAAGCATATCAATGGTATGTAAGGTTTTTGTGGCCTTTTAGGCCAGTAGTAATCAATATCATTTGAATGAATACAGTTTTTGTCTTTTGTAATCTTGCTCTTTGATGAATTTTGTTGGTTGTGAGTGTTATCAAACTAGTTAACATTTTGTCAAGAGAAAAAAAAAAGGTACATGATTTTTTTCTCCCATTTCAAAAATATATCTTAGATTGTCAAAATATTCCCAATCCTTTTTCATTGTGGAAAAAATAATCAAATTATTAAAGAGAAAAATAATGTTTAATTGTGGCATTTTGTATTTTTTTAGTTTTGTAAGATTTTAATTTAATACTAAGTTATGCCAAGTGGAATTGCAATAAAAACCTTTTTGTTGAAGTCATAATTTTTTTTTTTTTTATAGTTTTCAAGAACAAAGTATAAGATATTGCACTGATGAGATAACGATAACAGAAAATGTACTTGAATATTCAACAGTGCTAATGGAAAAGGTGGTTCTATGTTAAATCTTACAACAGTAATCTAAACTGTACCAGAAATTTTTCTAGTTGAAAAACAAAAAGCATTCATTCTGTTAATTTAAAAATTGTTCTGGGTGTTTTTTTTTTTTTTTTTTCTTATTGTGTTTTTAGCTATCTCAGAAATACTATTAAAGCTGCAACCCCCCAAAAAAAAAAACCCCAAAAAACAAATTTCATGTCCTTGATATAATGTAACTTAAGTCTTTTCTAGAAATTTATGAATTTTCCCCTTACCTTTTGTGTTAGGCTAACTGCAGTTAATGATTTAAAAGCTAAAAAAAATTTATCACTTTAACATTGATTCTTTTCTGCAATCCATACTCCTTACCTTTTCTTCCTCAACATTTTATATATATATATATATATATATATTTATTATTTTTAAGAGATTTGGCTTGTGCAGTGGGAATTCAAACATTAAACTTTGCATTTCCTGAAAAGCCCCTAAATAAATCTTAGCTATGATGTTAAGGCTATGAAAGTTAACAAGTGCAGACTCATTTCAATAAACAGAATTATGATTGTAAAAATTATTCAAGCTTTATTTTGTTGGTGAATGTTATTTATCTACAGAATAGACATGCATATGATAAGGCCAAAAACTCAGTGTTGATGCAATGTTTACTCTCCCTTTCTCTTTGCTAACTACTAAAATAATCAGTTCTAGAAATTTCCCCAAATTGTGCTCCTTTTAGGAATCTTTATGAGCTGAATCTGTAACTTACATGGTTCTTTTGTTATTGGATAAAGCTGTAAAACTTGAACAGTAGCCACTTGTTAAGATACCTTACAAAAAATATGTTTATATCTAAAGGCTTGTGTTTAATTGCTTTTTTTTTCTGATAACATTAATAAGGTTACTGAACAATGTCTGGTTTAAAATAACAAATTATTGTTGTTCTTTGATGTTTTTATTCAGCTCGGTCCATTTTTAGTGTCAAGGTAGATTTTCTGATAAAAAAGAAAATAGTTTATTCTGTGTATTAATGTTATATTTAAACTTAAACCATAGTAATACTGAACAGAAACAATTGAATTTATTAACAACCAAATACTGAATAGAATTTATTTTCTAAAATGGTCTTATATAATAAGGTGTGAGCAAGAAAACATATTACAGAAATTGTATACTGTAAATATTTTAGATATAGATGTGTGCACACAAATACACATTAGTGTACTCAGAAAGAAGAAAAAATATATAATCTGTATATAAATAAACTTAATTCAGTAAGAAATCCACTGAATATTGAATGTAAAGGTATCTATGAAACTCTTAGTTTGTATTCATATATAAGTGAGTTATTTTATTCTACATACATACATATATATATCTTAAGTTCACGTCCTAATATAAAATAAACATTTTACACAGCAAATATTTTCAATATATCATTTTTGTCAATGCACTTAATTCACTGGTGAATATTAATCACATTATACAGTGAAAATCTCAGATCACCATTCAGCTAATAACTAAGTTACAGATATTAATATGATCTATGTGATTAATGGAAATGCATTATGTTAAGTGCATTGACAGTTGAGATGATGTTGAAAACTATATTTTTTTTTTTTTACATCATACTTTTTTGAATCATTATGGACTCAGAAAATCAGAATAATTCTAATAGTTGAAATGTATTTAAAGTAAAAATAGCATAAAATATAGTGTAATATCAGTATAATGTGATTATTAAAAATAGTTATTGAATAGAAAGAAAAAAATGACATGATTATTTAAAGTTTACTATTAACTGATTGATAGCAAAATATTTACTGATAAATTGAATCTTTACATTGCATTTGCTGTTATCATCAGTGAATGTGGTTGCGTATGCAATCAGTACAATAGATTTTAATAAATTCAAAGAGGCCAAGCTATAAAGCTTGGAACTGTAATGGACTTAATGTTAAATAAAATGTCAGATTTTCAGATGAAAACAAAACATTGCATCCTTGGACAGATTTTGAAATTTTAGTTTAGATAGAATTCCTGGAATTGTATTATTATCATCTTGTGTATCAAATAAAAAAAGCCTTACATCAGGCAAATATTTTCCTTTTAATATGTTGTATTATTTTTCATCCATCTATCTTTATAAACACTAAATAATTTGCATTTTATGAATTTCACAGTAACAAAATATTCAATGTTAGGGTAGACATTTCAGTTTTCATATTAATGGAATATTTTTTTTTTTAATGTTCTTATACTTAACAAATAGACCAGGTCATTCTCAGGCAAATAATGAACTTATCACCATTTTAACAATGATTAATTGCTATGTATAATTATTACAAATAATTAAAATAGCAACACCAGATAATTTTATGACCTATCATAAGAATAATTTTGCAATATTGTGCTACATATATTTTTCTTTCTTTTGGGAAATTCATTGAATCCCAATTGTATTCACTCTTGTTGTGAATTTATTATTTTTAGAAATAATCATGAAGCTAAGTATGAATTTATTCTTGTGCAAGATTTAAGAATTATTATAACATCATTATTGTCTTTTAAGTCTATTTTTCCAAGCCTATGCACCAGTTTCCTCTTTTCATGATTATAAACTTTTGATCACATGTACATTTACAATCAGATGCTCTTCTTGCTACCAATATTTTAAAATTTGGGAACCACTATAAGCTTATGATGTAAACAGAGGGAAGCTGAAAGGTGTTACACCTTGCCTGAGTGGGACTTGTAATTGGAATTTAGGCAATAATGGCACAAGTGGAAAAATAGGAAAAAACAAATTAATTGAAATATTGTCAAAAAAGGTTGGTTTTGAATGAAATCTAATTTTTAAAAAGATTTTCCTATTTTTCACTTGTGCCATTATTACGTGTGCCATTTTTACTGTTCACCATGGAATTGTGCAGTGCAGGAGTGTTTACCACCTTGATTTGTTTCACATGTTTAAACCTTGTAAGTAAATTCCTTTTCTATCTTCACTCAATGAGTTTTGAGCAGACATTTTTGGTGTGTTTTTTTTATTATTATTTAACTGGACACTGTAAAATATACATAATTCCTTTTCTGTTATTTAAGTGAAATATTTGGAATAATCAGGCAGGCAGTTAGTACATTTCTGAATAGTGTTTGCTTCTATTTTTTTGTTTTCTTTTCATTTCATATTTCTTTTAAACTAAAGTATCTTTTATTTGTCATTTTTCTTTACCTATCTTCTTTTTGTTATTTGCCATAACATTTATTCATACACTTCTAGTATCTCTTTTTCATTTTTTTTTTTCTGGTTTAATTTGATTCAGCTAATTTATTTCTTGCAGCCACCCCCCCCCCTCACACACACACTGGGTCACTCCCTGCTGTTTAACTTTGGTTTATCAACAAACTTTTAAAAATGTGATTAAATATTTTTACTGATGAATTTCAATAGGTTTCAAAGTTCCACCTGAAGAAGATTACAAGCCTCTATACTTGATTTTAGTTTATATAAATTGACCAGCTATTCATTTCTTGATAATTTCTAATAATCTCCTTTATTAATATTGAACTTTTCTTAGCCAAAGATTATTTTTGCATTCTACACTTAAGAGTTGAGAATATTTTAGATCTTTACCACTTGGCCAAAAATATCAATTGTTATTTTTTCCCTATCTTCAGAACTGATCAAACTATGTTCTGTTAACCCCAATATTGGTATGAAAAAGTATATTCCAATGCTTCATGTGTGTAACTGTTATTTTCCAGTGTTGTGTTCAAATGAAGATACAATGTTATGAGATATATTTGGTCAGCATTTTTTACAACCATTTACAAATTTTCCATTGATATTTCAATCATTTTTCTATTATTAAACAAATTTTCATGCAAGCTTTATCTCTCATTGTAAAATAGTGTAAAATATTTTTGTTTTCATTTTTAAAAAACTTTTATAATGGTTTATGAATGAAGCATATATATAATTGAGATATAAACCTATTATGTAGATATATTGGTGGCCTCAAACCTATGGCCAGCTGCCCTTACATTTCTGGCTTACCATATATTTGAAAATTTTTAATGTGTTATAAAAGCTATTGAAAATTACTTTAACATTGGTTATATCAGTGTGAATTTGTTGAGAATGTCAACAACTGAATAGCAGTGATATAGCCAACAATAAAATTTAAGCCATTTTTCTGACCTTTATGCATGGGCTGTTTTTCCATCTTAGCTATTATAGACCTTATCAATAAATGCTATCATTTTTCTGTGTAAGCTCTAAAGCACACACAAAATGGAGATTAAAAATGGTGTTCATTTATATAGTTCTGATGGAAAAACAATTTTGGGCTTTGAATTTCTTTGTTGGCTATAGAATTTTTATTTGATTTGACTGTTTATAGTATATTTATGCACATCAAGATGTGTGAGGCTGAAATGATACTAATTATGGATTAAAACTTGTTTGACCCTTTTTCTTTCAGTTTTTACCTTTTGGTCTGCACTTCCAAAAGGTTAGAAGCCCTTAATATGAATATATGACCGAATGATTTTTAAAAAAAAAAATGAATTCACTTGGTACAAGATGTTTTATCATTGACAATGAGTACTTATTGACTATCACTATATATGTTATTAATTTTTTGACTAGATTTTCTTTCATATTATTTCTCTTGCTTTGTATCCCAATTTATGGATGTGCAGGTGGTGTAATGGATAGCTGCTTGGAATGAAAAATTGGTGAGCCAAGTTCAAATTCCAGTTAGGTTCGTTACATTCACTTATGGGCAAATACCCTTGGGAAATGTATGAATCCATCTCCTCCCTCCAGTTATGGATTAAATAGTAGAACTTTTATCTGGAAAAATCATTGTTATTCTCCAAAAAATTGTTGGAATATTCATTTGAAAAAAAAAAAATAAAGAATTATTTTTACAATCCCAAAATATGTTTCTGCTTTAAATAACCCACAAAGTTGTAAAAAAACAAATCAATCAGTTAATTACATCCCACCTCATAGATTACTAGTTTACTACTGTTAAGCAGGCAGTATGGATTGGAAATAAAGAATAAGCCTTCAGCAGAATTTGAACTTTGGAATGTGTCTTTCAATGGCCACTTTATTACTGGTATGGTTATGAAGGTGTTGCTCAGCTAAGCCATATAGCTTTATTCCCCATTTTTCTAATGCTACACACTGCCATCATGCTTTTATCTTTGAGTAGTATTAGATAATAGTCTATAAATTTCTTAGATGTATTGTCAATTATTATTGACTTTGATTTTTTTTTTTTTTTTTTTAATCGGAATCACTCCAAGTAAAGCAGTAATGCCACTAAAACACAAGGGGTTATAGGGTGTGGGAGAATTAGGAATAGAAACATTAATGATGAGCAGAAAGAGAAGCGTGTAATCAGGTTTATTTACCCGGTTGCCCCACTGTAGACAAGATGTGACACAAGGTTGAGTTTAACGTGGGGAACCAAAGCATGTACACTTGGGCCAAAGGTCAAAATTTACCCAGCCCCAACAATTGTGGGATTGGGTACTTTTCTGGTCTATTTTCTCAGCCAAGTCTCTGTCCATAGATAGAGCCCTGACTGAGTCATACTCCTGGGCCAGGTTAACTTCTGTGCCAAGTAATCATGTGGACAGTAAATAGTGATTGAGATTGCATTTAAATTTTTGCAGATTAAAGTTGGCTAGAAATCATGGAGCCAGAAGGGAGTTCCACAAGTGAGAAGTGTGAGAGAAGAAACTGTTAGCATAGAATTTATGGCTACATCTAGCCAGCTCAACTGTGAATTGATGAGATCTTGATGTCAGTCAAATGCTGTGCTTAAATTCAAAAACTCTAGGTTCCATAGTGAAGAGCTCATTTGAACAATTACCATGAAAGTATTTGTAGAAACATCATAGAGAGACAATCTTATGGTGGTCTGAAAGTGACTGGAGTTGAGCTGCCAGATCAGGACCAATAATATTGCAGATTCTTTTCTAGTATTAGAATAGTATTTCCTTCTTATTTCTATTTCCAGGTCATCATTCTATGAGCAATAAAGTAAATAGCATGAATAAGAAGTATAAGGAATAATTATCCAGAATCTTATTCTTTATTCATCATCCATGTTGCTTATTTAACAGCAATAGAATAAAAATCAATAGAAATAACATGAAAAATAAAGAATGATTATAATAACAATACTGCATCTAAAAAAATTCATAAGCATGTCTTTTTTGCATTATTTAAAACATTTATATTTGTGGGCTTTGATCAAGTAGAAGAGAAATATAAGGTAAAAAATCTGGAGTCCCAATCTAGTTCATTTAAGCTTAGTAGAAAGCAATCAAGAAGAAGGATAATTGATTTTAAAGCAAGGATGTTAAAATTCTGCATGGAGACAATATGTTGCATTTTTCATACAAATGGTGTTTTCTGTCATCTGTATTTTCTCTTCCAATTATTACTGTCAACATTGTTAATTTTGATTCACAAGGTTTGTTAAAAACCTTCCAGTAGTTAATACTAATGCTGGGATCAATAAAATTGTTTTGGAATAATTCAAACAAATAGTGTCATAAATAAAAACTTCTATCTTAGTCAGGAAAAAGGACAAGTAGATTCACTCAAATATTATAACTTTGTAGCTTTAATGCAGTGGAAAGTATACTGAATTTGTAAATAGTTAACATTTTGATATCAATGGACATATATATGACACATGGCCTAAAGATTGCGTTTAAGCATGAAACAGACTGTCGCTGCTGGCTGTTGACCTCAATGTTCACTTTTATATTTACATATGCTCTATCCCTGATATTGAGCACTTTAATCCATAAATACCTTAAAACTATATTTTTATCATGTGTGTGTATATATATATATATATATATATATATATATATATATATATATATATATATATATTTTTATATTCTCAGGAAGTATTTAAAACAACTCAGTTCAGAACAAAGGAAGGTGAAATTTCATTCACTAAGTACACGTTCAGTTCAGAGTCCAGTGAAAAATGTACTGATCTTAACCATTAATTGTTATTATTATTTCAAGAGAATTGGGCTTATGTCCATATGATGTTGAAACATTGGTTCTCCTATGATCACCAAATTTAAGCAATGTTGGACCTGGTCATATACATAGATGGGTGACAACTTGGGAATATCAGGTGGGATAGTAGCTCAGAATTGGAAATTGGAGAGCCAAGTTTATGATGAGCATGTTAGATGTATTCTATGATAGAATTTTCATCAGAGGTTGTATATAAGCCTCTGCAATTCAAGGTATATAAAATTAAAATAAGCAACTCGGGTTTCTGTTGCTAAGATAAACTTTAAGCAGCACTGATGTGTTCTGGTTGTTAAATAAATAAAGCATTTAAGTAAATAAGTAGCTTAAGAGGTAGAATAAAAGAAAATTAGCTAAGAGGATACAAAACCTGAATGATGGAATACTCGCTTTTATTATTATTTACAGAAGATCATGAAACTTCTTTACTTAATACAAATACAGATTTTAACTGTAGAGAGTCTTAAATGTATTTATATGGAGATATTGCTCTATAGAACTATCCACTGGATTATTTTAAAATCCCCGAGTATGATTTTTATATAATCTTGTGAGAATGTCTGCATGCATTTGGACAGCAAATTAATGATAATGCTTTGCTTATGATGCGCTGTTCTGCTATATAAAACTCCTACACAATATAATTTAGGCAGAACTTTAAATGGTGCATATTTGTACTTCCATTTTGGTTTTATGTTGTCTTATGCATGACATCTGATACAATCTATTCTAAAATATAAAACAATGTTACTATATATTTATCAGTTACACAGCCTGGTATTCCAGTAATAAGTATTTTTTTTTTTTTTTTTTTTACTAATAATCACTCTATACAAGGCTCAAGAGCCACTTAAGGTAGAGGTTCACTGAAAGTTGTTGTTGTATGGGTGGTAAGAGTAAGAAGCACAGTTTATGTGGATATGTGGGAAGATGATGGTTAACCCTAGATTTGAAGAGGTTAAGCATGTAGTGTTCAGGAAAGCATTCTCTTGCTTCCTCAAAGTAGTGTTTTGTGGGAAGAAACTGTTGTAGGGTATAAAATAATTCATCACCCACAAGGCCACCGAGATGCTTTTGGAGTCTATCAAGACTTAAAGTGAAAACTGGGCAGTTTCAGTCCAGATATAGTCTGATCTGACTCTTGTAATTAAGTATAGTAGGAGGAGTCTGGTACTTGGAGTTTTTTTCAGCATTTTTCACAGTGGATCATATATACATGTTCCACTTTAGATTTGGGCTGAGATCAAGTCCCAATAGTTGTCCTTGACAGAACATCCATTCATCATAATAAGTGAAAATTCAGATTCTGCTAGGTGATGATGGAATGTTACTAGTTTGGTTCCTGAGTTATTTAAATGTGACCAGCTAGTTTTTTTTCCCCTCCATTGAACTGTAAGAGCCAGGTTAACGGAGAGATCAGCTGTCAGGCTCTGGTCATTTAGATTTTTGGAGGTGTATCCATACACTGTTGTATCACCTACATAGATATTCACTAGAGATCAAAGTGTGGTCTTAGACAGATCATTAATATAATGCAGAAAGAGGATAGAACCAAAAGATGTTCCATTGTTAAGAGAAGAAATTTACTGAATGTCATTAAACAAACATGCCTAATGTTACCAATATCAATGGAATATCTCATAAGTAGAGAAGATCAAATTATTAATATATTGTTTTTTGTTTTGCTTTGCAATAGCTTTCTTTGGATATTTTAACTTTTAATCTCTTAAAAGGTAGAATTAATTATTACACGTAACCATAAAGTTTATAGATAAAACTCCTAGATTACTCATGCAGAAATATAACCTGCAACTGTAAAATTACTTAAACATTAGTCATTAAAACTCATCTGTTTATATTAGATGCAAAGTATCATTGAACATAAGGAGTTAATGTTATACAGCTTTCATAATTTTTAATTCATAAGTGTATATTTGAATATTTTAAACATTCACTAGGCCCATAAATCCCATTAATAAAATAGCCAATAGAATTAAGAATTCTAAGTGTGAAGAAATTAACTTGTGAGAATTTAGTTTGAAATTAAAGTTGTGGGTTGTAAGAAGCTTACTTCACCTTTACTATTCTATTTCTTATTGTATATCAGCATTTTTTTTTAAATATCTTCTAAGAAAATAAATAAGTACTTACTGATGTACACTGAAACCTCATCTTGCACCAAAAATTAAAAAGAATTATATTTTCAAGAAATATTTACACACCTACGTTCATACAACACACACACAAACAAAAAAAAACAAGTATGTACTAATGATGTAAATATACATATGTCAGTATATGCTCACAGACATTAAAACTATAAATACATATGTATAAGCAGATATATGTATACACACACACTGATATAGCTAAACACACAGACATATCAAATAATTTTAAAAAAATTGTAACTCTTTGGAATTCCCCAATAAAAAAAAAAGAGTTCTTTCTTTACAATCTATTTTATGTGAGGTTCATAATATCAATTATTACTGATTACAATTTGTTCTAAATGCTTGATATCTTTTTCTATGCCTAAATTGTATGAGTCCTGTTTCCATTGTTCTCTGTCTTATTGTTTTTCTGAATCAGTAAGAAGAACTTTTTTGCTTTAGGATTCTGATTATTGTACAGAAAGCTGTTATACTTTTTACTTATGGCAGGACTCATAAAGTGTAGACTGTACATATACCTGTGCACTCCTTTTTGGGTTTTGGGTTCTTTTAATATACAATACTGATAATTATGGCTTATAATGTAATATGCTAATTTGAGGTGTAATGTATCATTGAAATCCAGAGAGGAATTTGTTTTCTTGTGTTAATTTTTGATTTCTCATGAATTGATTATTTAATAGGTAATGAAATTATTTTTTGGAATGTACAGTCATCTTAAATTTACAAGTTACTAGATATTTAGACACTATTTAGATTAACTGGTCTGCTTATAAAAAAAAAAAAAAAAAAAAAAAATATAAATAAATAAAAACCCTCACAAGAATTTTTTTAGTGAATAATTTTTGTAGATTAGCATTCATTATACCTTCCTTTATCCACAGCACTAGACTGCATCAAAAATATTGTTTATAATACAAGTACAGTACCAAGTTGATTCCTGGTTTCATAAAGAGTTATCTGTACTTTATTTTTATTTACAAATGTCCAGTTTGAAACTGTGCTTACATCATTGATAACTGCATGCTACATATATTTTCCTTTTTCCCAATTTGTAATAGTATGGGTCCTATAGTAAACAATCATGCCTAATATAAATTTAAAAAAAATACATATGTCATGAAACATAAGAAGGACATTCTTTGCATCAAAGTTTATTCTGTCCATTCATGGCAACTGTTTCTTCATCACCTGGTATGGACCCTATTCAACTGTTGGATCCTAAAGGTGATTTTGAGTGTGTGGATTTGAACCTATGCAAACCATTTCTCACTTGTGTATACACCATTCCTGAAAAAGAACCATTAGTATTCTTTGGAATGGATAGCTAGTATTACAGGATGAGGAGGTGTTGGAGTAGCATAATATTTATCTTCATGGAAAATGGAATTAGCAAACTTGGTTTACTTATGATCATTTTGTACTAATATTCTTGGGAAAGGCATGAATTCACTTCTCTATGTGCTCTCTCTTACCATCTGATATCTTGACAAATTTCTTGTCTTTGGTGTGCCATAATGCCTGATGTGAACGTGTATGGATGAGTGGCTAAATCACTTCCATATCTGCTTTACCTCTCCAAACAGTCACAACAAGAACTATTACTCTCATTGTAAAAATATTATTCAGCATTGAATAACTCACAAGAGGTTGATAATCTGTAAAAAAAACAAAAAAAAAAAACAAATCAAGTCAAATCATCTATGTACTGTATTTGTATTTAGTAACTTTTACAATCTTGGAAATTACTCAATTATCTAACTATTCAAAAGTGCTAAACATATTTTTAAATTGAACTTATTGTCCTGCATTTGGTGATCTCACACAAAATGCTGCTGATCCTATTGTTACATATTTTTAGAATTTTTTTTTAAGACAACCATTAAAACAAATAGATATAATTTTTTTATACTTAATTATAAAGAACTGATTTTTAGGGATAATGTTTCTACCTGTATATTAATGTAGATATAAAAAATATATGTGTATACAGACAAAATTCTTTATTAAATTCAGGCATCTAGTGTTGAAAATAAATTTTGCGGGGTTAATAAAAATTTATTTTCATTTAGAATTTATTCCTACTTGCAATTTTGTTTAACTCTTACACTGATTTCATTTTGTCAATTTGGTGCAGAGAAAAAGATAAAGAGAAGCCTTTAATATATTTACTGACTATTGTCTTCACACTGTGTTCTATGGTTTTTTTTTCCAAGTTGCAAGATTTAAACAGTTTTCTCAGTTTCATTTACTTTGAATCTTATGGAAAATGAATTCCATTATTTTTAGAATGAATGTACAATCCAAATGATCATCTTAAGAATATGTATTTTTTTTTTTAAACAAAAAAAGAAAATGACCAGAAAATGGAGAAATGAATTATTTCAATACAATTTCCTTTTTTCATTGTTTTTATATATGTTTCATATTCTTAGGTACGATTTGATAAAAAATTAATGATGATATTAGAAAAGCATAAGCAAAGTGATAAAATTAAACAAGAAAATCAATTCTTCCTGGAACTTAACAGCAAAAAAAAGAAAGAAAAACAGTAAATATATTAATAATGATAATATCAATATTATCAGTAATAATAATTATAACAACATTAATGATAATTTTAGAAAATACGGCAACTGCTTTTGTCAGTGTTGTTTTTTTTCCTTTTTTTCTGTTGTTGTCATTGTTACTACTGCCTCTGGTATTTGGAAAAACAAATTGAAAAAATTTTTTTCTTTTTTTTAGTTGGTAACATATGTTGCCCATGTAACATATATATTCCTTGTATAGAAAATATTTTACATACAAAGAAGCAAAAAAGATATTGAGTCTCGTCAAAAGGATCATGGTCTGTTTTGTTCCTTTAAAATCTCTATTTCTATTATTGACATGCTCTCTTTTGAAGAAGAAAAATATTTGAACAATATACATACATAAAAAAAATAATTGTGATAACAAATTTGTGATTGGTATATTGATCTGTGTATTCATCTGTTTTCTACATTTCCTTCTTAATAATATTTGTTGGGGCAACTTTGAAAAAAAAAATTCAAAATATATTGTATAAGTGTTGGTGTGTGAAAGTGTGAATGGATGTACCTCTTGTTTCTTATTGCTTTGGAAAAGGAAACACTTAAATCTGAGGTACATTTCTTATTTTTAAATTAATGATGATTCTTACATGAACATTAAGAAACTGAAACAAGATAAAGTTGAAGGTGAGGGAGAGGAATAATAATGGTAATAATAAAAATAATAAAAGCTATATTCTTTTAATGGCTTCTGAAATCTGAATCAAAATCAAAGAAACAACTAAAAAGAATATCATTAGGTGCCTTTTAATTTGCACTCATTATCCTTGATTCATTTTTACCCAAGAACTTCCAATGTTACCTGAAAAAAAAAAGAAAACAACTATGCAAAATAATTTTTACATAAGAGTCCAAGAAATAGAAATCCTGGGATCAGTACTAAGCATTAATTTTTGCTTTAAGACTAACCTTGGGTAAAATGGATTAGTTATCAATTTTTATTTTTACCGTTTTCTTTAGTTTATTTTATATATTTATTTTTTATTGCTTAAAGCTTTGAAATAGAGAATTGTTAACTTGGAAATTCATTCAGATCATTATATTGGTATAATCCTTTTTCCTTTTATTATGAATTTAATAAGTCCTTTTGGCATATAAATACAATGATTTTGAATTTCCTATATTTTATGCGCATTGATAGATGTAGACATTGAAATAACAAAACTCAGTACAAGCATAAGTCTTTTTAAATTTCTTCACAAACTATAGTTATACATTTTCTGCTTTCCAAGTCTAATTCTATATTTATTTGTTTACAACTCTAGTTCTTTTTTTTTTTAGCTTGGTCAGATTTTTAACAGGTTAGACTTATAGGCAATTACTAGTGAATTTAGCTTTTTATTATAGTTCACACACTCACGTGCACACACACACATATATACATATAATTTTTTTTTAAAGAAATTAATGGATTTTTTAATTTGATATTACTTCTTATTAGTAGTGTAAGTTATATTTAGTAGGTACATGTATTTAAGTAGACATCACTATTTTTTAAACAGTGATACACAGTGATATAGCAAGATTTCCAGCAGACCGTTTAGTTTAGATTTTTCATTGAAGAATTCATAACTATCTTGTAATTAATTAAACTGTGTATAAGTTACCAAATTATACTATCATTTTTTTTTAAATAAAGTAACTAATAGAATTTTAATCCCTATCATTTTTTTAACCAACTCATCTGCACTATTTCAAGCATGAGTGATTGCTAATTAACATTGTTTTATTATATGCATTATGTGTTTGTAACTTGCTTTCTAGTTGCATTTGATTAAAAAAATTAAGATTTTGGCCCCAAAATTTTGTTTAGGGTATTGGATTATTTTTAAAACTTTATTTTATTCCCCTTTTCAAGACCAGTAGAGCCAACTGCCTGCCATATATGCTACCTTGATTACCTCAACAACAACAAAAAATTAAATAGCCCACAGCAATATTAAAAAAACAAAACTGGTTTGATGGGGTTCAAAACTGAGTTCTTTTCTTAAAGCAAATATTTTGTTTTTATTTTTTAATCATTAAATTTTAATCATTTAAAAAAAATTCTTCAATTAGCTTTTTACCTGAAGATAATGGTCAATTTTTTTATATTTTCATGTTGTGATAGGGGTCAGTTTTTAGTTACATTTGTTTTCCATTAAAAATAACTTTTTAAAATTATTTTTCTTATTTTCTGATGCTGCTAAAATTAACCACTTGAAATTAGAAAAAAAAAAAAAAAAAGGAAAATATAGATGTCAAAATCAAATTTTACCAGAATACCAGATTAAGAAAAAAAAAAAAAAAAAGGACCGACACTAAAAATTCCATAACTAACATTAATCTTTTTGATGAACAAATAAATATCTAATGAGAAATCAATGCAGCACAAGCAGTGGCTACTCAGCATTTATGCTGCCTGGAGCAGTTGTTGAATTTGCTGCCTTTCTAAAAAAAAAAAAAAAACATTACAAAACTGGACATCTACAAAATATAAATTACAATTTTAACTATTGTTTTAATTGCAGACAAAAAAAGCAACAACGAAATAAGATGGAAAAACATATTTAAAAATAATTAGAAAAAAGTTGTTTTTTTTTTATAGTAAATAACAATTTTTTAGAATAAAATTATATTAACAATATAGGCACCATGAAAAAAAATTCAACATTAACTCACAGTGTAAGCCTCAAAGTAAATTTTCAGTGCATTAAAGAGAATTTAAGTAAAAATGGTCCAACTAATTTTGCATGCTAATTCTTTACACTTAAATGCTAACTCCAAAACTTGTTACCCTCTAGGTCTGCCAACATGCATAAGATAAGACTCAGTAAAATATTATACCTGGTTTGATTTAAAAATAATAGGAGCAAGGTTTTTACATGTTATCCAGCTGCAATAAAGGATGGTTTTTTCAAAGAGGTTCATGGAAAATTAGCTTTGGTTAGTATTTCATTCATTGAGCTTGTACTTTGAATAGACAATTAATAATTCTACTTATTGTATACTTTAAGTTATTTTTTTTAATATAATTTTCTCTATCTTATCTTTTTATTCTTTCTATTCTACATGGTCTTCTATTGCTTGCATTACCTATTTTCCTCCATCTTTCTATAAACACTTCATTTTCAAGTTAGCATTGATAAAACTTGATATAATGATTCTTAACATGAAGGAACTTACCACTATGTTTATGTTTCAGATGATAAATAGCCATATTAGTGACCATTTGGCCTGGCCTGACCCCAAATAACTACACTGTACAAAAGACCATCTTTTTTCCCTCTCACTCTCCATTACATTTTACATAGCATAGTTTTATTCTTGGAGAACTTATTAAATAAGGATAATTTAACCAATATTAAAATTATAATATTTAACTCCTCTCCTTTGGATTTAACCAGAATTATTTCATTTTGGGCCAAATAAGTTGTTTTGCATCATTATTTCTATTTCTTGGGGAGGTGGGATTAAAAGAAGTAGTCAGCATCACCAGTTCTCTAAGGTTTAAAAGTGACTAAAGTTCTTTCTCAGTGACCCAGGTTTGCCTTAATGCAAGAAAATATTTTTGTTTGTTTCTTTCTCTTTCTGATTTATTCTCTTCAGTTATTTATAATCAATCCCATCTTTTCTTTCTTTCTTTCTTTCTACATTTGACGTTTTTAATTATCTTCTTTATTCTTTGTAAAATTTGCCAAGTCATTTTTTGTTTACTAACCTACATTTGTTGCTATACTTTTTTTTTATTGGTGTGGAAAGATTGATGCACTTTATAATGGCACCGACAAAAAAAAAAAAAAGTTAAAAATTGTGATTCTTTAAATACATAAATAACAACAATCTTAAAAATTGAGTGAAATGATAAAAAAAAAACCCAAACATTTCTTTTAAATTACAAAATTTGCCACTCTGTCCATTTATGCAGTTATTGATGACAAATATTGTCATGGAAGCCATATTAGTGACCATCTGGAATGACCTGATTCCAAATGACCATACTGCTCAACAGACCATCATAATTTTTTTCTATTTGTCTTCTTCATCTCCACTTGTTTTTTGTTTTTTTTTTTGTGTTTTTACTTGTTTGTGAACTACTTGGGTTTTGTTATAAGTGGATTTTATACATATACTTCTACATTTTACAATTTTTTAATTTGTGTATTTTTTATTATGGTATCAAAAATACTTGAAATTTATCCATTTGCTGAAACAAAATGTGAACATATGAGGCACTTTCCTTTATTTTTTAATGTTTTTTGATTAAAACTGTACACATTAGTGAGCAAATTCTTTTTTTTTAATTTTTATTGTAAAAAAACAAACAAACAAATGCAACAAAAACTAAAAATGGAATGAAATGCAAAAATTACATCCATACATCTTTTACTGAAAAAGATAGTGTGTTGGTTCAGAAAGGAAAGTATGTGACATTTGACTGATAACAATTTTAGGAGAAAATATTTTATTTAAAATAAAAATATAAGCTCATTTTTTTTAAATGACTTTTCTTCACAAAAGCCTGTTACTCTTTTTTCTTAAATGTTTTGAAACCAATTTATAAAAATCAATAACATATTCTAACCTAATATATGGTGCTTTTTTTCTTTACAGATTCTTAGTCTTTTATTTTAAATTTTAGACAATTCTAGCTACCATCTTTATTTTTATCAGCTGTCTAGTTTGAAGTTTTACAGTTATATAATTATTTACATTTTCTTCTAATGACAATTCCATTTAAAGGAAGCAGATACTATGTCTGTCTTCAATTATCTCTTCTCTTTATCTGATGTCTCCTTATTAACTAACCATCATGTTAGTATTTTCATGTTTAGGCTCACATAATTTATTTCTTTCCAAATTTTTAAATCCAGAGTAACTTTATTCATATGACACCAGCTATTGGACTTTGACCAAATGAGTATGTTGTCTCTTAATCTAAAACCACTCTAAATTGGCTGGTGGTCAGTTTTCAAATTCAGATATATTATGCTTTTTTGAAAACAGGTGCTATACAATCTCTTTTCTAATAGCTCTAATTCTTTATATATATATATATATATATATACATACAATCTGTGGAGATTGGTGCAGAATGTTTGTTTTTACATTTAAACTGAATGAACGTTTAGCATACATTGTTTTGGAAGGTTTATTTTCTTTTGTATACAAATACAAACTTGTATTCTTTTTTTTTTTGAGACAGATTTTAGAACTCACAGTATGTTGGAACAGAGAAAGAGTGGGTCTTTTCCTTCTTTGTAGTAGACAGTAGTCCTAATTAGTTCTTTGATTCTTAGAGGAGTGGAAAAACCTGTCCCACTTTCTGGCAAAAGAGTAAAGAGAACTGACATTGATGCCCTCTTTTCCTGTGCTTATTTTGAGGTTCATAAGTGGTCAGGGGATGTAGTAAGTACTTGAAGGATTGTCCTTTGCTTTGGTACAGGTTTTTGATCTTTTGTTTTGCTTATGCAAGTATCTGGTTTCAGAAACAAACTTAGGTTATTGACCTGTCCTTAAGAATGCTAGTGTTAATGTTAATGAGGTGTTAAGGTGATCATAAGTAGGTAATATTTTTCAGAGGATTTAAGAAATATTTTCAAGGAAGGTTGTATTTTCTCACTTGGAAGTTAGACACTGCAGGATCTTTTTGTCCACTAGCAGTCAGTACAATACCCACTTAGTTGAAATACCTGACTAGATTCCTTCATAGAAAGAACTTGTAAATAATATCATACCTATTTTGATTTGCAGTTTTATTTATTTCACCATTCTTATGTATTTAAAAGATTGTCATATCAATTTTTTTCTTTGCTTATTAAAAATAAACCATGTTTACTCTCATAGTAGGAAATTATATTAAGTCAGCTGTAGCATTGAATTGGTTATTGATTGGCACAGATTAAAAACAGATTTATTCTAATGACCTTTGAGTGTATTTGGCTTCACAACATTTAATCACTGAATAACTTTGCTTTAGTCATCATTCTTATGAATTATTTATAGTCAGTGTCTACTGATTTATTGCCCGTCATTCAAAAAGTCATCTGTTTATACATTGCTTTTCAAAGGTTATTTTGCTGACTAATCTCATTGGAGTAATCTCTTTAGTTGCTGTGTTTTTATTACGTTGGTTTTTTACTCATGATTGTTGATTAATAAACTATATATATATATATATATATGATAATGGCACTGATATGAAATATTTGAACAAAGTATGTAAGATGGAAAATATGAAAACCAGTTGGATGTTTCAATTTTCATTGTCACCAATGATTTGTTCAATGAAAACATCATCAGATCAATAGAAAAACTAAGGAAAAGTTATTACCATGGCAAACACTGGTTAATTTGAAAATTTAATAGTTAATAAAATTAAAAATCAATCAATCAAGGTCGACTGCAGTCAGGATCATAGTCATTGTAAACTTCATGATCCTTAGTTGCATAGTATGGGTTTTGCCAGGGCTACATACAGTTTTGAATCCAGATTAGTTGCCTCCCACAAGGTTGAAGAAACTAGTCTGCCCTGCTATTTACCTATAATTGGAGTTTTTGAATTCAGAGTTGTCTTTCTCCTAGACCAGTTGTCATCCAAGGCTATAGGACCCTCACTGTGGAGGAGATGGATTCATACCAAGGATATTTGCATGTGAATGAAACAAGACTGATAGGAATTCAAATACAGCTCTCTGATTCCTTAATCTGAGCTGCTATCCATTATTTCACCAGGCCTACTTTAAAACAGGGATTGGCAACCTATGGCACATGTGCCAAACGTGGCATGCCAAGCAATTGCTAATGGCATGCAGCTGCAAATGACACCATGAAGTCCAAACCAATAACTGCTACAATACAAAAAAAAGATATTTAGCTGTTTCAATTTTAATATATACTAAAGTGTATATGCTATATATTACTACAATATAAAATATATTGTAGAACAGGTATATTGACCTTAACTTGTATAAAAATATATACGCTGTTGGTATACTGGATGATTTTAAAACCTTAAATTGGCACAGTGAAAGGTTGCCGATCCCTGCTGTAAAATATTTGTGAATAAAATAAATCTCTATGGACTATCAGTGAGATTTGTACATAGGAAAATGTTAAAATAAATGTAAAATAGTAAGTGTTATGGTAAGAAAAATAAATTGCATATGTCTGAAAAAAAAACATGAATACACATTCAAATTATAATTTATGATAATGCTATTTAGGTGTTAATGAAAATATAGAATTAAATTAAAATCAAAATTATAATAATTTTTTATTAATGTATTTAACCAGTGTTTATTTTAATATTATTTTCTGTAAGCATTATCTTAGCCAGAAAAGGTGATATGTTATAAAAACCTTTTTCATTAATTGAATTGAGTCATGATATTATAGCTGATTAATAATTCTTCTAGGAGATTTATAATGAAGAAATTTAACCATTTTGGCATTTTACATATATATGTATGGATCTGAATATTTGACTGAATGATAGGATAAAAACTTGTTTCACTTTTATTAAAGCTTCATCAGAGAATGAGATATCTTAATTAATAGGGACTTGTCTCAGTAAATCACTGTTACCTCCAAAGAATTTTTATAATCTAAAAATATTTTCTGGCTTTAAAATAACCTGAAAATGATTTAATAAGCCATAAAAAACAAATCAATCAATCTTATTCATTTATCATTTTTATTTTTAATTTTATTTTCATCATTACTGTCTTTAATTAAAATGAGAATATGGTATATAATTCTGACATACATACATCCAGGATCATACAATATATCTCTTACCGCTACTACAATGTGAGATAATTAAAAGCAATAATACCTGATTAATATCAGTTAATTTAAACATACAGATACAGCAGACATTGAAAATTAAATAAGACTATATATAAACTTGTTAGACTAAAGTACAAGGTCAGTTGTTTTTGTTCTCTGTGTGAAACAAACTCTTTAGTACCAGTTTTCTAGACTACAATTTTAACCCTTACTCTACCATAAGTTGTTTATATGCACAACAATTTCAAGGCAAATTAGTTTTCATGAGAATATTTAAGTAATATTATTCCAAAGATTCTTAAGCTAAATAGAAAATTATTTAACTCAGTGTACCCCAGTAGAAATGCATATGAATCATATTACTGAGTTGACTGTTAGCAATTCTTTCACAATGAAATTGGAACTATATTATCTTACTTGACATACTCGGTGCTCTGTTATTTAGAAACAGTTGATTGATTTTTTTACCTATATTTTTAAATAGGTTTCACTTCTGAACTTTATTATCTGACAATCATGTTATAAGTCATTTACAAAGTATCAAATTTTTGACAGTTTTTTTTTTTTTAAGGGGTTCTTTTTAAATTTTTACATTGCAATTATTTTTATCTGATTTTTATAGTTTACACACTATTTTTAACAAAAAAATTTCAATGTTAACAATCAAAATTCATAGGATGAAAAATTATCATGGGTTAATTTTATAATATTTTGAATGTACTCTTTGAATTGGGCTTGTGGCTATGCTGTTTTTTAACTGACTGGTTTGGGGTTGAGCCTAAGAATGGGCCTCTGAATTATACCCAATTTTACAATCAGTACTTTTTGTGTACCTGATATATTGAGATAATTGTTTCTCTGATCAGCTGATTTGAGTTTATGTACTTAGATGAGAAGTTTTGGAAAGTTTTCCAGATTCATATGTATTGTATGTTAGTAATACTTAAAATATAGAAAGAAATGTCTAGTTAAATTGTCATTTCTTTAACTTATGGGCCCCCAAATAAGCATCTCTACTGAAAACAAATACATTTAAAGCTCATTATAGTCAGTCTCTTCATTTACTTTTATGATCTGATATACCATTATTGGAGAAAACAGTTTGGATTTTTTGTTTTGTATTTGTAAATCCTTGAAATTAAAGTAATATAGATAATGAAAATAATAAACTTTGTAATTCCATGTGATAGCTCAGTGGTTATAGTAATTCAGATAGTAGCCACTAAGTTTTCAATTCAATTCCTATTCACTTTATTGAATTTGTTGCAGTGGATAAAATATTTCAGTGACTAGAAGAAAAACAGATTTTGAAACTTGAATATAAAACAAAATGAACTGTTACTTTTTTACTGATTAGTATTACATTTGTAAAAATCATGATATTATTTGCTAAAAATAGCATTTAATGTACTTGTTTCTAATTTATGAGGCCTTGTTATCAACTAATCATTGGACAGTTGACTGATTTTAATGTAAACTGAATATTTAATTTAGGGCAATTTTAAAAAATGTAATACCAAATATATTTATGTTCTTAACTAATATTTCTCACCAATCAAAATGTACACAAAGACTAATCTCTTCATTTTAAAACAATTGTTAGTTAAACTTCTCAGATTTTGAAATTATGAAAACCAAAAAAAAAAAAAACAACAAAAAACATGTTAACAACTCTTTTATTTAAAATCTTTTTCAGTGAAGATAGGAAAGGCTGGTTATGGTAATTCATAACTGATAATTTTATTTCTCTGGTCATGTGATGTCATTGGTTTGTATAGACATATTTAATGGCTTCTTGCTAGCACATTTTCATACTGCCATGTCATTCTCAAAAAAATATTAAATACTATGGATATATTAATTTTTTGATATCACATGATAGGGAAATAGTGTGAGTGTATGTGTATGTTTGCATTACATTAAAAAAAAACATATTTTAGAGAAAGAAATTCTGATATGTCAGGCCCCAAGAGCCTTATTAAGGATTATAAAACATGCAAAATTACACACATGGAAATTGTACACTTTTACATGAATTCTAAGAAATGAATACAATACATGATCTTAAATTGTTCCTATATTAAAACAAATCATTACCTTTGTGAAGAGGGTTTCATTCAAACAATCATACTGTAAAAAGAGAATGCAAGGCAGGCAAAATCAGCCACACTTCTTTTTCCCCTCACCCTCTCATAAATCTCTTTTGTTACTTACCATCAACTCATTCATTTAATAAGAGGAGAAAAAGTTGCCTTGGACTATAAGCTCCAGGCAACTTAATTACAATAATAAAATACTATTTTTAAAATTAATAATGGGAACTATGCCATGATGGGAGAGTCATGTTAAATAAGATATACAAATTTTTGCTAGGTAAAAAAAAAAATAATGTATCTGAATGATTGCCATGGAATGTAGCTGTATGCAGTGGCTGACAATAATAGCACAGCTGATAGGAATATTTTGGCTACAATTGATGGATGAGATGTCTGTGGGATAGGTGCATCAATTTACTGTATACACACAATGTCTTGACAAAAATGGTGAATAAACATAAAAAGTAAAAGAATAAAACATAAAATATATTGTTGCCAAAAAGGATAAAATATATTTTGTTGATAGATATTTATTTAGCATCGAGGTTATAAATTTAAAATAAGTTTCATACTGACTGAACATCATCCACTCTTCATATGTAAAAATTTCAATTAAACACCATTTTTTTTTAATTCACAAGAACACTAGCAAGGTTACTTGAAATGGAGATTACCTAAAATGTGTAAAATCAGCTATAATCCTTAGCTAACTATATCAGATGCATTTTTAATTCCTGTCTTAATTTCTAGGATGAGGAGTTATCATTATTTACATGTAGATTATTGTCTTTATCTTTGTTGTTGTTATCACACCATTTTGGCTGTTGTACCCTCTGACCTTTATCAGATGCTTGTCAATCCGAGTAAACTTCAGAGAATTTTGAATTGAATCCTTTATTTAATCCCATGAGACAATAGCCTAGTGGATTAAAGTGTTTGTTCATGAATTTGGTGGTATAGTAATTGTGAGTTCAATCCTTGGGCAGGACAGTATGTACCTGTGCTTAGTGGAAACAGGGTGAGCAGTAACTGAGTAGTACTGAATAAGAACTAGATGCGATATCCCTAGATATGAGCATCAGAATGAGAACAATATATTCCTGTAGATTGAATAAAGTGTTCAGTTTCAAATTCCTGGAATGTTACCTGGATCAACATGCACCTAATGAAGGTTGGAGGGCACAACATCCAAAATGATGTGATGACAACAAAAAAGACAAGAACAATAGTCCATGTGTAAATAATGTAAACAATACATTTGTTTTAACTTGGCAAATAATTAAATCTAATCTTAAAATGAAAACTAGTCAACTCTTTGCCACTGAATTTATAGATAATCGAACTGCTTTTAATAATTGTTTCTTCTCAGCTCCCAAAGAAGATTAGATATATTGTATTTTCTTTGATTGTGATAATTTCTGCAATTATCATAGTGAGTTATTTTGAATTAAGGAGGCAATCAGAAATCCATGAGTTAGATTTTGATCCAGGGGTTCATGTGACAAAAAAATATGTTTCACAAACTGTAGTGAACAAAGCAAGAGGCCATGTTTTAGTTATCAGAAAAAAAGGTAGCTCTTACTTCAATGTATATTTGTGGCTAGAAAGTTAATAATTAAACATTTATATCAACTTTTTATTATATGTCTTATTTCACTCAGATCTTCATTAATGAATTATTTAAAATCTGTGGAATAATGATTTTTTTAAGTGAACTAAAGAATGAATAGAAGGCAAAAGAAAATTAAAAATTCTTATTTTATATTTTTTTAAGAGTGTAACATGGAATCTTTCCTTGATTTTGGCAAATTCAGATTTTTATACTTGGACAACTTTTTAAAAACAAAACTTCATTTTAGGCTTCTACTTTGAAGACATTAATTCTCACGAGTTACCTCCATGTAAAATTTTGTAAAATGTTGCTATGTTATTAACAAGAAAATAGCATTAAAGACCAACATAAGATTTCTTTACATAATTATAACTTGGTCCCATAATAATTTTTACACTTTGTGAATGAACTGAGTATACAAATATAGCAACTATTATGGGACAGGTATTAATTGTTTTCTGGTCTGCTGCTGAATTTTGTAGAAGAATTTTTTTTTCTTCTTTTTAAGCATTTCATTAAGATTCAAGGGCTTACTAGGGGTGAAACAAAATGAGAAAACTTTAGAAGGAACTGTAAACCCAATCCTAAACAGGAAATATGGGATAAATCTCTACTACTGTTCAAAACGGGGAAGGAGTGTAAACAGGGCAATAGGTGGACCTACCTACTCCTATTAAAAAAAAAAAAAATAATGAATAAAATTTCAGAGTATAGAGTTAGGAGTATAGAGTTAAATTAAGAGCATACATGATTCAAGTGAATGTATTTAGGTAGGAACAGTGGTGTCATTTCCTCTCAAGGGACAAAGAAAGAAGAGTCAGAGTGATGGAGCAGGGGTTTTGTTGTTGCAATTATTTAACCTGCCAATAAAATGACTGATCTATTATTCACTGCCTCAGCCATAGTTTTTTTTTCTTCTCTGAATGCCTCTTTAAAAGACAGTTCTGCACTCATTGCATATCCTTCATCATGGCCAAACCTTCCCAAATTTAAAATGAAATATCATTCTTCTGTGGGATCCCATCTCTGCCTTATATCCTGCCAAATCCAAGAGGCCTATGCTAAGCCATACATAATGTACTTCTTGGATCCCTTCAGCGAATATAGAAGTCAAAAGTTCAATTTGAATATCAATTGCCTTACACTTACAATTCCGTTAATAATTAGGCTTATTTAAAGCCATTGGTTAACAAGCCCCTTCTGTTAAAATGAAATTGCGAAAAACAAAACTTCATATGTAAACACCCAAAAACAAAAAGAAATCAACCTATTTTAAATAAAATTCCTATAAAAGTCTACATGTAAAATTTCATGAACAAATAATCTATCTTACATACACACACATTCACACACTCACATTGAAACACTGTGTGCATATATGATACATTTATATATTTATATATATATATATATATATATATATATATATATATATATATATGACTGCTCTGAGCAAAACTAATTTTATTACTTTTCAATTTCCTTGTATTATAAAATTTTCAAAGTATATAAAGTAGTCTTTATGTTCACACTTTGAATTCTAGCAAAAGTAAAACTCATCCTGCAAAAGTGACCCCTGAGCACTTTCCTTCTAATGGTAAAAATAAAGAACAAAACAAAAAATTGAGCTTTATATTGCAGGGGCAATATTTAAAGTGACTTTAGGGACAATCTTCATTTACCATTACGAAATCCTAAATTGAAGTTCTATAGAAAAAAAGACCTACAAGGATCAGTGACTATCTTTCAATTTTCAAACAATTTGTATTGTCAAGTATTTACTACTGGCATTGTAAACATTGATCATGATTAAATATCTGAAGTTTTTTATACACTATGCCAACCGCAGTTGTAAAAATAATGATATCCAAATGATAAAAACTGTTTCGTTGTTATGACTTTTTCTTTAAATGTTCATTATGGGATCTCAGACAATATGAACTTTGCTACTTTTCCATGTCAACTGTATGGGAAAACGATATATAAATTTTTGTATATTAAGAACAATTTTAGGAAAAAACTATGATAAAATGGTAAAAGTTTTTGTGTGATGCATTTTGTCTTTTAGGTTTTCATTGGACTAAAATGATTGTTTACATTGATGCAACTACGCATGTGCATGAAAGAAAGGAGACACTGAGAATTTTAAATTAAAATTTAAAAAAAAAATATATTTTGGTATATAGTCTAGTTGATCTCATTTAGTTTCTTTTTCTTTGTTTCCATCACTTCTTTTTTATTAAATATCACACATTGTGATAATACAAGATCTGCCAAGAAAGGTGAAATGTTGTAAGAACCTGGAGATAAATTTACTGTGGCTGATCTGGTGATTAATGCACTTCCTATATATTTTTCTATTAGTAAATTAATTTCTCCTTTAGTTAGAGTAGCATTTTTTAAATCAAAATCATGATCAGACTCATTATGGTGAGCATTTAGTGTGTTGTTCTGCAAAAGATCCCTTTTGTGTTCCCACAATTTAAGGAGTTTAAATAAAAGATTATAATCATAATGAGTCTGTGTACCCAAAACATATCTAAAAAAATTTTTAATTTAGATTTAAGATTCTCAGCATCCCCTTTTCTTTGTGTGCATGTCCGATGAAGTTTCAAAGGATGAAATGCATCATATGGAAATTTTTTCTACTTTGTCATAGTGTTTCTTTAAAATATGAACTTTAAAAAAAATATATAGAGTAGAATTTTTTTAAAGTGTTCAGAATTAGTGATCCACTTAGTGTGGCATTCATATTAATTGGTATTAAACATGTCCTTGGAAGCTAAACATTTGAACAATGGAGAATCAAGTTAATGTGGTGGTTAAGTATTTAGGCTAGCCATACACATTATATATGAATAAAGTTCACACATCTGTGTTATTCATTTTCGCACTTGAAAATTTGCATATAAATTTCTGTTATGTATACAGTTTGATTCTATTTTGAATTATAAAAATTATATAAACACATAAACGATTAACTCAATATAGTTCTATATATTTCTAAAGAATTATATATAGAACTATGAAAATTATGATGTAAAAATTATACTATATTTCATAATATTGTGTCCAACCCAATAGGAAATAAACATTAATAATAATTTTTATTGTATTAATCATACTGGCTATTAATGATAAGTGTTGCTTAGAGGTAAAAATTAAAATAAGGTTTGAGAAAAAAAATAAATGATTGATAATTAAATATCTGCAATGATAATTAAGAAAATGTGAAATGAAAGTGCAATAATTATAATAATGCTAATAAGTGATGATGAAAATTATACAATGGCTTCTGAGTATGCTCATCTGATCTTATACCTAGTTAATCTCTAGTGCAGACCCTTGCTCAAGCACAAACCTGTAGTTTATACCACAAATACTGTGTGGACCTTAGATGAGAGTTTCTAAGAAGAGGGCACATAATTTGGTGTGAATAATGCCAGTTCACTCAAACCCTTTATACTAACAAATTCATCAACGACTACTGACCAGTTTTGCATCCAATTTAATTTACAAATTTTGGCTCAGCCTTTAGTATGGTTTTCAGGTACTTTCCAACAATGCTAACCATTGGGATCATATTCCCTTGTCTTGATGAATTGACAATGGTGAGATTTGAATCAGGGTCTCATGATTGGAATGCTAGCATTCTAACAAATCAGCCAAATAAAATAGTAATCATTTGATTTATGTATCTAATAAATAATTTAAGATATACTATATAAAGGATAATTTAAAACTAATAATGGAAAATAAGCTATTAAATGTGCAAAATGATGTGAATATGTAATGATTATTGAAAAAGAAATAGTATTGAATAACACTAACAGTGTAATAATACAAGTGATACTATTTTTACTGCTGAATTTTGGATACAAGTTTTAAAAACAATAAACATGGCTTCCTAATATCATTACAAAAGAAATGAGATTCCACTTATTCCTTTCCAGATATGTTTCATTTTGTTTGGTCTGGTGGGGGTTTAATTAGATTTTTTTTCTCTTTGCTAGTTATGGTCAGTCCATTTTCAGGTGATCACTTAAAAAAAAAATCCCACATAATTGTACAATACATTATCATTTATCTGGTCTGATGTTATATTTGCCCCAACAAACCTGTTCTTTTTATACAATTTGTAATATATCTCAATATTTGTTGTCAATTTCTCTTGTCTTCTCTTTCTCTCTCTCTCTCTCTCTCTCTCTTATTATTATGTTTCTTGAAATTGGCCAGAGATTATGCAAAAATATTTGACCAACTGCCTGAATATAAATAATCAAAAAAAAAAAAATGATTTAAAAAAGTTTCAATAATTGTCTGGCCTTTGCTTTTTTTAAAAAATTTTTTTTAAAGTGTTTTAATTTTTTTGATAATATTTTCTATTTTCTTTTTAATGATAACCCCATTTTTTTTTTATTTGACTTGACATTTTTTGGAGTAAACTCCAAAATCATTTTTGTCAATGGGAAAAAAGTTTTAAACAAATTTGATATCTGTGTTAATCAGGTTTGTTAGCACCGAAAAAAAATCATAATACTAAATATATATATATATATCTATATATATAAATTTGTAAAGCAACAAAAGAAACCTGGAAAGCAAGCAAAAGATATACAGTGTAGCTCAAGTTTCATAATGTCTTATATTTCTTTGTAATGAGTCATATATATATATATATATATATATATATATATATATATATATATATATATATATGATATTTGGAGAACCAACCTTCCTACTATCATGGTTTTCCCAATCAGATATTGTCAGGCAGTAAGGACTTTTACTACCTGACAATATCTAACTGATAGAACGTTTAAAGAACTGGTAAGTTCTTTTTCATTTTGAACATTTAATGTTCAAAAGGTGCAGTATGTTCACAAAACATTTCCATGGTACAAAAAAAAAAATCAGTGCCATGTTCTATGTGATATTTTTGTTGAGCATGAGTTAATTTTGTTAAAAGCAACTCTCATGGCTTGCTTTGGTTGTTAATTTGATTGGTATCTTCCTTTCATTCATTCTGTAGTAATCCTTCCAATGTGTTGTTATCAGAAGATCTAGGCCTTCTTGAGGCCACTTGATTAAATTGGCACTTTGAAATTATTGATACTCAACCTCTGAATTTTTTAGGTACCTCTATAACCTTTCATTTATTGCTGTCTGTGGAGATTTGTGAATCGACACAAGAAGCTGTTCTGAATCATTGCAACTTGTTTTTTCAGATATTTTAAAACAGTAAATTTGGATTAATGGCATCTTTGGGCTTCACTGTATATGAAAAAATGGACTGCTTTTTGAGTTTGGAAGAAATTCCTAAAAATAAAAAAAAAATTAATAAATTGAATCAGCTAGCAAATAATTTTATTCTGACAGGGGTACAATATAAATGTTTTCTTTTTTTTTTTGGATTGTATCTCCCTGTTTGTTTTGTTTCCTTGTCCTGTGCTAACATCATTTTGTACCATGTTTCTTAATTGTAAGTTGACTGTGATTAGACATTTTCTAAGACTTTTAATTCTTTATTATCATTATTTTTTATTAAGTGAAATTAATAAATATCAAAGTATAATAATTCAGTAACAACTTGATTATTATTATGTAGAACTTCTAGTTGTTTTTGTTGTGTCATTCTTGGGTCCTATCAGTGGAATTTCAAAATGGAGTGGTTGTCCAAGTTGGATAATCAAGAGAATGTACTTTTTCATTCTGTTTATTGAAGATGCGAAAAAAAAGAAAAAAAAGAAAAAAGAAATTCTGTACAGTTAATAAGAAATAATTTTGATTGGAATTTTTGGGATGAGAAATTTCCATTGATTGATGGCATCTCCTAGGCCAGACAAAATTCCAAGCAAGCCTTTGAATTTTATGCAGTTACCAGTCTAATTCACCAAATGGCCTAGGCTTATCACCAAGGAGAAACATGGAGCCCCCGCCTCCTGAAAAATCATTTACACACCACCTCCTGAAAATGAAAATGATATGAATTATAATGTTCAATTCAGAGAGCTACTCCATCACTCAAAACATTCTGGTAGTAGGCCTTGGATGGCCACAGATTGGATTTTATTGAAGAAAGTTTAATGTAAGTATCTAACAGTTGATTATGCTGTAAAGATCCAAGAGATACATAATGTGTGAGTCAGAGAGGTATTGTTGAATTGTGATAAATGTGATTTCTGTTGGTCTGGCAAAATGGATAAGCTAACTTGGTTCTGGAATCAAAAGAGCTGGAAAATTATTGGCTTACCTGTATATGCTTTATTTCAGACCAGTACAATTGTAAGTAGACAGAATGTATGGATGTCAGCCAGAAAAAAAGTACAAGATGCAAACTATGAATTGGAGATGTCAAAATCAATCAAATTTCTTGCTTTCCAGTCAACTTTGGTCTCAAAATTTAAATGCAGTGTTAATCATTATCTTCTGTCTTCTTAATTCCTGTTCTTTTATTGTTCTCTCTCATTAATAATATTTTTCTTTTTCTCATATTCTTTCACATTCAGTAACTCCCTTGTGTTTTAGTGACTTTATTACCTTGAAATGATTAAAAAAAAAGTACAGAAATTTATATATCTGGGAAGTGTTTTAACAGGATATAAAATGTGACATTGAAATCCAAGTAGCAAAAGATGTATTCCAAAAGCTAAGCAATGAAGCAGGAAAACTTTGTCAGAAACAAAGAAAAGAGCAATGAACTGCAATGTAATATCAATCATTGTATATAGCAATTAATATAAACAGAAGACTGAATCCAAAATAAATCTGGATGCTGAGAATGCTATGGACAGAATGAATAAACAAGGAAGAAGTCTTAAGGATGATGAAAGCAAAAATAGACATGTAATAAGGAAGGCAAGTGTGGAGAATTTGACACTCACAGAACATATCGAAGGCAAAAGAGACCCGGGTTTGCATCAGGTCAGCTACCTGACCAGCTTGTGTGAATGGATGATGGGATGAGAAAGAAACAAATGTTACTAAGTTACAAGTGAAAAAAGTTGTGGAGAGCCATGATTGCCCACACCCTGAAGAGATATGTACATAGAAGAAGATACAAATCTTGGTTGTTATGCTCACAACATTTCAGCTGTTATATACGCTGGTCTTCTTCAGGTGTTTGCCTTTGTACTACTTAACCTTTTTGAAATTTTGAACCAAACCCTTTATTCTGACATTTTCTTTACTAAAATTTCCTGAACGTGCAGGCTAATAGCTATAATATACACGGTTTAATAAATAAAAATGAGGCATCTATTTCAAATATGACGTATCCATTATAATAATGTTTGCAGTAATAAAAATATAAATATTTTAGTATTATTTAATTTTTTTATGAGCAATCACAAATTAGGGTAAACAGTCATTTTGTTTTTACTTTTTTTTATTGGTACACAGCCTATATCTATTTTCATGTGATCTGTGGTGATACACATAATACATGGATCTGCACTTTGCAGGCAGGTTTTCATCTGTTAGATCAATCCTGCACTTGGTTTCTCTGAAGTACACTGAGTGCAAAGTCTATTCTGGCATGATCTGCAGTGAGACACATACTATAATAAATATGTTATTATATTTTATTGATATAAATTGAAAGGCTACAAAGAAACTCATAGCCACATCCAAATTCATTAATTAGAGAATTGAGTTGGACAAAATAGCTATTTCTTGATGCATTAATAATTTTATAATATAGAAAAAATATTTTTTAAAAATATTAACAAATTTGGAGCAAAATTATATTTGATTCCGCTATCAAAAATATCTATTTATGATAAGTTAATTTTAAAATCTGACCTAAATTTTAAAAGAAAATCATATTGTAATAATCATAAAAACATCATCTTACAAAACCTCTTATAGGAAACAGTTTATTCAACTCCTGATGGAAAAGTATGACTCACAAAATTATTATTATTATAATCTAAATATATGTTTCAGCTTTAAATAACTTACAAAGTGTTGATAAACCATAAAAAAGCAAATTAATCAACAACTCTGGACTTAATCAATTAATGCCTTGTAATGTGGGTGTGTTTGTGTGTGTAACCCAGGGCTCCACATCTGAAACATTGACTTTACATTCTCATGTGCAATGAGAGATAGAGACTGCTCTTGCTGCCTCTCAAGTTGATATTTAAATGTCATGGATCTTCTCGTGCACTTTCCAGATGCAGTTGGACCAGTCAGGTCAACCCTGCATTTTGTTTCTCTGAAACACACTAAGTTCAAATCTGTTCTGTCATGAGCTGAGGTGAAACATAGTTTTTCATTTAATCTACTGGGTTAGCCAAAAAGTTAAATTTTGACTTTTGTCACTAAACCAGCATAAATAGCATTTAATTTTAACTCTATTCAAAAAGATTGCTTTGCTTTGTGATGACTGTTATATCCTTATATATTTTTAATGATTTAAATTGTTAAGCTTATTTTCTTCTTCCATCTTTAAATCATTAAAAAACAATTTAAATCATTAAAAATAACCAAAATCAAGCATTGAAAATTATTTACACCAATTTGATTATATTAGTGACTTTTCCATGAAGTGAAAAAATCCTACTGGACCATGTATTATTTACTACTTGACTATGTTAAAAATGTTCTGTTTTTGAAACCAGTTGTGACAGTTGATGAAAAGTGGATACTTTACAACACTATGGAATTGCTATAAATATAAATTTAGTGAGTACATGTGTTTGAGTAGACATCATTGGTTTTGATTTTTTTTGTTTTTTTGCAAAGTGAAATCATTGACTTAGATCATTTAAAGTTTTATTAAAGAAAATGTACCTTTCACCAAGGATTGAACTTGCTTCCCTTTTGGGATGTCTACTCAAATACAAGTACGCACTAAATGTTTATAGTGTTATACACCGCTTCAAATTAGTTTTCTCTGGTTCACTCCATATCAAATCCTAATTGTTGGATATGAACACTATGAAAGCAAAATTTTAAATAAAAATGTTGCTCTTTGTGCAGGGGCTCCAAGCATCATATCTAGCTCACCAAACAAATCTCTTCCAAATTATAAAATTCAATTTAAAAGAAACCAATTACAAATGTTGCCACTAAAGCAAAAGCAGGACAAAAACACTGAGTCATGTATCCACCCTGACTGCTTAAAAGGATACATTTGTAACATTCAAGGCCATTGCAGGTGAGTAAGTAGGCTGTCACCAACACCACCAGTAGCCTCAATCAACACAACATTCAGTGTCTCATCCATAAATAGACATTCCACCTTGATCCTTTACATAGGCAATGCAAAAAAATTTATTTAAACATAACTTGTCTTTTTTTTTCCACCTCACCAGTGGTACTATGTTGTTTTTGTGTGTTCTTATGCAACCATACTTAGTATATAACAATAGTAATAGTACTGAGAAATCAGAGAATTTGAATTCCAGTTGACTTCATTACACTCAGATATGTGCTAATACCCATCCCCCCCCCAGCTCTGAGTTGAAAAGCAGGACAGACTGAGTCCTATAGCCTTCGTTGGCAACCAGTCTGCCGCAGAAACAATAATGGCTTTCCAAATTTCTAGGAAACAGTTCTATAAAGACAGGTAATCTTTAGGAACTTATCCTGCTTATTTTCTTTTCAATCTGAGAATGGTCACAATTCACTTTATAGTATCAAAAAGAATTAAACCATTTTCATAATTTAATAGAAAACATTTATTTATTAAGATATTTCCAGATTAAAATGCTGTTCTTATCATATTTCTGTTCAGAAGTATGATGCTTTTTGACTCATGTCATCAGCTGTATTATGATTTCTTAACCCCATTCAAACTGAATCACTGCAGTTCCAAAGATCAAATTTATGACTAGAAGATTTGCCACTTTTTAACTACAAGATGATTTCTTTTGTCAGAATAAATTATGTTCATCACAGAAAACCCTTTTTCAGTCTCTGCAGAACTTACAGTAATGGTATTAACTATATTTTTAACTATTATATATCGGCTATTAATATATAAGATTATTTTCCAATAATCCAACAACTGGTTTATTTAGCTTTTATAATTTTAGGAATGAGTTCCTGCAAACCAGTAGGATGCCATCACTGCAGAAAGAAATGGCAACCTACTGTGGGAAAATCTTCTACCTAGTCAGTCATGAATCAAAAGAGACATGATCGCCCAATCGTATATCATGTATGGCACTTAAATGACTGATTGAATAAGAAATAATAGATTAAAAAAAATTAATTGCTTTAATAATAATGTGGAAAGGAAAGAGCCACGTGAGAAACTAAATGAACTACCATTAACAATATCAAAAACTGGTCTTCATCCAAAGAAGATATATGGTAAGGTTTGAAGAGGATCATCTATGATGAGATCCTTTTGGAAAGTCAAATGTTTGATGTTAATAAATACTGAACCCAATTAGACCAGATGAAGGCAGTAGTTGATGAAAAATATCCAAAATTAAATATAATTAAATACTTGATCAAAATTGATGAATCTATATATATATAAAATAAAATAATAATGCTAATTTTATTTAGAAATTCTTTATAGATTTATAATTTAGCGATTCTTGATAAAATCCAAAGAAGAATCTGCAAGGTTATTATTGGTCCTGACTTGGCATCTTGACTTCAGTCAGTTTCCCACCGCCATAATATAGCTTACCTGTGTCTTTTCTACAAATACTTTCATGGTAATTGTTCTGATGAACTTTCTGCTATGGTACGTAAACTTTAAAAAATTAAGCACAGTACTAAAATGGCCGGAAGGTTTTATCATTTTACAGTTGAAATGGCTAGGTGTAACTGTAAATTCTATGCTAACAATTTCTTCTATTGCACCTCTCACTTGTGGAACTCTCTTCCAGGTTCTTGCTTTCCAGTCAACTTTGATCTTCCAAAATTTAAATGCAATGTCAATTGCTATCTTTTGTTCTTTTATTCTTCTCTCTCCTTAATAGTATTTTTTCTCATATTCTCTAGCATTCAGCAACCCCTTGTGTCTTAATGGCTTTATTGCCTTGCTTGAGGTGAAATGATTAAAAAAAAGTGTCTGTCATTATTGACTTATGTGGCATAGTTAAGCTATGTAATAAAAAATAAATTACATAATATACCCTTTCCAAAAATAAACAACTTCGATCTTCAACAATTTAAATGCAATGTCAATCGTTGCCGTTTTTCTTCTTGATTCTTGTTCTTCCATCATCCTCTCTCCTTAATAGTAGTTTTTCTCATATTCATTAACACTCAGTAACTGCTTCCATCCTAGTGGTTTTATTGCCTTGTTTGGGGTGAATTGATTAAAAAACAAACAAAAAAAGAAGCTATTAATCATAGCAATTAAAATATGTAAAATTATATAATTTAATATATATTAAATTTAAAAGAATTTCTGCTAATAAAGAGCTCAGTATAAGACAATAATGACTGATAATTATTAGTAAATTAGATATAAGAATATTACTATATATATATATATATATATATATATATATATATATATATATATATATATATGAATATATATGTATGTATGTATGTATATATGTATATATATATATATATATATATATATATATATATATATATTTTAAATAAAAACAGACCACTTTAAGGTTCCATGTAATAAATTATTTCACCACAGCCCTTTTAAAGGACTGCAGATCATCAGACTTTACTTCCAAACAAAAAATGAAAAGAAAATTTACACATTTTTGATGGGCCATATTAAACATATGTAAATTAATGAAGTGACGAAGTGAGGGGGGAGAGAGAAGACATGAGTGAGTTAGCAGACATTGACACATTTAAATGGTTAACTTAATGGAAGTTATATATTGATATCGAAGGGGGAGAGGAGAAAAAACTCATAGAGAGAAAAAGAGAGAAGGAAGTCACGAGAGAAGGTGTCACTAATTTTCTTCATAAAAAAAAAAAATGGCTAGAAACAGACGCTGTTATTTTGTTTTACTTTGAAAATGTTATTTTTGGGTTTCATAAAGATTATAATGTTTGATATAAATTTGAATGTCTCTAAACTGTCTACAAATAATTTAATTTGGTGTTTGTTAGTGATTTAAATTTTTTTTAAATTTTGGGGATTTCCTATGAAATAGTCGATTAGAAAAATATTCATAGAAAGTATATTAAAAGAATAAAATTTTATTTTAAAATATAAGTTTACATCTACCAATCTTTTTTTTAATCTCTTTAAAAAATTTTTATTATTGATTATTAAGTTGACATCTCTATCCGTTTGAATTTTGTTCATGAATTTAACTCGTGACTGTTTCTAGATAGGTAATCTCTTTTACTTAAATTTTAGTTAAGTTAATATGGGGTAATATTTGAAGGTAATATTAAAGATCTTGCTCTGTCATATACTGTATACACACCCATGCAAATATCACATATATATTTCTTTACATGTGCAATCACTCATACAGGTACCCATGTACCGATATACACAGGTAACTTCATGTATTAACACCTACCTAAATATCAAAAATTTTCCATCATTTTATCATTTTTTTATCATCAACAATGATTATTAAAGGGTAATATATTTCAATTTAAATTAAATTATCAATTTAAAAAATTTTCCTCCATATTATAAAGAATTTTAAACTCACACTTCCAATTGGAGAATATTAAATGAGAAAATGGGATAAAACACTAATAACAGGACTGTAAGTCCTTCTTTTATAATATTCTATATATCCATAAATATACACATACACACATATCCGTACACACACACGCATACATATACATACATATCCATATATATATATATATACATATATTCACATACACACATACACATATACATATATACATATACACATATATACACATATACACACACATATACATATACACATACACACAAATATATACATATACATATATACACGCACATGTGCGTGCATGCAAAAAACATATCAAAATCCATACTTAATTACATTATTATATCTATATTCTCCCATATTATATATATGAACTCACAACTTCTTATATTTATACATACATACATACACTATGAAACGACATACATGTACCCATCTATATATACACACCCACACTCACACATACATATATAGAAATTATAAAAAATTGTATACATACACATCCGCACATATACATATACTTACATACCCACCCACACACACATATATACACCCATATACATATAACTACATATATTTAAAAAAAAATAAATAAAAGCAGATCACCTATATACATACAAGTATATATACATACATATCCATAACCATACCCACCCGCTTCAAAAATGTGCCCACAATATACAAAAATAACACATGCATGCCTATCTTTCCATATAAATGCATCTACATATACATATCAAAAGACATATCAATGTTCAAGTTCAATTACATAGTTATATACATACAGTTATGTGTTTGCACTTATGTGTGCATAGCAACATTTCCAAAAACAAAAAACCAAGATCATGTAATATTAGTCTTCCTATATAGTTATTCCTAAATATATTTAGTTAGATTTAGGTTGTTCTTATGTCGGCATTTAAAAATTAGTTCATTATGTTTGTTTAGCAATAAATCTGGATCTTTATGTTTATATATATATATATATATATATATATATATATATATATATATATATATATATATCCAGAAATATCTAAAGACACTACTCCGTCATGATAAAGTTGTGTGGGTGGTGTAATGAATAGTGGTTTGAAGTGAGAAATTGGAGAGCTAAGTTTGAATTCCAATCAGGTTCTTTACTTGGGAAAGTTATGAATCCATCTTTTCTCTCCCCAAGTATGGGTTAAATAGTAGGACTTGTATCTGGAAAAGTGATTGTTATCTCTAAAGGAAATTGTTAATGTAATATTCACTCACAAAAAACAAAAACAAAAAGAATTATTCTTACAACCCCAAAATATGTTCTAGCTTTAAATAACCCTCAAAAGGTTGATAAACTAAACGTCAATCAATCAATCAGATCTACCATTATTAAGTCTTGCAGACCCCACAGAAGATCAATAGGGCACAGTGCAAAACATGCTAGCTGTTGATGTAGATTTTATAACAAGTAAGTTTTTATGGGATAGAGTTTCTAGCTCCATGCCCAACAGGTATTGAATTATGAGTTATCCTTCTCCTTGACTAGTCGACAAACAAAGCTGAAGAGTTCAATCTGCCCTACTATTTAACTCATAACTCGGTGTGTGGGGGGGGTAGAAGAGATTAATTCATACCTTTTCACCAAGGGTATTTGTGTGAAAATGAATGCAATGAGCTCAACTGAAATTGGAATTTGGCTTAATCTCATTCCAAATTGCTAACATTTACACCACCCACCCCTAAAATGACCTTTGGTTAAAAGTTTCACAAAATGAGTGATCTCCAGGTGGTTCAGAGTATGAATATGGAAAAATCAAACCTCAAACTATATACCTACCACTAGGGGAAAATGTTTTTAAAGACTTCATAAACAATAACACCCACATGGGAGGAAAAAGTAAATATATAAAATTGGAGGTCAACATAACCTGGGTGATACCTGTAGAAAAAAGATTAGAAAGCCAGAAGCAACACAAAGATGTATAAAAAAAAAATCCCACAACTGGGACATAGTAGAGCAAATACTTGTTAATATGCTAATGTTGGCAAGAATATTGGTAAATATATAAGACAATTTGGCAAACTTCTATTTTTACATGTTTTGCCAATGAACCAGCATTATACCAAGTGTTTCAAAAGTCACACAATTTTTTAAAACCCAATAAAAAACAAAGTGTATTCCATAGAAACATTTATTAAGCATATAAGAAACAATGAAATATTGGGGGCTATATAAAATTAATCATAATAGTCGCTAAAGTGAATTTGTTGTTGTGAAGACCACACAACTTGTAGTTTCGCTGAGCTGCTGTGGCAGATTTCGCATTTGTCTATAGTTGTATAAATTCAATTTATGTCTGCAAGTTCATTACTTAAAATTGAAAACAAATTGAGACATTTAATGAATATTATTCAAAACCCCATTACATTTATAACTCATGAAAATTATCTGGTTGGTCAGATTTAACATGCCAATAAAATTCCAGTTAGATTAATAATTGTTTGTCTTTTGGAATGCACAATATATATATATATATATATGTATGTATGTATAGTTGGCCACTCATATTTGAGGATACCTGTTTACTAGAGAAACTAGCCAATCCTTATTGCAGACGCTTTCTCAGGTGCATTTTGTCTTTATTCAACATCCACAGAGCCCACCTGTGGCTTATACAGCAATTATACTGAGCAGACCTTAGTTACAGTTTCTGGGAAAGAGTGTGATATCTAGCATGATCAACAGCTATCTATCCAATTTCACTCACAAGGCTTGGGTCAACCTGTGGTATGGTTTTCAAGCACTTTGCAAAGGTGCCACATGCTGGGATTGACCCCTCTGAATGTCCGAGAAATTTTTCTAGAAAATATTCGTTCTTTGACAGGATTCGAACCTGCATCCTATACGGAACCGTCATTTACGCTGACGTGCCTTATACCGATCGGCCACAAAGGTCGAATTTACTGCTTATAAACTTCAATCTTCCATGAATCTCGTACATTCATAACTGCTCTGGCGTATCAAATGTAAACAAATGACGTCATATATTAAGAAATGGACAAAGTCCGACAATTTATTTATTAAAGACATTTTTAATTTTTATTTTATGTTTAACGTTCTTTTTATAGATACAAGTATTAAGTAAATGCTCTGTTTATAATAAACAGTATTAAATAACATTTACCGGCCTGAATGTCCGAGAAGGGGGCCTCCCCACAAGGCTGTACCTCTCCTTTAGGAGGGGGCTGGGTTTATTGCCCGGCGCCTGAAGCATCCACAAAAAGTAAGAGGAAGTGCTGAGGGGGCTTGTGCAATTTCTCACGGTATTGCCGTTTAAACCCACTTTAAACCTCGACCACGTGTCACATTTGGTAGCGACGTGGGTGCTCTGAAAAATTCTCCATACACTAAAAATAAATGTAACAACTTAACTAATATATCATGTGACAAAATTTGTAAATTGTTTTTCATCTGTTGCTTGCAGTCAAGGCATAACATTAACTAAAAATTGCCATTATTTTTAGTCTGTAATCAAAGACAGTAAAAAGAAAAGTAAGAACAAGCAATTTTACAACCTAAATTAAACAATGAATTGTAGTGGGACGTGGAATAAATGATTTGAATAGATGTTTGGTTTAACATTGTAAAAGAATATGCAGCATAAGCAGTTAAGTGGATGACACAAATGCAGTTTCACAAAAACAATTTAATTTGTAATACAAGGGAAGCAACTCTTATTGTTTAAAAACGAGTTACCTCCCGCTAAAATAGATTTATTATTTTTATTATTATTATTATTATTGTTTAGTTTACACGATTTAAAAAAAATAAGCAACTTAGAATTTTGACCAATACTTATGCTGCTTAATTTATGTGTAAGAATTAGTAATCAAATTGCTTAAATAGTTGCTTAAATTATTTATGTTTGAATCCTATAAACAAAAAAGTTATTTCAAAGTAACCAAACTAGCAGAATTTAGAATTAGAAATAGAATCCTTGAATACAGAATGACATATTTAGTAACTCTTTTAGTTTTATTATATTTTTGAATTGTTTAAGCAATAGTGACGTCAGCATCAAATTGTGAGTACAATTGCTTATAAACGAGTTTCTTATAAAAAAAAACATTTGTTTACTCGAGAAACAAAGTGTAGGCTATTGAATTGATCAAAATATATTTTATGTTAAATAAATTAACGTTGTGGTTTAATAATTTAAAAAGAAATAATTAAAAAGACTTGATTTGATCCATTTAAATATTTCATCAAATAAAATCAAAAAATAAATACTGAATAAAAGACAAATAGTTAAAAAAAAGAAAAGAAAAAATAAATGCAGTAGATAAAAATATCACTTCATTTTATATGCCCTGGTCATGACGTTAAACTGCATCTGTGTCCTGGGAATGACGTTAAACTGCATCCACATCCTGGACATGAAGCTAAACTGCAATCATGTTTTTCTTTTCTTTTGTTGCAGCGGGCCGAGAGGTGTGAGTGCCAATCGACCGTACAACTAAAATAGGGGACACAAAGGCAAGGAGATGGCATAGCAAGGAAGGATGACAAACGCAGATGGTCCGTTGTAGACGATGGAAATCGTGTCTTTATTTGCGAACGGTGGATGGTAAGACGACAGAGGTCGTTTGTTCGGGAACGGTGTCCGGACGTTAACGGGCGCTGGACGTCAGTGGGCACTGGATTAGATCGTCAGCGGGTAGCGGGACGTCAGTAGAGCGCCGCAGGGGTGAGCTGGAGGCCGCTGGAAGCTGTTGGGGTGAGCTGGAGACTGCAGGAGTGCTGGAAGCTGCAGGAGTGAGCTGGAAACTGCAGGAGTGCTGGAAGCTGCAGGAGTGAGCTGGAAGCGGTAGGAGTGCTGGAAGCTGCAGGAGTGAGCTGGAAGCGGTAGGAGTGAGCTGGAGACTGCTGGAAGCTGCAGGAGTGCTGGAAGCTGCAGGAGTGAGCTGGAAGCGGTAGGAGTGCTGGAAGCTGCAGGAGGAGCTGGAAGCTGGAGCTGGAGACTGCGGCAGGAGTGCTGGAAGCTGCAGGAGTGAGCTGGAAGGAGACTGCTGGAAACTGCAGGAGGAGCTGGAAGCGGTAGGAGTGAGCTGGAGACTGCTGGAAACTGCAGGGAGTGCTGCTGGAGTGAGCTGCAGGGTAGGAGCTGGAAGCTGCAGGAGTGAGCTGGAAGCGGTGAGCTGGAGACTGCTGGAAGCTGCAGGAGTGCTGGAAGCTGCAGGAGTGAGCTGGAGGCTGCAAGTTAGCCCTGAAAAGGACTGTTTGAACAACTGCTGCTACTGCTGCTGGGTCCCGTCAGCATATGTAAAGCACACATTTACAAAAAGAAAACTGATTCCTTAAAACTACAAATCAACTTCAACGGGGCCACCTGTTTGCCGTGGATGGCGACCCGTGACACTCGTGGACAGAGTCCTAGTGACTGAGTGACTGGTATAAAATGACAGGGAGCTTACACAACACGCCACTTCAGTCCCAACCTGGGATAGTCAGGTGGATGGAATAGCCCAACGAGAATGGCTACAACATGGCTGCGAATCCTTACATCATACTAGGGTAGATATGGTGGGGAAATGCCCGCAGCCACGTTCAGCACGACTATATACTGTCTGTGTAGCCTTAGCGAATCAGGGCGAATGGGATTAGCCCCTCTGGTAGCGTCCCTTAAGAAGGAACTCCGAGGCGGGTGGGGAGCACAGATGGCGAATGCAAAAACAAAATTATATGTCTCTTATAAACGCTCCAAGAGACAGTACGAAAGCTCTGAGACAGAAAGTGACAATGAAATATCAGGAAAAAAACAATTTCCAATTTTTATAGTTATAGAAACATTAGAGTGTGAAATAATAAAAGTGTCACCTTTTGTGTTACAAAAGGTTATGTCAGCCATGATAGAACCAAAATCAGTAAAAAAAAAAAAGAAATAAAATTAACACACTTTTGATTCAAGTAAAAACCATAAAAAATTGCAGAAAATATACTAAAAATCAATCAAGTAAACGGCATGAAAGTAAAGGTTTAGCCACACCAAATTCTTAACTCCTCTAAGGTAGTAATAAAATGCCTAGAACTGTCACTGCTTACTTGGAGAAATTAAAATTGATGCCACCCTAAGATACAAAGTGTAACAGACATCCAAAGAATACAAATAAAAAGAAAGCACATCAATAAGCACACACATACATTTTGACATTCAATGAAGTTACATTACCGAAAGAAATAAAAATAGGATACACAATATCCAAGGTAGAGCCATACATCCCTAATCTCTGTAGATGTCACAAATGTCAGAAATTTGGCCATCTACTAGATCAATGTACGAGAGCACCAGTCTGATGAACATGTGGGGAATTTGAGACTGATCATGAAAAGTCACCCTGTGAGAGGCCTCTTTCATGCCTAAATTTCAAACAAAACCACTCAGCAGATTCTAAAGAGTGTAACATTTAGAAAAAGGAAAAGCAAATAATAAGAATAAAATACACACAAAATATCTAATTTCAAGATGCTAGAAAACAGGTTGAAACTAATTCCCTCCCAACATCATATACAAATATTACTAAAATAACAAATCACCAAAATGTCATAGAAAAACACAATAAGAAACCAAAAACTTAAATGAATTAAAAAAACTAATAGAACTACTAAAATTTAATATATCACACATAAACCAAGCACCCATAGTCAAAACAAATCTTATCCTGTCAACCTCAAACAAAAAAGAATCTTTAAGTACAAAATAATAACTTGGAAAACCCCAATCCAAAGTACAAAAATCCTTCAAGAAATCGAACCCTCCAAACATACACAAGAGAAACAAAAGGTTCATAAAAGAAATAACACAACTCAGTACATCACTGAAGAACCAAGAGAAATGGACATAGACGAACAAATCTCCGTCCCACCTCAAATAAGGTAACGATCATCATCCAGACAAAGATCGCTAAAAGAACCTAATAGAAAATATATAACAAGACCAGACAAGCAGAAACAAAAAAGAACAAAACATTACAAGAAACAAAGTACTAACGGACTAGAGAGCATGGAAATTATGGACATTTCATCCACTAAACATAAGCCAAACAAGCAAAAACTTATAACATCTTAATACATAAGCATGATGCAAAAATGATACAGTGGAATTGACGAAGGCTAAAAATAAAATGAAATGAACTCCTCCTCCTACTCATAACGAATCAATTTCCTGTCATCATTTACCTTCAAGAAACATTCCTAAAACCAAATGATAAAATAGAAATAAAAACTATACTCAATATAATTACATACATGACACTCAACAGAGGGCATTTGGGAGCCTATCAATCCTAAGTAGAAATGACATTCCCCAAAGAAAAATACTTCTAGAAACTAATCTGCAAGCAGTTGTTACAAAAACTACCCTACATTAAACTGTTAACATATGTTCTACTTACATCCCACCTCATGACCCTATAACAGAAACTGATCTAAATAAACTAATAAAAGAACTACCAAAACCATTCATATTATTAGGTGACTAACAGACAAAACCATTCATATTATTAGGTGACTAACAGACAAAACCATTCATATTATTAGGTGACTTTAACGGACAAAAAAATGAAAAACCTGGAAAATGTAATTAACAAGAATGATTTATGTTTATAATATGATGAGTCTAATACATATCTACATCCTGTATTAGGTACATACTCAGCTGTTGAACTATCACTGTGTGACCCCTCTATTTTTATGGATTGCAGTTGGCAAGTACTCGTCGATTAATGCAGCAGTGATTACTACCCAATTATATTGACGAGTTCAGAACTGATTGAAAATAATCTCGATGGAAACTAAACAAAGCAGAATGAAGGGAATATAAAAAAAACAATGCCGTGAAAAACTAACAGACAAAGACGACAACAAATCTATTGAATATTTCTCTGAAACATTAATAGTAATTGCGAGAAAATGTATACCAAAAAACACTAAATTAACTAAGCATCAAAGACCATAGTTCGACGAAGATTGCAAAAAGGCAGTATGATTACGTAGAGAAGCACTACGAAAATTTAATACGAAACCTACAACCCATAATTTAAATCTATTCAAACTAAATAGAGCAATAGCAAGCAGAACCATCAAAGAAGCTAAAAGAAAATCATGGAGAGAGTACATAAATGACATAACTATGTCCATAACATCCATGTACATAAATAAGCTCCCATGACAACCGACCAAAGTCTGGAATATGATATTATATAGGTATATAGATATAGATATAATATTACTGGCAAAAATCTATCACCTTTCTCAAAATAACATAAAAATAACACGCAAAAAGGATGTTGCAAATCTATTTGCAGAAAGCTTTAAACAAAATTCCTTCAGCGCAATCTACAAACAGCAATTCCAAAAAGTTAAGCAAGATGCAGAAAAAAAATAAGCTGAAGAAGATTACAACCATTCTTTTACCCTTATAAACTCGCTTAGATGAAATTCATTATGAATTTCTTAAACAATTCCCCCTAAAGTCCTTAAAATATCTGTTAAAACATCTTTAGTGAAATATGGTTTAAGGGCAAACTCACGAATAGTTGGAAGCAAGCTTCTGTGATCCCTATACCAAAATCACATAAAGACAAATCAAAACCCCAAAACTTCCGACCCATAACATTAACAAGTTTCAGATGCAAAACCTTAAAAAGAATAGTGAATAAAGGACTGAAACGGTTTAATTACCAACTTCCGAAACAAAGGCATCATAGACAACATAGTCCGCCTAGAAACATTCGTTAAAGTGGCTTTTATTAAAAATGAACACGCAGTAGTCACTTTCTTTAATCTAGAAAAGGCCTATGGAACAACATGGAGACATGGAAAGGCCTATACAATCTTGGATTAAAGAGCAGATTGCCCAATTTGCTAAATAATTTTTTGTCAGGTAGAAATTTCAAAGTTCACGGTTGCATTCTGTCCGTCACTCATTTCAACATAAAAATTAACAACATTATTAATTGCTTAAATCAAGGAGTTGATAGTTCATTATATATAGACAACCTTTTGTTCTGCTACAGGTAAAAAAAAAAAAAAAAAAAAAATAGGCATACTACAGAACGACAACTGTAAGTGTGCCTAAATAAATTAAATCCCCAACCAAAACAAAATGTATGCAATCTGAAAAGATGCACAATGGCCTTAAACTTGAAGGAACAGAAATTGAAATCACTGACAAACATAAATTTCTGGGAATCATTTTTGATAAAAAAAAACATACTTTTATCCCCTCTTAAAATGCATAAAACAAAAATGCTTCAAAGCATTACAATTACTACAGATTGTGGCTAATACTGACTGGGGATCAGATCAAATATCACCCGTGAAATCATATAGAGCTCTAATAAGAACCAAACTGGACTACGGAAGTTTCATATATGGGTTAACCCGGAAATCCTACCTAAGGACTCTTGACCCATCCAACATGCAGGATTACAACTGGCTCTGGGTTTATACGCTGAAGCCCATGAGGCACCATTGGAATTGAGACGAGAAAAACTGGCTCTACAATATTATCTAAAATTCAAATCCTGCTCAACTAACCCTGATTTCCATTGTACCTTTAACTCTAAATACAAAAATCTATTTGCTATAAGATAAAAATGCTATCAAACCATTTCGCCATTATATAGAAAATCTCATCAGGGAAATTCAAATAAATCTAACACTTTTTTAATACCACCATCTAAAAAAAACCAAACAAAAACAACAACAAAAAACAAAAAAACAACAACAAAAAACAAAAAAACAAAAAAAACAACAAAAAACAAAAAAACAAAACACACCCTAGTTAATGAAACACCCTACAATACTGCTAAACCTTACTAAATACTCTAATATTGATACTAACTTAACCGTTTACATGGAAGAAATCCATAATGTTCGACAAGCACACCCAAATTTTAAACATATATACATCGATGTCTCTAAAATCTTGGGCAGAGATGGATGTTCTGCTATCCATAACAACATAACAATATAGAAATGATTGCCTGACAAAGCCTCAATCTTCAGTGCAGAAGCCTCAGCCGTACACTTGGCTTTAGAAATTATAGAATCCAGTGGGTTAGATAGATTCATCATCATCTCAGATTCACTATATGTACTCACATCTCTGAAGAATAAAAACATGGGGAACCCTTAATAAATAAATTATTAAATAGGATTGACACTATAAGAAAAAAGACGCTGTAATAGTCTTATGCTGGATACCGAGACATATTGGTATACAAGGAAATGGAAACTCCGACAGAATGGCAAAGGAATCACTGAACATTGTCCTCTCAAATGTAAAGGTTCCACACACCGACTTCCGACCGACCATAAACAGGACCATTAATGGCAGCAATTATGGAACAACTGTTAAAACAACAAATTGCTCAACATCCAAACAATTATTAGTGAAAGACAGACAAGTTACAGAAAGATAAGGAGGGAGGAGGTGGTAGTAGCCAGACTCCGTATAGGACACACATATATAACCCACCAACATTTACTCAAAAATGAGGAACTGCTAGTCTGTGTCCCATGTTAGGAACATATACTACTTAATTGCTATAACTTTCAGCAAACCCGAAACAATTCTACAAATTGGATAACATAAAAGGGTCAATTTGAAGATACTGATCCAAGTAACATCATAAATTTCATTAAAGAAATTGGGCTCTACAGGAAAATTTAAAAAAAAAAAAAACTCTTTACCAAACATGCTTACCTACATTGTTTTGCAACCAATTTACAGTTCCCCAACTAAAAGGATTAACTTTTATCTTCATTCTTAAAAGTTCCCGTTTTGTCAATGGTGGTTCTGCTTGACAAAAGAAATTCGATGATTTAAATTTTCCGAGGACTTGTTTTTATAACTAATATAAACAGTAAGCGAAACAAAAAAGAATTTCTCGAAATTTCATAAAATTAAATAATTAAATGTGTGTGTGGAGGCAGTAACACACACACATTATATTACTAAAATAAGACTGTTTCAAAAAAAAAAAATCTAATAATAAGTCTTGAAATTTTTATTAAAATTCGACAATTATCCGATATTTGCACCCGAGTCTTTTGGGCAGGACTAGAGGTTTCCGTTTATCTCTTGTTTTCTGTTTATGACTGGGATTCCGGTTCCTTAAAAGTTTTCTAATTCTCTCTCACTCCCACTATCCCCTTCCGTCTTCGTTGTATTATCGCTTGAGATGAATTGAATTGATTGAAAAAAAAGAAAATAATAATTTCCAAATCAATGTTTTTCATCGCAAAAAATCCAAAAATTTCCCATACAAATTTTTGGACCCGCTGATGCTAGATTTTTAACTTACAGTTCCAAGGGTCTAAGAAAGATTTTAAAAATTACATTAAAAATCCTTTGATCTTTTATATTAATAATAACACGAAAGTTTTGACGATAAAATTTTGTCTTACATTTTTTTTCACCGTGTATCTTATTTTTTTAGCGGATTTTTGGAGTTAGCTTTTTAAGTGCATGTGTGCGTACATATGTATGTGTTGGTGCGTCAGCAGTGTGTTTATCAAGAAAGAAGGAAAAAAACACCTCTTTTTAAATTACGATGCAAGCGTGCGCACCTATCCATTGTAAAAAAAAAACAACAAAAAAAACAAAAAAACAAACACAAACACACTTTTATCCAAATAGCAAAGAAGTTGGCTATAAGATGCCCTTAGTTCATCAGCATGCCTTACGGGTCAGTCTGTGTGAGAACGCGTCACAGGGACAGGCGTAGTTGGTTTTTACAACAGTAAGACAGTAAGTCGCCATGTCCCTCGCGCAAGTTGACAAGCGTGAAAAAAAAAAAAAAAAAAAAAAAAAAAAAAAAAAAAAAAAAAAAGAAAAGAAAAAAGGAGACCAAAAGGCAGGGACTCTTAGCATTTTTGTAATAGAAAATTAGATTCTAAACGCTACAGACTGAAAGGCTAGTCTGACCGAATAATAATTGTTCTTCAGTAAGTTTACCTTTTTTCTTTTGCCATAATAAAAGGAAATTATCTCATCGGTTGTTCTTTTATCTTTACTTTGTTCTGCTGTATGTTTGTCTCTATTATCAGACCCGTCACCAAGGGGTCGGGGTGGGGTCTGTACCCCCAGAAAATCATTTGCCTCCTCCCTGAAAAAAAATGTTGCGAACTAATTTTAATGTGAAAATTCTTACTTGCATCCCCTGACTTAAAGATCACCTCCAACTCTAACCACTCTGGCGGCGGAAGTTGGCCCTTCTGGTTTTTCGCTGAACTAAAAATAAATAAATAACAATAAAAAAAAATTAGAATTAACGGTTTATTGAATCACTTCGGAAAATATCTAAATCCTACTGCCAAGCTCCATCTTTACAAGAATCAGATCAAACAAAGAATGGAGTATTGCTGCTATATCTGGACCAGTACTGCTCAATCCTCGCTCTCCAGTCCTGGCAGAGTTCAAATTTGTTTACGTGGCGTTGTTGGTGATGATCTTTTTCATCTTGCAACCCCTATGCCACAGACGAAAAGTTGCTAGTCTCTCACTATTAATGCGGCAAATATTCAAACAAGTTACATTCCTTTGTCCCACCAGGTTGGACCTTCACAGCTAGAACCCCCATTCCCATGTTCACGGTGTCAAATCATCCCCACTGCCTTCGTATTCCTTTGGTAAGAAATATGTTCCATTTGACAGTTTTTTTTCTGCAGAACTGTTACTTTGTGGAACAGACTTCCAGGAGAATGCTTCCGCGACCACTACAATCTTAACTTCTTCAAATATAGTGTCATCTGATATATATATATCTTACATATCCTCATAACATGCACTTCTTACTTTCTCCTTCCCTTACAACAATCTCACTTAGTAACCTTCTGCCTTGGGGTCTGTATTGGGTGAAATAAAGTAAAGTTCTAAGAGATGTTAAAAAAACAAAAAACAAAATAGGAGACTGAATAGACAATTGAAAACATTTTTTTCGCTGAAAACTTTTGCATATCGCATTGCTCTACAATAGACGTTTTCTTCCGAAATATAGAGAAAAAGAAGAAAAAAAAAAAAAACACATGAGGAAGGGAACATCAGCTGCAGATTTAATGAACATTAAAATTAGAGCATCAGAAATATCATCATCATCATCATCATCATCATCATCATCATCATCATCATCCCTTGGACTCATACCTTCCATTGTTTGACATTGTCCAAAGTTTTCGTTGGGCGGATCCAGGCAGTCATGCCTCGAATGTCCAAACCACGATTTTTCTTCGTTTGACAGTGGCCAAACTGGTGTAATTGCCAAGGAGTTTTTCCACAACGGTCTATCAACGGCAGCCATCAGCAATTCTGGTACAGCTTTTCATGGTCATAACGCGCGAGCGCGCCAAAATAACCTGTCCATTGTTTGAAATTGTCCAACCAGTTTTTGCGTTGGTATTCATTTCGAAGGTTTTAGTTACGTCCACCTTCAACGGTACTTTGCATGATGGTCTTGCACAGGCAGTCAAATGTAAAACATCCTCGAAATAAAGCATATCTTCTTGAGAATGTAGGAGTTTGTCCAAACCACGCCATTGTTTTTCTTCGTTTGACAGTGGCGAGAAGAGGACAAATTATTTTATTCCTGAACTCATAATATCATTATTCAGTCATTTATCTATGTCCCTAAATTTTTCTGTAAAAAACTCATTTTCCTGAGAATGGAAAAAATAGAAAATTTTGCCAAGGAGTTTTCTCATTCATTTGCTATAGGTTTCTTAGCCCCATTCGAACACAATCAAATCAGTTCATACTCCAATGGAAGATCAAGCTGTGTTATGGTTTTCTTTGTATCTGCCAACAGAAAGCATAAGTTAATATTCACGTTTCCCATTCATATAATTTAAGAATCTGTTCGCGCGAAGGAGAATTATGTATTACAAAAGAAGGATTCTGGTTTTGATTCAGCGATTTGTACAGTCTGTACTTCTCTTCTTTATCAGGAATATGGTATTAAAAAAAAGAATTCTAAGAGAAGCAATAAAAACGTTCACATACAAAATTTTTCATGGATGTATCGTAAAAAAAATTCTTATTTCAAAACAATATTTTGTCTACTTTTCAAGTTAAAAAAAACCAGTCACTTATAAACAATACACGCAAATTGATTTACATAATTATACCGAACGCGAGCGCGCCAAAATAATGTCAAAAGTGGAAATTTTTTAAAAAGTTTTTTGCTAGCTTTGCCAAAATACAAATCTATTTTTATAGGCTCTTGTTTTTTTTTTGATAATGAACTCACAATTTCGGAAACCCAAAACAAAAGGCAAAACAAAACCACTAAAACGCATATAAATGTGTGGTTATTGCATTTAGGTAGCAATCCTCTTTTTGAGTGAAAGAAACTGAGAAAACGTTATATGATATATATAAAGAATAATAAAAGAACAGGGTTCAAGTGAGATAGACGATAACGACTGACGCGGTATTTAAATTTTATTCCATGTGAAGGTTTTAGTATAACAGAAAAAGTTAACTGGAAGAGAATTCCACCCTTAACACAAGTTAATCGTAAAGAATAATTTGAAAGTGCGAGAAGTTCGAAAAGAAAGTAGAATAGAACTTGCGGTTACACTTTTAGCAATTTCAAAATACTTCAGTTAAATTCCGCGGTAATGATAAAAAAAAAATATTCTGAATGAGCTTTGGTAGCCGTACAAAAAAAAAAAAAAAAAAAAAAAAAAAGGAAATCTGGAACCTAAAATTATTTGTTCTTTTATTGTTATACTGATACTGAAAACGAATCAATCAAACAATAAGTTCATATCCATAGATAGGTACTAAAGAAGGAAAGCTTCATCAGAACAATTACCGTGATGTATAAAATGTTTATAGAAAAGGCGCAATGATGAAGCTGCGTTAATAATAGTAATATTTAAAGAAAAAAAATTAGTAGAAGTTCATTGAAGTGAAGAAACGATTAAGTTTGCCGCAGACGTACATAGAAGAAATGGCTGTTAATAAAGATAAACCAGATCAGATTTAATAACTAAATTGCAGTAAAAAGTTATATCAATAAATTTTTCTTTGTATTTTACCAGGTTGTTTTTTTTTAAATGGGCTCACTAGACCAGATATGAGAAAAAAAGCAATATTCAATGCATAAATGAATAGTAGATTTAAAAATTTTAAAGAATGTGTAAGATAGATTCTAGCGAGAAGGAAAAACTGGTTATAGCATGATATTGTAGTGCCACGCCGCTTATATCCATACATTTTCTCAAATTCTCATTGCGTTACAGTGGTTAATAAATACATGATACTTATTATAGACATTTTTAACCATCGACCAGATATAAAGTAATTCAAATTTAGTAGATTTCTAAAAATCAGGAAAACGGATTGGTCCATTTTATTTTACTTATTATCAATTTTCCTATATTTTTCACGGATGGTCCATTTCCTGACCAAGCTATCCGGAGCCTACCCATCGTTATAAAAGAATCTCGCTATCAACCAAAAGACCAGTAGCAGTTCAATTCTTGGAAAATAAGGCACAGCGCTATATTAACATTTTAATTCTTAATTATTACTCATTCGAGTAATCATACTAATTCCTGTTGATATCACTCATGAACATTACATCTTTCTACACTGATAAAACAGTGGAACTATTCTGTATTTAGCTAAGACTTCAATTGAACTTTGTAGTTAAATTACATTCAATTTTGTACTCAACATTTATTAGCTAAACTTACCCTTTTTTATTACGGAAAAAGGGAAGCAACTTTCTTTATACTTATTGTTGAAATTTGTATACCATTGTTAATACAATAATTTATTAATGTTCACTGAGCTTGATTTTTTTCCTTGATTTTTAAATTTAATGTATGGATGTTGATTATCTTGAAACACGCAGCCGCATTTATATATATTGATCAACCCAACTACTAATCACACCATAACAATATAGTGAACAAAGTTTTCTAGCAGTTGATTCAAAGTGGGAAGGATGTCGAGCAGTAGAAAAGCGGATACATAAACTTTGATTCCGTATAACCAGAGACACGGGAGACCTTGTGTGATTATCATTCTTTGGGACATTTTTAAAGATTAGTCAATGAAATTATAATTAAAACTGTAAAAGGTTTTCACTTCAGACAATTGCATGCACAGATACCAATGCAATCCTGTGCAAATAAATATTGGCATACCCACGTACCCATACAGACGGTTTTGATTAAATATTAGTCACTTGCATAAAAGGCTTATCGAGAAATAGTTTCATAAACACAATTGTGCGCTTACTGACACAGAAGCGTACAGTCACATTCCGGCACATAGAAATTAAAATACTTCAGAATAACTTCTGCATTCGTAGTCAAAAGCGCCTATTCACGCATGCGCATGAATAAGCACAAAGTCAGTATTCGACTTATTAAATTTTAATTAAAAATTTATCAAAATGGGTTCAAACTTTCGAGTCGCTTTCTCAAATTATATTCAATTCTGTTGTTAAAACTTATGGATTCATAAGGAATTAGATAAAAATAATTGTATTATATATAAAACTCCAGGTTATTTATTGTGTTACATTAAAAAAAATGAAAGTTAGTTGGATTATTAATGGTTGGATCAATGAGAAAACAGTCGCCGATGATATTCAAGATTTTATAGATTTTTCCTAATATATATATATATATATATATATATATATATATATATATATATATATATATATATCAAATATGTGGTGCAGTTCAATTTATATTACAATGAATTATTCATACAAAAAGTAGATTAGTAAAGTTAATGATATAAAATGGCGAAAACTCTTCGCAAATAAAATTTTAAAGTTGCATTAACCTACGAACCACTCGATGAATGTTATGATCCTTGTTTTTAATAAGTACAAACTGTATAAGGTCTTTTTTTTAATCTACTCGTATTTTCAACTGTGCACACAGTCATCCTCAGGCATAGAAATTAATTTTTTTTCTAGTAATGAAAGTTAGTTGAATTATTAATGATTGGATCAATGAGAAAACAGTCGCCGATGATATAGAATTTTTAAGTCATTCAAGATTTTATAGATTTTCCTAATATATATATGTACACAATACTTTTACACGTGACTGTATAAAAGTTACCCAAGATGGTGAAAATCATGTTACCAAGATGGTGAAAATCAGGCTTGGCAGAAAAGACTACACGAGTGTTAGCGCAAAGTAACAATGTCGAACCGCCAAAGTTACCCGCTTTGCATATCCATCACTGATATTACCCAGCCAAGGTGCACAGGATATCTTTGTACTCTAGCCGGTTTAACTTTATTGAATTCAGCAGTTTTGTTCTTAATTATAAAAGGTATTTGTGTGAAAGTGAATGAAACGAACTCGACCCGAATTCGAATTAGGCTAACCATTACACCACAATTACTATCACGATGTTAATATTAATAGTAGTAATAGTAATATTAATAAGTTACATTCATATAATAACAGAATTAAAACCATTTACATTAGGAGTATGGCATATTAAACCATTTAGGAGGTCCCTTGAAAATAATTTACTGAGGTTACTTTAGTCTGGTGTCAGGTCACAATAGTGGGAGTACCCGCTAAGGATCGCACACTTTACAAATACAAAGCAGTTCATATATAAGGATGATTTGAATGAATTGAAAATCAACATTAGAATTGGATTAATCATCGCTGTAGATATTACCGATATAGACGTATATGGTAGTTTTTTCTAGAAATTTGACCAAATAATAACCTGTCAGCTGTAAATAGACACACAGCTAAAAATAAAATATTTAAACACTGTACCAATCTGTCTGAAATATAATTTCATATTCTTCTTAAACACAGTGCATATGACATATACCTCATGCATTCCTCTCGCTCACACGCACACAGCTAAAGTGTACTGATATCACCACAATTACATTTACAAATATGACTTGATGTTTATTTAATTAAAATTCAGTTTTGAAAATTTTAAAGATGTGCAACCTGTAAAAGAATCGCTGATAAACTTTGCGCGGGTGCATTCATGCATGCACGCATCTATAAAGACACAGCACTCAAACGCAACGCCTCAACGCATGCGCACGCACAAACAAACGGATACCACTGTTGATGTTGTGAAATAATTGTCAATCGAAAGCTTTACGGTCGCCATTCACTCAAAATTCAAAATGCCGGAAAAGCGACCATGTTCGGTGCAAACAAAGAATAAATAAATAAAACACAGGGAATAGAGAAGAAAACTGAAAACAAAAAAACAATGGCATTGAATAATAATGATAATGATAATAATAATAATAATAAAAAACAAACAAAAGAAAATTCATTAATTTCTCTTTAAAAAGACAAATCTCTATCCTTCTTCGCAACAGACTTGATTTCTTTTGTTAGTTTTGTCTCATCTCTTTCTTTCATTTCAGTCATTCCTCTTTGGGGAATATCTCCTACCTCTATGCTTTAAGAATTTTTTTCTTTAGCTGTTGAAAGAAAATTCACCGAGTAATTGTTTCCACAGAAAAATATCAAGAAATCTGACGACATCATCGAACCCTTCGTCTGCTTTATTCCTTCCTCCTTGCATATTACTTCATCTCTATTCTGATCCTATAGTTGCTACTGTTTCATCAGTTTTTATATATACCTGCTTCAGAATTATTGTTATTATGGACATTTTCGGTACTGATCATATCCGTAATAGTTTTGGATGTGGTTATAATTATTTTGATATTATTAAGATTGGGTATATCATTTTGATTAGCAGACATTGAGGAGACGTTAGGTAATATAATATGTCTGCTTTTATTTAGTTTATTGTTACTTTTATTGTTATTATTATTGTTGTTATTTTTATTTCTATTTTTTTTAATCATTTTGCTCCATGCAAGGCGATAATGCCACTAACACGTAAGATGTTACTGAGAAAGTGAAAGAGACTGAGAAGACATTAGTGAGGAGAAAGGACAATAAAGGAACAGGCTAAAAAAGACAGAAGATGGCGATTGACGTTGCATTTAAACTTTTGAAAAGCGTAGCAAGAAGCCGTAAAAGAGTGCTACGTGCGAGAAGTGCAAGAAGATAAACTATTAGAATAGAACTTGCGATTGTATCTAGTTAATTAAAGAGTAAAACGATGAAACCTAGATACTAATCTAGTACTATGCTTAAATTCATGGGGTGGAGGTACCAAGGAGGAAAGATTATTACAACAATTGCCATGAAAATATTTATAAAAAAACGCAGAGGGAAGCTACGTCACAGCGTTTGGTAAGTGTCTGATGTCGTAATGCCAGATCAGGACCGATAGTATTACAGAGCTTTCTTTGTATTTTGTCAAGAATTGTCATTTTCCGTTGTTGTAGATTTTGTATAGCTTTCCTTTAGCTTTGTGGATGATATATATATATACATATGTGTGTGTGTGTGTGTGTGTGTGTGTGTGTGTTATGGTAATTTACCTACACATGCATGAACTCTCACAGTCATAAATAGGAGCAGGTACTGTCTTTTGCAGAGGAAAGTTTCCAGCAGTCGGCTCTGACATTCGGACCGAACATTCTTGCTGTAACACTCTCGTTTGTATATGTTTGTATTACTGTTTCTGTTAATATATTTGTTTAACTCAGTTCCTCTCTTGTGTCCTTATTTCTGGCCCTAACAAGGCCACAACAATATATATATATATATATATATATGTGTGTGTGTGTGTGTGTGTGTATGTATATGTGTGTTTATGTGTGTAAAAACTTGTTAGAAAGATTCTGTACAAAACTTATTGCATAGACTAAAACGAGAATTGGAAAAAAGCCACCTAATATTTAATATAGTGATATTTATTTATATGAATTTTTACAGAGAAGAATTAAAACTTTGTTACTTAGAATTGGATTTTCATTGTCTTTTCTTAGAAAATAATTTGTTGTTTTCCTTTTTTAATACTTTTTTTTTTACAAATGAAAAAAATGGAAATCGGGGGCGTAACTGTCTATATATATATCGTTTATGGTAAGGGGAATTTGGTAGAATCTAGTTATGCAATGAATTAAGTATGGGTTTGAACTTGCTGATGAAAAATGTTTCCTTATTAATCCGCCTTTGTTCAGTGGTTCTGTAGTCACACTGGTACAATGGGAAGACACTAAAATTTGGCAGATTTTGTCCTCCGCATTCTTCTATATGTTGGCTAAGGGGTATTTTTCTATTATGTGGGTCCCTAATTTGTTGGCGATGAACTGTCATTTTTTGCCGGAATGACTGGCCTGTTTGGACAATGTAATGCTGGGGGCAACCTTTGCATGTAACTATTTTATATTAAATTCTCTGAGTCGCATGAAAGATCATTTTTAATTTTTAACTTGGATCCGTCTTTGAACTGAAATTCATGTCCCTCTAAATAATGAATATTCCGCAAAGTGGTCGGTTGTATTTTTTCACCTGAGGGTCTTTAATTGTGTTCTGCAGTTTTGCAATTGTCAGTATCTTTTTAAGTGATTTAGGTTGTCGTTTACTTTTTATGATTTGTTATTTTTATAATAGGCTTTTCATTTTTTTGTCCTTTAGTAGGATTGGTAGATTTAGTTGTATGTCTGTGTAGATTTCTGTGTTCTTTGGGTTGAAAGTTGAGATATAAGGGATGACATTTTTTTCTTTTTTTTCCTTTTGTTTCTCGGGGTGTGTGGATGTTAATTTGTTTTGATTTTTCAGTACTATTGTCGATCAAACATTGGCGATATTTTCTCTTGAGTATTTTTTTCATCTCTTCTAATCTGTGGTCTCTTGTGGTTGTGTTTGAAACTATTGTACATATCCGCTTGGCTAGGTTGAGTGGGATGTTGGTATGAGTGTGTTTCGGGTGAGAAGATATAAAAAGGAGATATTGTCGAGAGTCAGTCGTTTTAAAGTATATGTCGGTTTCTAGTTTAGTGTTTGTTTTTGTTATTAATATGTCTAAAAAAGGAAGTTTTTTTGTTGCTGTACTCCATAGTGAATTGGATACTAGGATTTATATTATTAATGGAAAAAATACCCATTAGCCAGCATATAGAAGAATGCGGAGGACAAAATCTGCCAAATTTTGGTGTCTTCCATTTCTACCAGTGTGACTACAGAACCACTGAACAAAGACGGATTAATAAGGAAATATTTTTCATCAGCAAGTTCAAACCCATACTTAATTCATTGCATAACTAGATTCTACCAAATTTCCCTTACCATAAACGACATATATAGCCAGTTACGCCCCTTGATATTTTCTTTTTTTTCATTTGTTCTAAACATAAGCATCAACACGTGGAGATAGAACAGTTAAAAACTTTTTGAAAAGCTAGTTAAAGTAAAAAGCTGGTTAAAGTAAAAAAAAGTGTAAAAAAAATAGAAAACAAATTATTTTTCTAAGAAAGTTTTAATTCTCCTCTGTAAAAATTCATATATTATAAAAAAATATCACTATATTAAATATTAGCCTTTTTTTCCAATATTCGTTTTAGTATATATATATATATATATATATATGTGTGTCTGTGTGCCTGTGTTTGTGTGTTTGTGTGTGTGCGTGTGTGTATGCGCACACGCATAATGCGTAGATTGGAAAGTAGTAAGATGAAGTCGAAAGGAAGAAGGCTGAATGAATGAATGAATAAATACAAAGAAAGAATTACAAAAAAAAAAACAAAAAAAACCCAGTTGAATGGAACAAAAAAGTAAGTAACGACGGTGAAAAGCAAAAAGAAAAAGTAACGAAAGTTGAAGAAAAGAATGACAGAAAAAGAAGAAAAAAAAAAAAAAGAACAGGAAGTGTGGTCGTGGGTCATGGGAAAATTCTTTATCATCTTAGCCCCACAAACTTATTTTACCACAGAATGCTATCACACTTAAACTGGGTAAACTAATAAATATGCAATGGTTGTGGATAATCTGTTTTTCGGTTTTCTCAAGACATCTTCAATATGAATTCTACAATTCTCTATAAATATTTTTATAATATTTTTTCTCACTAATAATTCGCTTATGTGTTATGTTTTCGCTCTATAAATAGGAATTTATTTACTGTCAGGCTCACATGTGATGAGTTTCCCATGGTACAGCCATTGTTAAACATTGTCCAATATAATTCATCTCCGAAAATGCTGTTGTTGTTGTTGTTGTTGTTATTACTACTACATTTCGTATCTTTTGTTTTCTGTTTAGTAAAATCTCTTACTGGTTCATTATTCGAAACCTGGAGTAAGGCAAGTTAGTAAATATATTCATTCTGTTTACACAAATTCTGATGTCAAGTGATACTTAACGTATACGGTGTTTCTATTTCCTTTACATTTATAATACTCTCCTGAGTAAATGAGCAGTTCCATACAGAGTAATTTTTTTTTAAATCTCTTGTAAACAGGGGTTTTGTAAATGTTTTTTGTTTGTAATTGGATAAACATGGTCCTTCATGCCCGCAATAAGACGGATTGTCAAAAGGACTGTTTTTCCTATGACACCGCTTTTATTTTAACTACCTTTACTCTTTGGAAATGTTTATTTGTTTTAAAAAGCGATAATTAGAATTGTAATAACATCTAAGCATATAATGAAAGCGAATTTATACATTTTTTGTTCTTGAGAATATACAACAAAAATATTATTAAAAGATGTGAACGAACTATAAGGAAATACTTATTATTTACCATTTTATAAAGTTTGAATCAATTGGTAATTAGTCAATGTTTTGCCAACAATTCCAATACATAATATAATAAATAGTGTAAATAAACAATCTTATGGTTGTTAGGAAAAGAGAGTAATTTATTGAGAAATAGATCAATAAAATATAACACTACGAATGTAACGACTCATTTATTTCCACGGAAACTACAACAAATACAGGGAGCGCAACAATGTGACACAATAGGCCCCTGTTCAATTCATTAGGATACAGGCGTAGTCAAGTGAACTGTAAATGATTTTATCCGGGATTGGAGAGGACGATTTTATGACTACCAACTGCGTCGCCTGTGAAATCGAGATATGAAAGTTTCAGAGCAACCACTCACTGTTCAAAAGTAAGGAAAAGAAAATAACAAATATTTTCGTGATCAAGTGCCAGACGACCGGAAAGTAGGGTATTCCGCTTATAGGCTTATATATTCAGAGCGAGTCACGGTTAGCGTGAGAAGAGGTAGAAAGTTACAGTTAATGTGAGAAGAGAGAGGAGCTAGCACTTAAGCGCAGAGTTGGAATCACGGTAAGTAAAAAAGACCTAGAGTCACAGTTAGAGTGAGAAAAGATATAGAGTCAGACGGGGTTCTCGCTGGTCGAAGGTAAGATTTGGTCTGATAGTCTATCGCGTGAGAAATCAGTAGTAGAAGCGAAGATGTCCTAAGTATTTACTACGCAGATAATCAATGAATAAAGAATACTGTTATTCGGAACCAACAGTATTCCTGTCTTTCTCACAAAGGCGATATCTCCAGAGAGTCGTATTCAAGACTATTTTGCTTGCTAGATATTTCGCTTTCAATTACCGTATTTGACAGCATATAAGGCGCACTTTTTTTCACTGAAAATATCTTTTAAGATTCCCTTGCGTCTTATATGCCATATATAGTTTTAAAATTCGCGATAGTCGGCCGAAATTAGCTACCTGGCAACTCCTATTAGCTTAGACTTTAGAGTAACTTTCATATCCCTATTGTCATTATTTAAAAGACTATTATGCAGATTAAAATGTTAACATTGATAATATTCATTATATTAATTTCATCACGTTTAATATTAGCACTTTGTCTCACTAAAGTTATATGCAATAAATTCAAATTATATATTTGCAAAATATATTTGTTTTATTAATATTTTTTTCCGATAACTTCCGGTTGCATTGGTATAAATACAATCAGAATTTTTATATCCTAATTGTTCCACTAAGACGTTTACAAGACGCAGGTTGTACAGATCATATAAAGGAAAATTTTTGACTGAATTTCACTCCTTCAGATATGACAACAGCACGAAGGAGGTTAAGCTACACTGTTGTGTACAAACTTCAAGTAATAAACTATGCTAAAGAGCATGGAAATAGAGCAGCTGCATAATATTTTGGCCCTCCACCTACGGAAAAATGATACGTTACTGGCAGTTGCAGGAAAATAACCTACGGGCAGCGGAGAAAGGAAACTGTAACCTATGCCGCCCAAGCCCATACTGGCCTGAAATTGAAGAGGAAATTAAAACGTGGGTTGTAGATGAGAGGAGTACAGACAGAATCCTTACTACGAAAATGATAAGGAACGAGGCTAGAAGATTAGCTAACGAAATGGGGATTCAAATCTTTATAGGAACAGAAGGATGGTGTTATCATTTTATGAAACGGGAAGGTTTGTCAATGCGTACAAAAACATCAATTGCGCAGAGAATGCCAGATGACTATGATGACAAAAAGGTAAAGTTTCATAAATGTGTTATACATGCTCGAAAAAGAGCTCCTTTTGAATTAGGCCAGATAGTAAATAGGGATGATGTCTCATTAAGGTTTGATGGAACATCAAACAAAATTGTGAGTATTAAGGGATCCAAGACTATTACAATGAAAACCACAAACCATGAGAAGACCCATTATACGGCCATTCTTGCATGTTGCGCTGGTGGCACAAAACTGCCTCACTTACTGATTTTTAAGAGAAAAATCACACTGAAAGATAAAATACCAAATGGTGTGCATGTTCATGTTCATCCAAAAAGCTGGATGGATGAAGCTGGTCTACAGTTATGGCTATGAGTTGTATGGGGAAGACGTCCTGGTGGACTATTACAAAAGCCCTCTCTTCTGGTTTGGGATCTGTTCCAAGTGCATAGGACTGAATCCATTAAAAAGAAAGTGGCAGAATTGAAGACAGAAATAGCGATTATTCCTGGTGCAGTTGCAACCTCTGGATGTGTCAATGAATAGACCATTCAAGCAAAACATGAATGGGCAATGGAACACGTGGATGGCAATGCCTGATCACGATTTTACAGGAAGAATAAAAAGACTCAGCATTGCATAAGTCTGCGAATGGGTGGAGCAAGCTTGGGATAATATCAGACCAGAAATTGTGAAATCTTTTAAAAAGTGTGGCATTAGCAATGCTCTCAGTGGAACGGAAGATGAAGCATTATTTAAGAACGATGATAGTATTGAAAAAAAAACGAGTATCAAGTTTTGATAACGAAGACGACGAATCTTATGGATTTGAAGATTAATAAAATTTTAATGGTAACTATACTGTTTTGCTCAATTGTAATAATTGTTTGATTTTCATTTTATTTTCTTACCTTTGGATATAATAAAGTTTTTATAGGATCGTGCTCTTTTTCCTATTGTTTTTCGTTTAATTGTAATCGTGGCTTGTTTAACCAAAATAATACCTCATAAATATAGTCTACGCTGTACCATTTAAAAATAATTTTACTAACTTTGCTAATTAGTAATTTTTTATTGATTTGCCTTGCTGAAATTGGGGTGCGACTTATAGACCCATGCGTCTTATATGCCGTCAAATACGATACATTGTTGGACGTATACCAGGGCTCTCCCAGTTTTGTTGGCATATGGGAGTTAATCATTGGCGCTGAACAAGAAGTTGCGTGAAACATTTCTTCTTCTTCTTCTTCTTCTTCTTCTTCTTCTTCTTCTTCTTCTTCGTAGCTCTTAACACTGTTTTGTTTTTTTACTATCCCTTCCACTTCTGCCATCCACTTGTACAAGCTGTTTACGTAGGTTACTCGCTGTTTCCCTTTGTACCTCTTACTTCAATATATTCTTCTCCGAGCCTTCTTTTCTCATGATGCGTTCCAGAAATATCAACTGTTTCTTTCTAATTCTAAGTGTCCTTTTCGTTTCTATTTTATTTAAAATCTCCTTGTTCACATGCTCCATCCGTAGTATTCTCATTAACCGTCTATGGAATCTCATCTCTGTTGATCAAGTTCCGTTTCATCTGTGAGGAAATTGTCCAGCTTTTTCTGCCATATAATAAAATTGATATGACATAGTACTCTATCACTCTTTTCTTTGTTTTTTTGTTTCTTGGGTATTTTTCTTCGGATTTCGATGTCACATTTTGTCACCTATTTTCAGCTACAAAACCCTATTTCTCCACATGGACATCACCACTGGTAACTTTCGTCGGCGATGAAATGATCCGTGGGTTGACAATGTACAGGGTCCAATCATACGTCAATCATTTTAGACAAATGACTAAGCATAAAATAGTGCACAGTGAGTGTTGGTAGTAATAATAAAATAAGGCTCAATGTAAAAAAATTATAACAAGAAAAATTATATGTCACTATTCTATATAGAGCTAATATAAAATGTGACAACCAAATTAAATACTATTTTGGCTCAATGGAAAAGAGAATGGAAACAAAGATTCTATAGTCTTAAAATTGAACTTGATTGACGGAAAATATACAAACAGCACAGCTCTCTTAAAATATTATTGGCAGATATAAAATGCGATATATGTTGAAAAAGGCAGAATCGGATTGAATTTGGTAAGTCATACGACCTCTTCATTTATTCGCTGTTTTTTTTAACCTTTTTTTCATTATTTGTATTTTTTTTAATTCGTTTGCTTTTATATTCATATATTCATTTCATAGAAAAATGAACTACTCCTTTATCTTGCCAGTAGCTTTTAAATAAAGAAATTTTAGGTCGGAAAGTTTTAATTTGTGCTTGACAATTTCTTTCCTATATGCATGAGACTTTAAGTAGCATCGATCAGTAAGGAATAGATATATAATTCTTCTTGCTATATATATATATATATATGTTATTACAGTTAGGTCAATGCTGTTTTCTGACACGAGTACCATGTAATTCAGTACTACTTGTCTGTCGTTATGAGATAACATAAATGATCCATCATATGTCCCACCCCGACGATATTCAGATCATTGGATTAAATAACCAATCTGTGTGAGTGTTTGTGTGTGGATGAGAGTATGTCTGTGTGTTCGTGTGTGCACGCACGTGTGTTAGTCTGTGCGCATTGTGTGTGTCTTTTTAAAATGATATATTAAAATGAAGAATGATACATTAAGTCCACCATCGCTGGCTTTAAGATTGTTGACACTCTGGCTTCTAGAATTATCTTCATCTTCTAAGTTTTATCACAATTTTAGAAATCCTGAAGTATTTCCCGGATTTTTTACAATTCTTTTCTCTGATGATGAATTATCCGGGCAAATATTCTCGTTTTTAGTTTTTTTTTTTTCAACGATTATATGGAGGTTTTGTCTTCTGTTCCCCATTAAGTCATTATCTATCTATCTATCTATCTATCTATCTATCTATCTCGAATTTGTTTATCTATTTCAATTTGTTGACTTGTTTAATGGATTAGGTGGGGAATCGGATACCAGTCAAGTTCTTTACATTCATTTACGCACAAATATCCTTAGAAAAGGTATAAATGACTTTCTTCCCCATTCCTAGCTATGACTTAAACAGTAGAACTTGTATCTGGAAAAATTATTGCTATCTCAAAAAAGAATTTTAACTCAATATTGATTCGCAAAAGACGAGTTATTCTAAGAATCCAAAAATATATTTCGGCTTAAAATGACCAACAAAGGATAGATAAGTCGTAAAAGATAACACAACTCAATCACTGAATAAATCAAGTAATGGGTTAGGTAGTTTCGTATTTACCATTGGTCGGTGTTCGAGCCTAGTCAAAAGTTAGGATTTCAGATACTGATCTTCTGGGCATACTTGAAAGATTAGTACAATGCAATTCTCTTCGCTTTCATTTGGCCTTAGCTAAATTTTATATAATCAATCTCAAGCGGTTAATACCTGTATAATTCTCAGTTTGTTAATCTACATATGTATCTATTTCTTAACGTTCTCTTTCGGTCTGTTTATCCATCTTTGTTCTTTAGTTGAGACGGTAAACGAATACAGAACTTTGTCGCCGCGATGACTTCAGTTTAAAACCTCAACTGCTATCTCAAAAATTTGAAAGAGAAATAAAGAGAAAAAGAGACACAAACAAGGCGGGAGAGAGAAATAGAGAGACATGGTATAAACCATTGAAAGAAAAGCAGAAGAGGAAGTTAATAAGTAATAAGAAGGACGCACATATTAAATGTATATGTACCATTTACCTACATGTAATATATTTGCCAACACAAACAAGAGACAAGTGTAGATTTATGTATAGATTTTACATGATTTGCGAATACAATAGTAATTGGAGTTTGTGTGAGTGACGCGAATGGGTTATATACGAAGCCTTTTTCTTTCTACCTCCTACTTCACAACCATTTCTCACGGCTCTCAGTACAGAATAACTTGTTGATGACATCTAAATGGAAACAATCATATTTTCATCGCTCACTGACGTCATAACCACTAAGTTGCCGATAACTATTCTCTTTGTGTGTATGCATGCATATATGTATGCGTGGCCGAGTCGTTAGAACGTTCGCTTTCTGAACATGATTCCCGGGTTCGAATCTCGCCACGATTGATTTGTCAGGAAGGCACCTTTGGAAAGTGAAATTGGGTAGACGGAAGTGTGAGTGAAATTGGGTAGACGGAACACTTGAGGGCCGTTGATAGCTGTGTTAGCACGAAGTCACAAGTCATGGTGACCGAGGGTTTGAGTGTGCTGGCCTTGTTCAGATTGCTGATCACACTAGATAATACGCTCTCTTCCAGAAACTGTAACTATGGTCTGCTCAGCGGTATAGCCCTATATCTATTTTTTATAAACCACAACTATGGGTAAATAGCTGGACAGGCTGGGTTATATAGACTTGCGAGAAGGTCTAGGAGAAGGAAAAACTGAATTTAAAACCAGCAACTAAGAGTGGCTAAATAGTAGGGAAGTCTTGGCTCTGTATTGGCTCAACTAGACGAGAAGGAAAACTATGAATTCGGAGTCCTGAAGACTGATTTCATTCTGGCAACTCCCGCGACGACGCCAGTGCCAAGATAAGCTGTATTGGTCTCTGCTTTTCTCTTGGACAGCATGAGAGGGGAAGACGTAGTGCATAGGCAACTGCCGATCTCTCATAAAAACCCTGTATATATAGGGTATAACTCTTCAGGCGCAGATCCATGGTCTTTCGGGACCGACGGATGTTATACGATTAATGTGAGTCAAATTTGTCACTTATCTGATTGATGTCACCTTCAGTATTTCGTGGACGGGCCTGTTCGCCCACTCTTCAGAGGGTATCAGCGATTCATGGCTTATATTTATTCAATTTTTTTTTTATACACATTTGTAAATTTTCTTCTGTATTCTCTGTGTTTGTGTCTTGCGTGCGCCCATCTGCACGGATGTGCGTCTTCCTCATGTTTCCATTTTTCTTCGTCTTTTTCTTCCTGTTGCAAACTTAATCTGATTTTGATCCGGCTGTAGAATTTGTGACCTATTTTTAGTTATTTATTTTTATTTGGGCATTTTATTTTTTTGCCATGAAAGTTGTATTTCGTTTATTTACGTTTTTATATAAATAATTGTTATTAATGTTTAGGCAATATATATATATATATATATATATATATATATATATATATATATGCATGTTTCATTAAATAATATAGACAAGTTTTGTCTATTTATTTTAAGTAAATTCCTTTCATATTGTCGAATAAGCCTTTTAACATTATCACTGAAAATGATTTTAATGGAAAATGCTGCCTAAATACACACAATATCTATCTATCTATCTATCTATCTATCTATCTATCTATCTATCTATCTATCTATCTATAATGATGTTAGTGCTTAAATGGTAAATACGTATACCTACACAGGATCACATATACATATATACACACACATGTATAGGCATATTTATATATGTTTACTGGGTTATTATTTCGTTTTTTAATTGGGTTTGGTGGTATCAAGTATTAATTGTAGGAAGTTAGATTTATAATTAAATTTATATATTATTGTCAGAATTTATGTTCATATGTCTGTAATTATACACCTGTGTATACGCACATGTACACATCTATTCACACACGTATATAGGCATATGTTTGCGTACATATGTACACACAAACGCGCGTACGCGGGTACATGTGCACGTAAGTCTATGCTTTGTTAATAATAGACTAGTGCATAGTGAAGTTATTTCATTTTTTAAATTTCATTTTACACGCGCGCACACACACACACACACACACACACACACACACACAGATATATATATATATATAGTACATACTGCTGGACATCTACGCACGCACACTGCACCCACGCACGTATATGTAATTGTTCGGTACTGTATGTAATTAAAATAAGTATATGCTTATATCATATGTTATCGTTTATCATTTATTTAATGTTTCATTTTTATTTAATGGTTAGTACTTTATTTGTTTTTGTCTTGGTGTTATATATTCAAGTATTAATTATAGTTGGTTAGGGTTGTTCATTTTTTGGTGTTTATGTGTTTGTGTGTGTGCTTGTCCACATGGACATGTACACACACGAGCATATTTGTTAATTTATTAATAAATTAAGTTTATATTATATTTGTTTCTTTTATTTATTTATTTATTTAAAGTTTGTATTATATTTTTTTAAGTTTATATTTATTTTTATTTATATTTATTTGTTTATTTTTTCGTTAGTGCTTAGATGGCAAAGTAAATATTTATTTATTTCAGTTTTCTTGTTTAAGAGTTTATTTTGGTTTTTAAAACTAATTTTGCTAATTTTTCCTCTAAGCATAATTTACAATTTTTGCTGTTAATACTGTATGGGGTTACTCTTTTTATAATTTCCCATTTGAATTTAGTGGAGATATTGCTTTCTTTTTGGCTTCATATGTGTTTTGGTAGGGTTATATTGTTTGCCTATTTTTTCTTTCGAATGACATTTTTGTAGTTATAATATCTTTCTTTAAAAGATTTTTTCTGTGGCATCTATGTAAGTGTTTTCTTCTGTGTCAATGTTATTATTTACGATGGCTTTGTATGTTATGTATGTTATATTGGTTAAGCATTTATTGTTAAAGTGGACAATTTTCTTTGTTTCTGCAGTTACATTTAATGGCGTTATTAGCTGTATGTTATTGTTGTAATTGTTATTGTTTTGTTGAGTATTTTTTTTATCATACTTAGTTGTTGTTTTCTCCATGTGATCCAAGTATCTGCAACCAATTTTGATTGTATTTTTGTCGATAAATTTTGATAATTTGCAGGTTTTGGAGAATTGTTTATCAATTATTTTGATGAATATTTCCCTATTTTTGTTTTTATTGTATTGTTGTAGGAGGGTTCAAACAGGTTATATTTCTTTTCCTGTTGTTTTTGTTTGAATTATTTTCGTGTTTGTATTTTAGTTTGAATACGTTTAGGGGGTGGTTAGAATTTTTGTTAATGTATATTGGGCTGTTTGGTTTTCTGTATGGTTTGTAGGTTCCGTTGTTTAGGTTGAATGTTATATCGAAGTAATTTACTATATTTTGATTTGATTTTATATCAGTTGTAAACCCTAGGGTTTCGAAGGTTTTTTTTCTTGTTTTATTTTTCTGTAGTTCTGCCGTTGCAGTTTCTTAGGATTAATAGACGGTCGTCTCTTTATAGCCCTATGTCTTTTTTCTTAATAATATTTGTTAATTTACTTATTGTATATATGCCTATGAGTTCGCATAGAACTGTGCCATTATAGCTACTCACAGTTACGTCAAAGTTATTGTTATTATTTTGGCTCTTTTTGTCTATATTTTTTTATTGTGGTATAATATTGATTTTCTGCAGTGTCTTATTATATTTATGCCCTCATTGGGAATATTGATGTATTGTTTTGCTACGTTTAATGCGTTATGTCTATTTGTATAAAGGAGCAGGTTTCTTTGCTACTAATGTTATTGAACCAATTGATTGTTACTTTAGTATTTTTCCATTGATTTATGTTTAGTATTCGTCTTAGTTTTAAGCATATTTGTTCTAATATTTATTTGCTTATGTTCCCAATATTGCTTTTTGTGGGGTTTAATAATGAGCATGTTGGGTTGGCTGTGTAATTGTCTTAATGGTCTATTAATTTAATAAATGGTTCTGCATTGTTAATTGTTTTATTCTATTGTCTAATTTTAGTTTAATGGCTATGTTTTTAGCTCCTTTGTTTATATCACTATCTGTTTCATTATTAGTGGTTTTATTTTGTAAAAATTATTGACTTCTTTGTCGACTACTTTGTTGTAATTGTTGGTTTCCATTTTATGGATTATCCTGGATTTATCTGCTTTTATAAATAATTTATTTGAGGTGTTTATCATTTTTTGGTCTATTTCAAATCTTTTTTTTTAAATTATTGTTGAATTTTCTTATTTTTAAATTATTAATTATATTTCTTAAGTCATTTTCAACAGCAATGAGGTCGTTTTGTTGTGGTTGGCATCTCATTGAGGTAATTCCAAATTTGTTAATATTATTGGTGTTATCAGTCTTGTCCCCATTGTCGTCTTCGTTTTTGAGAGAGAGAGAGAGAGAGAGACAGAGAGAGGGACGGAGAGAGAGAGAGAGAGAGAGAGATCTTACACATTTATAAATCTACCATCCATCTGTGCATTGAATATTGCTGTCATATCTAGTCTGGTGATCCTACTATATATTTCGAGATTATCGACAAAATCCAAAGAAGGGTCGGTAATGTGGCATCTCGACTTCAGTCACTCTCCCATCGCTGTGTCGTGGCTTCCCTCTGTCTTTTTTATATTTTCATGGCAAGTGTTCTGATGGGCTCACTTCCTTGGTACCTCAACCGTATGAAGTTAAGCATACTACTAGATTGGCAACTAGGTCTCATTATTTCATTGTTGAAATAACTATATATAGCCGTTCTATTCTAATAGTTTATTTTCTCGCACTTCTCGTATGTGGAACGCTCTTCCGGATTCTAGCTTCCTTGCCATCTACGATCTTCAAAAAATTACATACAACGTCAATCGCCATTTTCTCTTTTTTTTGAAACCTGCTCTATTATTCTCTTTCACTCTCAGTAACCCCCTGCGTCTTAGTGGCATTATCGCTTTGCTTGGTGGGTGGGGGTGAAACGATTAAAAAAAGATAGATACATATTCCAGAATAACTGTATAGCAGAATACTTTAGGAACAGTGTTCTGTTGAGATAATCAATAATCAAAAAATGGATAGTTAAGGGCTGTGTCAAATGAGAAACTCGTACCCTCTCTCATTAGTAAGTGCATTCGTGTACTTGTAAAATCTGGGATAGACCACGGCATCTGTTCATATAGCTTTTCGCGTTTCTTACATTCTATTTCTTTGTTCGTTTCCTTCTTCAACCTCACATTTTTAAAACATTTAAAATTTTTTTTTTTAAACAATCAATTTCCCCTCCTTTTTTTTCTCTTTTCTCTCACTCTCTCACGGCATTTCCTTTCTTTTTTCTTTCCACTTCGTCCCTTAATGTGGTCCCCACTTCGACTGTTCTTTTTTCTTTTAACCTTTCCACAAGACCACACAGAAACGTTTTAAAACTTCCCCAATTTACTATGAGATTTTCACATCGTTATTATCCAGCTTGTTTGTAAATACATATTGTATTACGATTTCTGTTTGGGTTCTCATTTCGCATTATACACAATGTCCAGTGGAGCGCACAGCGAAGAAACATAACCCAACTACTAATACAGCATCCAGGCACAGACGTATTCATACGCACGTTTACTGATACACTCGGCTATTCATTTCTCCATGTACAATGCAAACAACGATGACAGCAGGGTAATATTGGGCCGAGGGCTTCGGATTACTCGGCTAACGAGCTGTTCTTGCTCACTAAATGAAATGTTATTATAATACATATTACAACTGGCATTTGCTCGCTTGCCTGTCCGATGTAAGGCTTTTGCGGTGATGTGAGGCGGACAAGTACACGAGATGCGGACTTTGGGAACAATTAGTGCGAAACCATAGAAGATGAAGAAAGATATCTTATTTTGCCAGTGATGTATATTTCTTTTTTATTCAAATAATTAAGGAAAGAAATGTGAAACGGGGATCAAATCTGCATCCCATCAGTCACCAGAAGATTTTAAATTTTCTTCTAACAGTCTCTTGTATGCACTATATGCACTTCAGAACAAGGGCGATCATGACTGCCAACAACCACTTATTCGTCGTAGCTTTAAGTAATGTTTATCCTCTTTTGATTTCTAACCGTTCTTATTCAGGCTTCCATTTAAATAAGTTTCTCAGGTAGTTACTCATTGTGTGCTTCTTACCTTCAATATCTCCTTTGAGTAACAACTTCTCCAGTCACTTTGTCTTTTATTCAGTATGTGCACCGGAAATTTCAACTATTTTATTCTCGTCATAAGGACGTATCATTTTCCTTACCATCTCTTTTTTTGTGTTGTTTTTTTTTAATTTTGTTATCACAGATTTTACGGTCGATGCAGTTTTTAGCCTTTGTAAAATGTGTAACTCAGAAGGAAAAAAGAGAAAATCACATTTCTTGAAAAAGAAATGCTGCTAATATAGCAAATTTGTTTGCAAAGATGATGTTGGAAACTACCCCGTATATAGAATGGAATCACCTCAGTATATCAACATCGCTGAAATTAACGTCTTCTTCGTCTATGTGCAGTCTTCCTTCAGGGCGTGGTCGATCAAGGCTCTCCACAACTTCGTATACTTTAGCTTTGTAGCGCTAAAGAATGTTTTTTCACTAGCCCTCCCACACAATGTTCTACCATATATTTACACTAGCTTGTTCGGTAGATAACTTGATATTTACTCTCTGCCTTTATGAGCAGATAAATACAATGTGAACGTCAAATTCTCCAACGCATATTTCATTATTTGTGACCCAGAAATTTCAACTGTCTTTTTTCTGATTCGAAGTATAAGTGTTCTTTCTGTTTTTTTCATTTTCTTTAAAACTTCCTTGTTGCACACATTTTCAGTCCATGGTATTCTCAGAACTCCTCTATAGAACCACATTTCTGTCGCCTCGTCTTCTCTTCATATGCTAAGAAATTGTTCACAATTTACTGCCATATGCGAGAATTGTTAATAATTGGCAGTTCAGCATTCATATTTTTGTTTCTTTTCGACTGGTAAAATTGGTATATTAGTGATAATTTTTCTTTCTGTGGATGTTTTCATAGAAAATATACTTGGTGTCATGTGCCACATTTTTTTTTTGTATTTCTTTACAAAGATAAATATCTTGATAATTTGTTATAATGGATCGACCGAAAGTTTGTAACACGAAGAGCCACGAATAAAGAGTTCAACTATCCGCACAAAACTTGGAATGTTAATGACTCAAAATTATAGAAAATACACTAATGAGACAATACTTTTTACCGCTCTTAACGCTTAAGATGATGTGTCAAAAAACAGCTTTTACTCAATCAAGCATAGAGAGTACATGAACTCTAGATATTTCCTATGAGAACTGTTGCCAGAATTGTAACAGCAGTTTTTTAACTGCTGCAAGGTATTTGATGATATATATATATATATATATATATATATATATATATATATATATATATATATATATATTTATATTTGTGCAGCAATCCTCTTTTATACAAGTTTCGTTACAGACGACTGACAAAGTACTGCAATTAAGCTTTTTAGTCGTACTCGGAGAAAATCTGGACATTTTTACAAACTTTATATCCAGAAAATAAAACACGTATGTGAACACAAGAAAAAATCAAATAAAAATCTTAATCTTGTATAAAAGAGGGATTACTGCACAAATACAGAATTTTATATATATATATATATATATATATATATATATATATATATATATATATATATATATATATATATCTTCCAGATTATCTTTAACTAGCTATTGAGTGAATAGTTATTTTGCAATTACATTGAACTTACAAAATAGTAAAAAGTTAGATATGCCGTTATTTTGTGAGGTAGCAAGAAACATGCATTTGTAATGAATGTCTTTCACCTAAAAAATTCAAAACCAATTGCTTAGACTTGTTTATTTGAATATGCCTGCTTTGATGTGAAAGCTCAATTTAAGGTCAGCGCGATTTCCATCTTCTTAGCTTCTCCATAAAAGTCTGCAAACAGGGAAATATCAACGAGTTAACAACAGAGAGGGTATTTACGTCCTTACTCTCCCAGCTTTCTCGTTTTACACTTTATTTTCTGGTCGTGGCCATAAAATTCAGTACTTTTATTTTCTTGTCTTTTCACCAATTATCGCTTGTAAATTCACCACATAAAAAAAACAATATATAAAGTGGTTCGGTAGTTCGTCTGACAAAAGTCCCGCTTTTCCTCAAACATTTCACCGGGTTCCGCTTATCCGGTATTTTTGTTTTCTTAAAACTATCCATCGCTTACTAAGCATTAATTGCACAAGCGATTATTTGAAAACAGGATAAATGTTTCGAGGTTTTTTTAGTCACTTAACTTAAATGTCAAGAATCGTCAACATATTCTTTTGGCTCTACCATTACGAGTGATGGTTTTGTTTTAGGAAGAATTTAAGTACATGTCAGTTTTCATGGGATGCATGCAATGGCATTAAATAATTTTAACTTTATCTGTCTATCTGTCTGTCTCTCTCTCTCTCACTCACTCTTACACACAGATACACACACACACTTGCACACATTTAGTAGTACGACTCAATTTTGACAGGTTTCTATTAATTTCACTGTTTAATAATAAAATAATTAATTTCACTGTTTAATAATAAAAAAAGGACAGCAACTCAAACACATGTAGCTACTAAAAAATAACTCGAAATACGATACCTAAGGTTTAAAGTGAATTTTTAAAAATCAAAAATCTTTCTAGAAGCTTTTTATTTTAGTTTTAATTTTAAGCTAATAGATTAAATTTAATATTTCCAATGAGCAAAATACTTTGCTGTCTAATTTAAATTGATTGTAAAGATTTTTTTTAGATCGCTAAACATCGATGATTTTAGCGCCATTTTTAGCCATCTGCCAGCACAATATAATTCTCTTTCTTAAAAAAAAATTTCCAAAATATACTTTTCTGATACTTTATTTGCGGAATATTAACCGATTTAAAGTTTACTTAATCTGATTTGAAACAAATATTACTTACATTTAGTTTTAAATATCGCAGAAATGCATTTACTAACACGCAGGTAGGTATTAAGAAATTTGGTATGCTGGTGTTATTAATAAACGCATCGCTATATAGTTAAAACCCGAAAAAGACCATTAAGAGACATCACAACTAGATGAGGAAAAGGTACTCGGAAGATATAAATAATCAGGAGGGAGAACCAATGAATGTTATTTATGATTTATTCGACATATCGATGCACTTAGTAACCCCTGAGGAGAAACGTTTGAGTAAATGGAAAAGAAAATTTAGAGGGACTATAGAGATAAACCCGAAAAGGGAAAGGTACGACTTCCCGATGAAGTAGTCATTTCAAAAAAGGCGGATGTTGTGGAGTAGCTGAAGACCCCTACAAGATGGACTCGTCTATGACTAATTAAACAGCACTCTCTCTTACTGAGCGAGAGGAGTTAACGATTAACTGTTTATTGCATTAGTTTGTGTTCTCAACCGTGTATCATATTATTCTCAGGAATAAACTACTTTTTATTTTCTATATGTGTGCCAGCCTTTCCTATTTACGACACAACAGTAATAATCTTTTCCATTTACGATTAGTAAATATAGTTTTTTCTTAATACCAATATCATTTAATCGGTACAAATTAATACATAAATTTAAAAGATTTAAAACTTTATGAATTATTCTAATTAAAAAAAAATGAAAACAATTCTTGTAAAAATTAATTATTCAGCGTAAATTTCTTTTTTTAAGTCAATAATGTCCGTAATATATTTTATCCATAAAAGCAATTAAAAGCTTTTCAGATTAAATAATGTCTTAGTTTTATTGTATTTTACGATTTAGAGCAGGAACTTGATAACTGGGGGTCTTGTTTTACAAAAATAAAATAAAAATAGAATAATAAGAAAAATAAAATAAAAAATAAAAAATTGATGATTTAAATTATCTAAGGAGTTCAACTAATATAAGCATTAAACGGTGCAAAACTTAATTTCTCGCAATGTATATAGATGTGAAAAAAATTATCAGGATTTTCTAAAAAAGTTTGATCTTTAAAATAATTTAATTTATTTGTGAATAGGTCCTGATAGTTTGTGAATATATCCTGAATTATTTGATTTATTGCAAGAATTTACAAATCAATGTCTTTTTCAAATCAATGTGATATTCACCACAAAAAAAAAAGAATAAAAAAAAAAAGAAAAGAAAAAAAAATGGAAAAAATTTCCTGTACTAATCTTTGGCCACCCATTGACGCAAGAAAAACAAAATTGTTAACCAAAATTTCGAACGTTCTAAAAAGGATCAAAAATATAATTTAGTAATCAAAAAATTCTTTGGTCTTTCCCTTTTAATAATAACAAAGATTCTGACGAAAAAAATTTTGTTTTTATTAAGTTTGGGGCATTTTTCATCATATATGCACACTTTTGTGCCAGTCTCTGGTAATTTATATATATATATATATATATATATATATATATATATATATATATATATATATATATATATATATATATGTAGGCATCAATGGATCAGAAGGTTATTTCTTTCACAAAGGGGGAAACAAGTTCGTAACTTGTCTAGTTCCAATTCCAATTAGGTTCGTTATATTCATTTACGCGCAAATATCATTAGGAAAGTATGAATTCAACTCTTCTCCCTCCAGGATAATTAATAAAACTTGATTCAGAAAACGATTATTATCTAAAAAGAAAATCTTACAATCTAAAAATGTTTCCTAATTTTAAATAACCTGCAGAGGGTCGATAAACCGCATAAAACAAATCAATTAAATCAGTTAAAAAAAAAAAAACCCAAAAAACAGATATCTGATAGCATCACTTTTTTCTTAATTTTTTTTTTCAAACTCCCAATTCTACATTCTCATGGACTTCAGCAGTACTGTGTCCAGGTCCATCTTCTTCTCGAAATCTCTTTTGGAACGATCCTGGTGTTCTAGTAATTTTATTTCTTATCTGTTCTGAGAAGGAATGTTTCTTTCAGATTTTCTTTCATTCTTCCTTAGACATCCTGTTTGTATTCAGTAGGGTTTTATGAGTTGCAAGGCCAAAAAATGGAATATGAATGCTGGCCTTTAATATATGCAAATATTTTCTGAGGCTCCAAGAAATTCCCGGGTTTCTTTTGCTTTCCGGGCCACTTTTGTATTGTTTGACCCAGGTACGATGTATCGCGTGTACCTCATTCCCAAGCTCATAGCCTCCAATTTCCTTAAATTTCTCGTTCAGTTTTATCTAACGGACTATATAAATAATCATATCAACTATTTGATAAATTTTACTACGTGCGGGTAGTGTATTAGTTAGCGACTCAGAAAGAGAAATTGTCGAACCATGTTCGAATTCCGGTCGGATTACGTTCATTTTCACACAAATATCCTTGGAAAAGTTATTAACTCACCTCTTCTCTCCCTTACCATAAATAGCAGGGCGGAATGGTCTATCTTGACTTGGAGTGGCAACCAGTCTCGGAGAAGGAAAACTCTGAATTCAGAACCATCCTGAAACGGATGTACTTCGTCAGACGATCTTAACCTAGACACTTTGTTGCTAAGTGCCCCATATGACCTAATGGGTTACGGAACTCGTGATTTGACGTGTAACCCAGATCAATCGTATCTCAGCTTTTTTAAAAAGATTACACAAGAATAACAATAATAAAACTAATATTAATGCGTGATGATTAACAAGCTTATCTTACAGACCAATTGTTAGTATGGTAAAGTTGAAACAAACAAGTTGAAAATATTGAAAAATAATGCTAACCTGTTATACAAGATCAAGCTTAGTTTAGCAAAAGGCCATTTTTTAGATCGTCACATCGTCGTGGTTAGCAGATTAATATAGTAGAAAAGAGTGTTGAAATTCTATGCAATATCAGAATACTGGACATTTTGCTGACAGATGAAGAGGAGACTTGAAGTGATAGATATGTGGTTCTATAGAAGGATGCTGAGGATACCATGGACGGAACAGCAAGTATGTTTTTAAAGAAAATGGAAAGAAAAAAGGATATTTGCACTTAGAATCAGAAAAAGAGGATTGAAATTTCTGGAACGCATAATGAAGAAGGAGAATTTGATATTCACAATATATATTGAAGCCAGTAGGAGCTGAGAGAAACGTCATGTCACCTCCCTAACGAACTTGAGCAAACGGATGTCAGAACATGGGCTTGGAAAGATAGTAAGGGAATAAATCTTGTTTAGAGCTACAAAGGATAGGAAGTTGTAGAGAGCCATGATTGTCCAAGTCCTGAAGGTACACGACACATAAAAATGAAGAACGTCACAACTGAATGGAATTCAATATTCACTTGGTGCCTCGATTATTCCAGAATTCATGGCCGGTGTAAGTGTCTCATATCGCCCCTGCTGAAAATATGATATGGGATCCCCCACTCTACTACATCTCAATTTTCATAAGGTAGTATTCATATATAATATAAATTTTAATGTAAGTATAATAATGGTTCATATGCAATATAGATGTACAATTCAACTAGAAAAATTGAAAATAAATACAATGTATCTAAGAACAAGTTAGAGATATGTCATAATAGATCATTCCGTCTTAAATAAATCAACAATATTTTGTAGTAATTTTTAACATCAACTTGATGCTTTTCTAAAAAAGTTGAATAATTTTAACACATTTTGGATAAAAAATAGTGGATTTTAAGTAATGTTTTTTTTTCACGACTTAGCATGAGCAAAACAAATTCACGGATTTGAACGAAAAAAAAAAAACCCACCCCAGAATGACGTCAAAATCAGTTAATAGTTGTGCTTAATTTAATTTGTAACAGATATAAAAAAGCAACTTTTGATAAGATATCGAGGGTCACAAAGCACAGCCCATTAAGGCTCCACCCCACCCTTGCCGGCCTTACCAATACTGTACTAAGTTTACTTAGAAAATAACAATTAGAGTATCATTATAGTCCTGGATATGACGATAAACGACATCCGCCAGCAAGGCGGGAAAATGAAGGTTTTGAGAAGCATGAAACAATCTCTTAATTGCTGTTGTTCCCAGGTCTATCCTGATCCGGGATGGTAACATCTGTTAGGGTCCCAGCTATAGGCTAATAGTGAACTGCCAAACAAAAACAAAACAGTATGAAAGCATAAAAATACATTTTTATAGTAAACATAGCAGCAATCAATACATTTTATACCCAAAAATTACCAACAATACCTATCCACAGGATGCGATGAGTAAATTGTTGCCATTTCATATTTTTAATTTCGCGCATGTGCATTGTTTGTTTTTGATTTTGTTGACTTCACTGTATAGTAGGATCAGTTGGGCACCGTATGTGAGAAGACGAGCACTATGGCGTAATTCACTCTGGCAGAAATTTGGAAATGACATGCTGTACTGCTTGGCATTCCCACCGGAAGCTTCAATACGAACATTTCAGAGTGTTTGGGTGTTAATCTGAGGACAGTGCAGAAGATTCGGAAAGAGTTGGATGAGTTTAATGGTGATTACGAAGGTACAGAAGCTCAGAAAACTCACTCTGATCATTCTGATATGAAAAGAACACCCGAATTTGTTGGTGAGTGTCTCAGATTCAACACGGAGGCCTACTCAAGTGCCTTGAGGAGTTAGTGCTGTCCTGGGTCAAGAGGTTAACTGCTGGAAGATCCTATGTGTGGCAAAGTTCAGAGTCCTGTTGCCAGACATAGGGTCTTCCAGTAGCCACTCTCTAGATTCAGGGCAGCATCACCCCTTACATCTGGCCACCTAACTACCGAGACTGCAACCCCTTGATTATTATGTGTGGGGCGCAGTTGGGCGAGAGACCAACAAAACTCCTTGTAACACCAAAGATGAACTGAATGCAAGGATTACGGTAGCATTCACCAACTTAAACAAAGAGACCGTTCAGAAGAGTTACAGGAGATTCCGAAGTCGTCTGGAGGCCATGGATGAAGGCAATGGCGATTTTATTGAATAAATTTACTCTTTAGTATTACAAGATATTTTTGTGTAATTTTGGTAAATATATGTTAAAATGAGATGTCAGTGTTATTTTAATTTTTGCTTAATTTAGACAATTTATCTATCGCATCCTGTATAGTAAATTTAAAGCAAAATGGCCAGTAATGCATAGTATAGTAGAATTACCAACAATACATTTTATCTGTAGCATACAATTGCATTCAAAATATCTGTAGTTGAAACCATAAGATTGTGTTCCAAATATTTCGATTTCGGCATTAAATAACCCTTAGAGGTTGGTATGCGGCTAAACAAAATCAACCAACCAAAATCATAAATAATGAATATTGCTTATAATTATGATAATATAATTATGAAAATGTTTAATATGAATAAATAAATAGAAATATTCTGATTAGTCTGTATTAATTATTATGTAATTCGAAATATATAGTCGGTTACACATTTTGTCATCAATTTACATGTATTTTCAAATAACTGCTAGATCAGGCATGGACAATCTTTTCTGAGCAGTGGACCACATGATCTATGGTTCATCACAAGGCGGACCGCAATACAAAAACAAAAAATTCAAAGTAATTTTTCCTAGTAGGTACCTCAGCTATTTCCACTATAGAAGGCCGTATGAATAAACATATACCTTAGACATGGGAGAAAAGTTGATTTTCTTTTTTTTTTTGGATATTTTTAGTATTAAAAAACTGAAGTTTTGATATAATATTATCACTAATGACAGTTTGATTAACACATGTCGCTGTGTGTAACTTATTTCTAATTTATTCATTTAAAAATAAAAACATATATGTCTTCTTTAGAGAAAAAATATTATGAATGTTCCCCGTTTCAAAAGCAAAAAAATGTTTACATGTATGATCTTCCTTAGTGAAAATCGGCAATAGTTTAAAATGATGAAAACGTTACTTTGACCAAAGGTTTGCAAAATTCAAGAAACATTGTAGTTAATCATTGTTTATGTGTGTAGTTATGTATGAGAGAGTGTGTGAGTGAACAAGTGAGAACGAAACAAAACATTTTAAGAAACGTTATTTTCTTATGAAATTAATAGTGCCTAGAAAGAGCAAATGGATCGTCATTTGCCCATGACTGTGTTAGATCATGTCGCATTATATATGTGGGCACATTAACAATTCTGTAGCCTAATGGTGAAAACAAAAAATTACAATGGTTTATTCTTATCTGCGGTTTCAGCTATCTGCAGCACAAGAGTAAAATACTGAAATTTGTAAATTGATTTTTTTAGGTTAATTTGCAGTGTAACACCCTCGCTCAGTTCGCATTAAAAATGTCCAGAATACTTACATTTATGTGTAATTGAATCGAATCTGGCTTGATAAATTTGATAAAGTTTTGAAGTTATCGACAATGAAACTTCGGAATTATTCGCGTCGTTGCCGGCAGCCATTACTGTCATTCTTTGTATACATTCGCTGCGGAAAGCTAAACGCAGAATACTACGGAATGCTAAGCACTGAACTAATCTTTCTTGTCTTTGTCTCAATTATTGCGCACGGGAACTATTTACGTAGATGGGCTCAGTTTGCGCAATGATACCTACAGTGATAGCTATTCTGCAGCGAATATATGCAAACAACGCCAATAATGGCTGCCCGCGACGCGAATGAATCCGAACTTTCACTGTCGATAACTCCAAAACGGTGGATTTTATCAAATTCTGAAAGATGACAATCTGATGTGTCTTTCTATATGATTCGTGTGTGATTTGGGATTTTTTAAATGTTTTTACGTTAACGGTGAAAATGGAGGAAAACATGGGGTGCATTTTCGCCATTTGACGCTTTTCCATTTCCGAAAAGTAGAAACAAACGCTGTACAGATAGCAAAATAGATGCGTTCATGGGCTGATTTATTGATTTGCTTTTTTTACGGCTTATCAACCTTTTGCAGGTCATATAAAGTTAAAAAAGATTTTTAGATTGTAAGAATTTTGGGGAGATAATAATGATTTTAATGATACGAGTTCTACTAATTAACCCATAACTTGGTGGAGAAGTGGTGGTTTCATGCCTTTCCCAAGGGTTCGCGCGTAAGTGAATATAACGAACCTGACTGGAATTGAAACTCGACTTTCCGATTTCTAATTCCGAGCCGTTATCCATTACAAAACCCTGACGTCGAAGCTTACAGCACCTGGTATTCACGGGCGGTAATCCGTCTAGGTACTGACGAGGATCGACGTTGCTTAACTTCAGTGATCGCACGAGAACCGGTGTTTCAACGTGATACGTCCGTAAGTCCAATACGTTTATGTAAGTGTTACTATAGCTGAAGTTGGCGTTCTCGAGTGGCTCGCTAGATTCAGAAGCATTTTTTTTTCATCTGAAAAACCGGGAATATTCAGGCAGGCTTACAGTCATTATTGATGGTCAAATCGAAACGCTGATTAATGTCACATGACATGGGACATTGCAGAGATATTCCTCATACTTCCACATGCATGAATCCCGACGATGTTTGGGTGCCTCAGGTTTTAACGGAAAAATGTAGTGGACCACATTTCCATACGCGATTGTCTGCTCAAACACAACGAAACGACCTATTTTTGTTTTATAAGAACGTCCACAGGATTGTATACAAATATCTAGAACGAAAAAGGTCATGGGGAAAACGAAAAGCCGGCTTGCATCCGATGATGGTAGCACTGTGTATCTAATGGGATCGGAAGGGCACTGTGTATTACGAACTCCTTCCGTAAAATCAGACGTGAAAGTGCTCTTCCTAATTGAACCGATTAAAGAAAGCAGTCTAAGCGGAAGAGTGTCGTTTCCTATGAAGACAACACCCGACTTCATGTCTATTTACGAACCGGGCAGAAATTGGTTTATCTTAGCTGTCTTACTACATCAACCATACTCACCTGATCTTATACTTTCTGATTACCACTTATTCAGAAACCTACGAAATTCTTTTGATGGAAAGAATTTAAACTCTCGTGAAGCTTGTAAAGACTGCCCAGAAAAATGCCAAATTCTGGCAGGATAGATTCATGAAGCAGCCTCAAATATTGCGAAAATTAGTGGAACAAAATAACACATATGTGGTTGAATAAATCCAGGTACAAAGATCAAAATTTTGTGTTTGAAATTTACTAAAAAGCCATGAACTTTTCTTCCGAACTAATATTTGTTATTAGGTACCACTACAGATACGCGATACCAAAGGTTTAAAATCAATTTTTAAAAATGAAAAATCCTTCTTGAAGCTTTTATTTTTAATTTCAAGCTAATAAATTCAATTTAATATTTCCAATAAGCAAAATACTTTGCTGTATTTCAAAACTGGAAGGAACTTTCGCTTTGAAATTTCAGATTTTTAAAAAATTTAGTGCCATTTTTCGTCATCTGTCAGAATGTAATTCTTTTTATTCAAAAATCTTCTAAAATAAAATATACATTTTCTGACACTTCTGAGGAATATTATCTGATTTAAAGTTTAATTAATCTGCTTTGAAATAAATATTACTTATTTTAAATTTAAAATGTCGCAGAAGTGCACTTTTTTCACGGCGTTTATTTGTGTTGGCAGCTTGATGACAGATGAATGTTTATCTAATTTTTTTCTACAGTTAAAATAATGGAAGAATATAACTTAAGCGACTTTTATATATAAAAATCTTTATATAATTTTTAAGTACTCACTAATCTTAAATATTTAGGAAAATATTCCTCGTAATCTATTCTGTTTTATTGAATTTTAGATTCTTTGGCTTTAAATTTACTATAGGCATCGCTCTTATTTTCTGATAATGTCGTGTATGAACAGCCGTATCTACAAAAATCGGCACGTTTATACGCATATAAAAATAACTCTTTTAAAAATACACGGTATCCATAAATTGTAATAAGCTTTATGATTTATGAGTTGTAAATATAAATTTACTTAATAACAATATTCCCTAAACTTTACACCATTGAAACTGAATTTTTGAAAGATTTAAAATTTTATAGAAGAAGGAAATTACTGGAAAGTAATTGAAACTCATCTGAAGCGAGCTGAATGTGTAATGCTCCTCATGCCAATGACACTTCCACCGAGCTTCACTGCGGCTTTTGACTTCACTGAATTTGATGTGTTCCTCTCGAATTTTAAATTGGGGTCATCAGGAGAGAATGTGCACCGTTTCGGGGCCTTCCCCTCAACGGTTTCAGTTGCACGCCGGCCCCCCTCACTGATGTGAGGCCCCATTATAACGATATACAAGTCTTGTAGATAAACTAGTTCAAATGTGAACTAGTTTATCTACAAGACTACTATTGAAACTGAATTTTTGAAAGATTTAAAATTTTATAAATTATTCTAATTAAAAAAAAAGGAAAACAATTTTTGTAAAAATTCATTATTCATTGAAAAAAATTGTTTTCCTTAAGAGAATAGTGTCCTTAATATGTCATATTCATAAAATCAAATAAAAGCCTTTCTAATTAAATAATGTTTTAGTTTTATTGCGTTTTTTTATTTTACGATTCAGAGCAGATTTTCTTTAAGAAGGGGTCCGATTTTACAAAAAAAAAAAAAAAAAAAATTAAATATAGATTGATGATTTAAATTCTCCAACGTGTTTTGCTTTTAATTAATATAGTCATTAAAATCTCGTTAAATTTCTTGAGTTTTCATATAATTAAGTAAGTGGGGTTTAAACACACGTAGAAAGAATATTCGGCTTCAGTCCCTTTCCTACTGTCGTAATGTAGCTTCCCTATGCCTTATCTATAAATACTTTCATGGTAATTGTTCTGATGAACTCTTCTCTATGTTACCTAGACTTTGAATTTAAACGTGATACTAGATTGGTGGCAAGGTTTCATCATTTTACTGTTGAAATCGTTAGCGCTGTAATCGTAAGTTCTATGCTAACATATTCTTCTCTCTTACTTCTCGCTTTTTAAAATTTCTTTCGTCTTCTTGCTTTCCTGTCAACTACAATCTTTAAAAATTTAAATACGTCGTCAATCTTCATCTTCCGTTTCCTTGAACTCTGTTCCTTTATTGTCCCTTTTCCTCAATTAGATTTACACAATTTATTTAATTCTCAGTAACTCCCTTACGTCCTAGTGACTTTATCGCCTTACTTGGAGTGAAATGATAGAAAAATAGGCATTGAGGTTTTCAATATTAATGTATTATAACGAGTTCTTTTGGATTAAAAGAACGTATTAGTGAAGAATATGACTATCAACAAATCGTAGAATAAACATGGTTCGTTCGATGGTTTAAGTCTTGGATATTTCAATTATTTAGAGTGCTTGTAAAACCGGTGTCATTGGCGAGTCTAAAGCTTAACATTGTTAAGAAAGATCACTCGGCACTCGGCTCTTCTTACCAAACGAGTTGCCACACATGTCTTCTCTAATCTCTAACCAAACAAATTCTGTTATGCCAGACTTGTGGCCGTGCAGATGGAAATGTAGAATATGTGACAGGGACTGGAGTCATCCCCTTCGGAGAAAAGAACACGCGGCGATGACTGATCTAAAATATATCACACCAGCAGGCGCTGTTTAGCTTGTCACCACTTCTACTGGTGGATTCTTTCCACCAGTAGAATAAGCTATCGTTTGGGGACCTCGGAATTTGTTATTACAAATGGTTGATGAAATCGCCCAAGAAAATGTTAAAAGTGGGTCTTTCGGTCAGGGTTAGGGCCGGATGAGGAAGAAGTGGCGAAGGAAACGTGCTAGTTATGGTTGATCTAAAAAGTAATACTTGCAAACATAGTGTACCTCGTTGTGGAGTAACCGTTAAAAAACAAGTCTCGCAGAACATTGTTAATACAGAGAGTTCGATCAACAATAACTACCCAACACTTTCTAAGCACTGTAAATACAGACACATAACGTGTCCATCATCTAAATCGAAGTTAAACCCGAAAAATATATTTCTAGGAAATATATCTTCAATTAACAAAAACATGATTTGTAAGTGGTTTTATTAATATTAATTAGAATTATTTACATAATTTAAAGTCGGAATAATGTCTGCATCGTTGTTGTTATCAGAACTTTTCGGCTGTTGCGCCATCCAGCTTTCTTCATGTGTCTAATGATCTGGGTAATCTACGGGGAATTTCGAATCGAACCCTTTATATAATCTAGAAGGGCAGATTGTTTTTATTCAGTTGTCCATGTCCTTGTATTCCTTCTCTCTCTTCTCTCTCTCTCTCTCTCTCTCTCTCTCTCTCTCTCTCTCTCTCACACACACACACACACACACGCGTGAGAAAAGTGTGTATATTAAAAAGACGAGAAGAGAGGTGCCACAAATGTTTTTGGTTGTAATGTGGATTTTTTTTAAAAAATATTATGCTTTATTTTCTATAATTTTACTACACGCGTTTCTGGTCTCGTGACCGTCGTCAGGTAAAAGGCGGAGATTTCCACATATTATTAAAAATAATTAATTTTTTTCCTTATGTTATTCAATGTTAAATATTCTTGATATGAGACATTCTCTGTTTTTGTGGTAGTAATCCGAATGTCTTTCTTGAATTCAAGAAAGACATTCGGATTACCAGAAACACGTGTAGTAAAATTATAGAACATAAAGCATAATATTTAAAAAAAAAAAAAAATCCACATTACAACAAAAAACGTTTGCGGCACCCTCTTCTCTTCTTTTTATATATATATATATATATATATATATATATATATATATATATATATATATATATATATATATATATATATATATATATATATATTGTTCCAAGCGGTGAGGAACGAGCTTAGTTACTCTTAGTATAAATTTTAGCTCTATTATTTTATATCGAGCACTGTTTTATTATACTATCAGCACTTACTGTGTACTATTCGGTATACCTTCGATCTATTTAGTGAGTAAAAATTTTTCCAAGTCTTCTTCTGTGTCGTTCCCCTTCAGTACGTTAGCGATCATGTTTCTCCACAATATCTTGTTCTTTGTAGCACTTAATAAATATTTTTTGTTATCTCTCCTAAACCCTGTTTTGTCGCCGTCCAGTTACTCAAGATTGCTAGGTACGTTATGTGTTGTTTTTCTCTGTCCCTCTTGCCATCAGTCTGTCTCGTGAGTATCTTGTATCAAATTTTCCGAGCCCTCTTTCCTCATTATGTGCCCTAGAAATTTCAACCGTCTCTTTCGGATTCTAAATATGCCTCTTTTTGTTTCCATTCTCTTTAAAGCTTCGTCAGTGCTCATGTTCAGTCCATGGGTTTCTCAGCATCCTTCTGTAGAACCACGTTTATATTGTTTCAAGTCTCTTCTTCATTTGTGAGGAGACAGGTAGAGAAGAAGTAAACACACAAAAAAAGAAGGGGGGAAGTTGATAGGTTTCGCTCCTCTCTTTTCTTCGGCCATGTTTTTGAAAAGAGCGAAATCAGTCAACTCTAAAATTTCTTTTTCCTTTTTTCTGTTTACTTCTCTCTCTGTTTCACTTGACATTTTAATTACATCCTCCTTTAACGCCATAATTCATAGGTTTTTGTTTTTAAATTTTCAGTTCTCTGTTCTCGATAACGGCAAAAAGAATAAATGTAAACTCTCGATCCAAGATGTCTGCACGTTATCGACACACACTGGATTTCAAGTTTTCTCTTGTAAAACAAAACGTTGATGTAATGTTAATGAATAAAAGAGAAAAACATTCTTATTTAATGTCTTTAAAAATGTTGGGATACAAAAAGAATAATCTGATTCTCCGATATCCAATTCTGAGTCGTTATCCATTAAACTATCCGCACATCCAAACTCACAGCAGCTGGTATTCCCAAGCAGTTACCCATCTAGGTACTGACCAAGCTCGACATTGCTTAACTTCGGTAATCATCCAAAAACAGCGTGTTATAGCCATAAGCCGGAGATATTGATCGCCATAATTAACATTATTGATATTGATAGAATAACATACATCTATTTAGTGAGCTTGATTATTCTGGCACAAGCCCTCAGCATTAGGCGGTCCCTTTCAATCCAAATATTATTTTAATTTTTAGCAAGACTATATTAATAATCATTACTTTATAGCAGACGCCTTCTTTTGACAGCATGTGTTGAGTTCGACTGGTCACATTTTACGATATGTCAACCATTAATGAGTAGTCCTGTGTATGGCCATAAACTACATCCGGTAGCAAGGCCTCTGATCAGGAGATTTTGAGGAGTGTGAAACCACCTCTTAATTGCTGTTGTTCCTCGGTCTACCCTGATCCAGGGTGGTAGTACCTGTTAGGGTACCAGCTATAGGCAAATAGTAAACCCCCAAACTGTGGCCAAAACATAAAAATATAAAAATACATTAGAAAAAAAAATTCCAGAAATACATTTTCATAGTAAAAAATAAAAAAATTATCAGCAATACATTATTGAAAAAAAAATACCAGCAATAAATTTTTTGTAAAAAAATTACTAAAGCTCACAAGAAAATAAAATTTTGGCATTAAATGACCCATAAGGAGTTCATATGCCGTCAAACAAACTAATAAATCAAACTAAACTAAATATTTTGAACACAATCTTATGGTCTCAACTAAATATATTTTGAACGCAATTGTATGCCTTCAACTACAGATAAAATGTATTACAGGTCATTTTGCTATAAAATGTATTACTGGTCATTTTGCTTTAAAATTGTGTTGTTGGTAATTTTACTATAAATATGTATTGTTGGAAATTTTTTATATAAAAATCCGAAAAAAGACTTTGACATTGAAAGCAATGTCGAAGCCATTTTTTTTCATTTGAGCCCAAAAGCATTTACTTGGTTCGTGGACATATAAATACTGGTCGTTCATATTTGTATGTGTCGTTCATATTTGCACTTCTAAGCATTTACTTTGTAGGTGACCCTTATTTTGGGTGGATGTCTTACACATCTGCAGAAAATGCTATTGACATATTTTAGACCCCACCAAACAGGCCATTTTAATAGATTATTAAATGCATAAATATTCAAATCAGAATGGTATAGCATTTTTACAAGTAGACTAATTTATATTATTAAGATAGATCGATAGAGTTAATAAAAACTATAATAATAACTGGCTGTTCGCTTCCGAGAATGCCCATCTACTGGGGTGGTGGCAAGGTAATCCCTATTGCAGACGCCTGCTCAGACACAGTTGGGTTTATTCAACATCCACAGATTCAACATATGGTTTATACTAAAATTATGCTGAGTGGACCTTAGTAACAGTTTCTGGGAGAGAACGCATAAATCTAACGTGATCATTAGTTGAGCAAGGTTCACTCGCTCAAACCCTAGGTCACGATGACTTGTGACTTCGTGATAACATAATCATCGCTGGCTTCGGAGCAATTTCGCCTATCCATTTTCACTCACAAGGTTTACGTAAGCTTGTAGTATGTTTTTCAGACACTTTCCAACGACGTTGCACTTAGGCCGATATTATCAAAAAGTCTTGACAAATCGACTATGATGAGACTCGAACCTGGGTTTCATGGTCTTTCTAACCACTTAATATATAGCCATAGGTACCTCCAAAAGAGGGCGACACTTAAGGTTTAAAATGCATTTTAAAAAGGAAAAAGGAATAATCTTTCTTGAAGTATTTATTATAGTTTTAATTGCAAGCTTAAATTAAATATTAAATTAAATACTATGCAAGATTAAATTTAATATTTCTAATAAGCAAAATATTTTGCTGTACTTCAAACTGAATTAGAATTGAGTGGAACGATATTTTAAATAGTTAAAAATCGCTGAAATCAGCCATATCGATAAATCTGACAACATAGCATAATTCTCTTTATTAGAAAATGTTTCAAAAATAAAATATAATTTCTGAAACTTTATTCGAGGAGGATTAATTGGTTTGAAGTTTAATTAATATTAATTAAAACAAATATTACTTATTTCAGTTTACAATATCGAAGAAAAGCATTTTTTAACACGGAGGTGGGTGATTTTACGAGATGTTGACACGTTTATCAATAACCTGACGATTGCGTGATATAGGTAAGGGGGGAATACTTGTAGTAAAATTACATGGCGAATACAACGTAAACGCCTTTTTAGATAATTTTTTAATTACTCAGTAATCTTAAAAATTGAAATATTTTAACATTCTAATATTTTATTGAATTTTATGGACTTTGCCTTTATAATCTTACTTATGAAGACGCTTGTTGAGGAAATGTTAGAAAATTCCCAATAAAGTTACTATGGTAATGTCGTGTATTATCGCCCGTATTTACAAAAATAGCCACGTTTATACACACACACACACACACTCAAAAATTAAAAATTCTTTTTTAAATATTGGGGGTCACTGAATTGTAGTAAGCTTTTTCATTTATGATTAGTAAATATATATTTTTTTAAATAACAATATTACTTGACCGATAAAAATTAATATTATTAATTTTAAAAGATATAAATTTAAAAAAATCTGAATAATTCTTGTAAAAATTTATTATTCATCAAAATAATTTGTTTTCATAAGACAATAGTATCCATAATATATTTTATTCATAAAAGTAATTAAAAGCATTTTTAATCAAATAATATCTTAGTTTTATTGCATTTATTATTTTATGATAGAATAGATTTTCTGTAACTGGGTGTCCTGTTTGATCAAAATATATTTGATAATTTTAAGTTTCGTAGGGCTTGACCTTATAACTAATATAAAAATTAATCGCTCGAAATTTTAAAAAAGTGGGTTGGGTAAGAGATGGAAAAAATTTTTTTACCAAGATTTTCTAAAAAAAAAATGATAAAAAATAAATTTATTTATGCGTAAATAAGTTCTGAAAGTTTCATTAAAATCCAATAATTATCTGATTTTTGCAAGAATTTCCAAATCAATGTGTTTTTCACTACAAAAAGATGTTCAAATTTTCTATAGTAATATATGGACTCCCGTTGACACCAGAGAACAACATTTCTATCAAAAATTTCGATGAGTCGATGAGTCTAAAACCCCTCTGTTTTTTCCTCTTAATAAAAATACCAATATGTCGACGATGAAACATTTTTTTACTATGTTTGGGGAATTTTTTCATCATGTATGCTCGTTTTTTAGTGACTCTGTCGAGGTACCTACATAAATTATAGGTTAGGATAATTATCATAAATAGGATGAGAATTAACGAAGGCTGGCAGATACACACAAGCGCCATCTTTTACAGTCAAACGCATTCTTTTCATTTCACGCCAACTGTAGTAGCAATTTTCAGTTGGGTGGAGGTTAGTCACCAAAGATTAAGTTTAGTGGGAGTGAAGCTGCCAAGAAAATCAAAAACACACTTTGACGTTTCAAAAACAACCTAGTAATATCTATAAACAAGAAAAAAAGGCACCAGCGCTTATATTCTTCAGTTGTCAGGAGACGGTAGACAGTTTGACAAAGGAATAAGGCGTTGACAGGCAAGACCCCACCACCACCAAACCTAAATGTTACGTTCCAGAGTGATGACTTGACCTAACCTTCATACCAACCGACCATCATCAAAGTAATTCCGGATGTCTACCTCCTCGCATCGGCCACCTTGTTTATCATCAAAAGGTCGTCCTTAGATACTTCTCTTTGACCCTGTTTATTTAGCGGCCACCAGCGAACATTAAAATCATGACCCTCGGGCCTCCTCTCTCCTTGGCAAATAAATTTGATACAGGTATCTCCCGTTTTCGAAAGTTAGCTTCATCCCATTTCGCTTTTACGAAAGACTGACAACATTAGTAAAGTTTTTCTTTCGAAATGGCATAAAGCGAAGAGTTAATTATCATTTTGAGGTTTGTCGTCTGCTGTGACTGATGCGAAAAGGCTTGAAATACGACAGTTAACGTCATGCAATTTTCTATCACACAATTCTTTGTAAGCATTTAAAACATCCTGTATACCTGCTCTTAACCTCCGTGTCCTTTTAAAATGAAAATCACTTTTCATTACAGTACAGTCGATCTTAAGTAAAATCTCACACTATTTTATTTGTCTGGGAATGCTCAAGCAATTTTACTAAAATAGTGGTAATTTTGTCTTCGCCTTACACCATTTTGATTTCATAAATATTTGGATAGTGTGGTTGGATAAATCTGTACTGCTTTTGTTTGAAATTTTGATATCCTTTTGTCATTGTTAATAGTCGTGGTGGTGGTGGATGATTTTGCTATTATTGTTATTATTATCATGGAGTGAAGAGAGCAGCACACAAACAAAGTGACGTTGGGGTACAAATTGTACCCAATATGCTCATCATGATACCCAGGCTGATAGGTGTTTACTAGGCACACACATCACAACTAAATGTGTGCAATATAATAACAGACTTTTTTTTAATCAATTCGCCCCAAGCAAGGTGATAATGTTACTAAGTCGCAAGGGGCTACTGGGAGTGAAAGAGAATGAGGAGACTTTAGAAGAAACTGGAAACCCAATCCTAAACAGGAGATAAGGGATAAACCTCTACTTGTGTTCAAAAGACCGGGGAGGAGTATGAACCGGACTATAGGCGAACCTATCTATTCCTATTGAGGAAAAAATAGTAAATAAAATTTCAGAGTTTAAGCGGAGATGTTAGAAGTATAGAGTTGAAGTAGACTTCAGAAGGAACCGGAAACCCATTACTAAACAGGAAACAAATGATAAAACTCTACTCCTGTTCAAAAGACCGGGAAGAAATGTGAACTGGACGATAGGCGAAGTTATCTACTCCTATTAAGATAAAAGTAGTGCATAACCAATTAGAAATACCTTTAGGCTGGGTAACCCAATCTGATCAGACAGTCTCTGATTGAGGATGTTACCAAAGTATCTAGATGCGACCCCGAAGTCACCGCAACTGCCTCATCCTTCAAACTTAAAAAAATAAAAATTAAAAATCAAAGCAAAACAACCAGTCAAACAATTCCTCGTCGACGTTTCACTCTCAACGAGCATAATCAAAACAACTGAAAAATCTAAGGAAAAATCTAAGGAAAAGGTCGTTACCATGACAATCCTCCTACTTAAAAAACACCGTGGTTAATTTGATGTTAACAGTTAATGAAATTTAAAAATAAATACTCACGAATTAATCAGTAGGTTTTGTGTATAGGAAATATTTTAAAATAAAATGAAGCTATGGTGATTTAATAGAAGAAAATAAAGTAAATAAAAGAAACTTATAGTGAGAAAAATAAGTTCTATGTTTAAGAGATATTTAACTTTACTGGAATAACTGCTGATAAGTTCAGCCTTGAAATTAAAACCGTCGTAATAATATATTCTAAGATAAAATAATAAGTAAAAAAATAAGAATAATGAATTTAGTTAAAATGCTGGTGTATGGGAAACAGATATATAAATTTAACAGGGGATGAAAGATGGATTGTTTACAATACGTGGAAAGGAAGATGTCATAGAGAAAATGAAAAGTCGGTCTACATCCAATGAAGGTAATGCTGTCTGTTGGAATTGAAAGGTTATTGTGTATTACGATCTCCTTCCACAAAATCACACATTTGTTCCCAAAGTACTGTTCTCAAAAGGTAGTAATCGATGAAATGTGTCTGAAATTGATCAAATGGCAGGATATCGTCTTCCACCAAGACAACGCGAGACCTCTCGTCACTTTTCAGAAATCGACACAGATTGGCTAGGATGTCCTAAAATAGTCGCCATAACGTACCTTTCACCTTCGGATTACTTCTTGTTTGGATCCCTAAAAAATCACTTTATGGGAAGAACTTCAGTTTTCTGGAAGCCTGTAACAAACGACTTAGACCAGTTCATAATCCCAAAAGATTCAAAGTTCTAAGAGGGTGCAATCATGAAGCTGTTTCAAAGATGGCGAATAGTAGCGGAACAAAATGACACATGTGATTGAATGTATGCAAATATTGTGTTTGAAATACACTTAAAAACGCTACGTACTTTTATCCTGATCCAATACTTTCTTATAATTACTTTACTTGCCAGGTCATTAGCTTGTGTTTTGGTTTTATATACCAGATTGTATTTTACATCAGTAGTAGTTCGCTGGATATTAAGTGAGGGCAAGTCTACTCTATACAGCAGTATTAGTCTAAGCGGTGTTAGCGTGTTGACCTAAAAGTAACGAACTGGCTTACAATTGATGGCCCAGTGTATTGGTGAACAGAAAGAACGACAGGTGGCTCTGTTCATACACCACGGAGATGCATACGGTGATGCACACCTAACTGATTTTTTCTGTTATACTTTAGAGTTAATGCTACCGCCTAAGCTACTAAATTTTGTATTGATTTTCTTCTCATTATCTGCCCAGCTTAATGTAAATTAAACTCCCAATGTCGCAAGTAACGGAATCTTTTTTTTGTAGCGCTGTGTTTCCAAAAGTAGACAAATCTGCCGTCCCTGCTCTTAAATATTCAAACTGACATCAGCCATCCTACCATTTGGAAAGTGTCAACTCTTTCTCGTCTTTCAATCTTTATGAGCGTTTTTTTTGGGTTAAATCTTTCTGGAAATTCACCAAAAAGGAAGATTTTAAAATACCTTCCCAAGATCATAGATAGAAATGGACCCTAACCCTACGTTGCTGGCCTAATGCGTGCAGGTAGGGGTGGATGTGACATTCTTGGGTGATCATGTCTGCTTTCGGTTCACGATCGCGCGAAAGTAACTGTAACAAACCCGACTGGAATTTGAACCCAAAAACGTGCTAGGGTCCCCCGCCTTAAGAAAAGACCAACGCGTCTTAGTGGGGAGACAGAGTAAATACGTAGTGTGAAAACCTCTCTCTCTTGAGTGGTTTGTAACACATTATTTATCATTTCTCAGTTGCGTCTCTGTCCTTGGGCAGAGTGCACTCAGAGGCGACTCCGTCAAATGACGGAGTTTAAAAAAACTGACCTTGTGTCACAACACGTCTTAGTGGGGAGACAGAGTAAATACATAGTGCGTAAACCGCTCTCTCGAGTGGTATAAACATTCTGATACTCACCGGTCACAGAGATCCGTCCCTGCGCTTGTAGTATCACAGCTATGACTTGATCCGGCTCTGACTAGCTTGGACCAGCTATGAGCAGCTAAGACCAGCTATGACTAACCTAGACCAGCTCTGAGCAGTTTGGACAAGCTATGACCAGCTAAGACCAGCGGCCCGAGTGAAGACACTCGGGTCCCCATGTTAAAAAATGACCTTGTGTCACAACCTGACTCAGTAGGTGATCAAGTATTCTCCGCTCTCTCAAGTGGTTTGTAACACATTATTTATCCTCTCTCAGTTGCGTCTCTGTCTTTGAGCAGCGTGTACTCAGGAGTGACTCCGTCAAAGGACACAGTCGCAACTGAGGAAAATTATACTGAGAGGTACCAAGCCCTTGGGAACAGCTGCCCGAGGCCGTGCCCTCTCATTGCACCAGAGAGAGGAATCGCTGCTCGCACCGAGGCCAGCGTAACGGACCGTTGCGGGGGCTGCGGGCAATTTTTGTTCCTTACCCGGTTGTACGCGATCGGGTCCCCACCTTAAAAAATGACCTTGTGTCACAATTCGTCTTAGTGGGGAGACACAGTAAATACCTAGTGTGTAAATTACTATCAAGTAGAGCTGGGGCTTTTTAATCTCAGAATTCGTGGGAGAATTGAGCTTCTATTTCGTATTTATTCATATAGATTCCATAATATAGGTTTTACTTAATTAGCTATTATGTTCCTCTAACTCTTCAAATTTTGAATGTATAACTAATTCTAATTTTTTTTTCACATCTTTACACTATATTAATTTTATCTTATAAATTGTCCACTGTTCTGCCACCTATGAAATAAAAATAATTGTTTGTACGGAAAATAAGAATCTACGTACATCAAATCATCTTTAAATTAAGTTACAGCAGAAGAATTATCGTTCAATTTTTAAAAGATAAGCTTAAACATTAATTCAATACTTAAATATAGCGATCAGTTTTGAGTTCTGTAGTTTATTGATCTCTATTGCATCTACTTCTCCCTAGCTATTGTGATGATGGCCAAACCAAGAGTCCTCCACGGGAGCTAGCTATTTATAATAAAAAGTGCACTGCAATTTTGGATACAAAATGAAAATAAGAGTTACTCCCCTTGAATCATGAAAGTAAAGGCTAGTATAATATATATTACTATATATTTTAACCTCGCATAATCTGGCAAACCTGAAAATCGTTCCTGCGCCTAACCTTTCTAGGGGTTTTGAATGAGCTATGTATTATTGAAATCGGACCAGTGGGAGTGGAGGAGTTGTGTGGACACACACACATGCACAAACACGCATTATATATATATATATATATATATATGTGTGTGTGTGTGTGTGTGTGTGTGTGCGCGCGTGTGTGTGTGTGTACGTCTTTATGTTAGTGTATTTCTCTAGCTGTTACTATGTTCTCCCAACCACCACCACACATAAAAATCGGATTGAAAACTAACCCCCCTTCCCGATACATGTCTTCAATATTATAAATCCCCAGATAATAAATTTTCAAGCGTCTAGACTTCCTGTTATCTTGTTCATTTTTTTTTTTTTTAATATTCTGGATAAATTTAAATTTAAACCATTTTGTAAATTTAAACCATTTGTAATTTCGTTCTGATGGAGACGGGTGTTAAAAACTTACGCGTGGAAATAAATTACTTTAATTAATTTTTCATTTAGTTCTTTCAGCGTTCTCACGTTTTTGCGTTTGATGGGAATAAGGGGATATAAAATTTTTCCATAATGTCCATTGTCCCAAGCGCTTTAGGCCACTTTATAGCCATTTTCAATGGGGTTTTGTTTTAGCTATTGTTAGTTTCTATTCAGGTTTTGACTGTTTAAGATGTATTTTACTTTTGTGTCGTTTTGAATACTAGTAGTAGCGTTTATTTCGAGCCTTCGCGTGTTGAGCGCGGCTGGAAATCGAGTGAGAGTTTTTCCATTTCTTTTAACAAAACTTTTAACACTCCATGTTTAAAAGAAAGGTTGATACCCAAAATATACATTAAAAGTTATTTTCATTGGATATCCATAATTAAGTAGATTCATTTATTATAAACATTTATTCACTTCGTCTACTGGCTTGCGTACTCGAAACAACTTGATAAAGAAAGTGTACCCTCTGATAGGATGTGAACCTGTGCCTTCCTTTTTCAAGAGGAACTGTTGTCTGACACAGTGTGCTTTTACCGCTCGACTACGAAGAACTTTATGATTGCTACTCTACTCGAATACGGTATCCATTAAAATAACCTTTGAAGTAATAAAAATAATTAAAAATTAATTAAAAATAATTATTTTAAAATTCATTAATCACTGCAATTTTTTTCCTCTTAAGACAGTAGTGTCCATAATTTATCATAGTCATAAAAGCAATAAACGCTTTTCTAAGTAAATAATGTCTTAGTTTTATGGCATTTTTATTTTATGATTTTTACAGAGCAGATATTCGGTAACTAGGTTACAAAAAGAAATTGACGATTTAAATTCTCCAAGGAGTTCTTCTTTTAATTAATATAAACATTAAACTCGAAAAAAAATTAATTTCTCGAAATTAAATATTTTTACTAAGATTTTTTAAAAAAACATAATTTTAAAAATAATTTAATTCATTTAGTCCTGAAAGTTTTATTAAAATCCGACAATTATTTGATTTTGCCAGAAATTCCCAAAAAAAAAAAAAACGCTAAAATTTCCTATACTAATCTTTGGCCACTGCGCTGATGAAAAAAAAAAAAAAAAAAAAAAAAAAAAGAAGATTATTAACCAAAATTTCCAACGTTCTAAAAATAATCAAAAATATAATTTAATAATTAAAAAATTATTTGGTTTTTCCTTTTAATAATAACATAAAGATTTTGACGTTAAAACTTCGTTTTATTAAGTTTGGGGCATTTTTTCATCAATGTATGCTCATTTTTTAGCGAATCAGTGGTGGTATCTATAAATTTCCTATGACGGAGTTAGAGTTGGGGTTTGTGTGTTTGATTGTTTTTTTTTAATTTCAGTATATTAATTTTTTCATTGTTGTTTAGGAAATTTAATTCGTTTAAAAAAATTAAGTTGATCAAAATTAAGACAGTTTTGGTAAAATAGAAAAAAAGAAATGTTTGACTATCGCCCGCTTAAATAACTATAACAGAGCGTTTTCGCGCAAGTTTTTAAAAATCACCGTCACATCAGAATGCAGATTTTATCGCAGTTACAATAAATTTGTTTTTGTAATTTACCACTGAAGATGATCTTGGAAAAAATCGAAAGTCCTTGATTTAAAAAAAAACAAAAAACTACGGCATTTTCCTTGATGAATTTCATGTTAACATCAAGAAACTGGAAAGGATCAGTATAAAAATAAGTAGACAAAATATGTCTTTATTATTCAATGACACACACACACACACACACACACACACACACACACACACACACACACACACACACACACACACACACACACACACACACACATATATGTTTAATAAATGATTTAAAAATATTTCAAATATTTTTTCGATTAAGCACAAGACTGTTTTTTCAATTTTAAACTATGTTAATATAAATATTTACTTAGCGTGACACAGAAGTGTATGGGTAGAGGAAGATTAAAGTAGTGAGCCATTGGCTCAACATTTACTCTTTAATAGCTGGATAAGACCAAGGTTGTCTTGAAAATCAATATTCGAAATTTTCCAACTTGAAATACAAGACTTAGTCGATGCAGGCCTGTATTTGGATATTATTATTTACTAAGATTAGTCTAGTTTGGCACAAGACCACTAGCTGTGGTAGAATGGGACTTTCTAATCAGTGCATTAGTCATCGAAATAGATCTGACTATAATGTCTACTTAAAAATGCAGTTTTAATTAAAAGAGAAAGTAATTTAAGGCGAAAATTTATAGAAAGCGCACAAATTTCTGAATCTACGTCCAGGTCCATACAACATATCACTGTCTATTCACGCATTTGCAGTATTAGTTTGTAAGTCACGCTAAAATTGCACAATCGGTTCTCGAAATATTCAGTAATCAACCATCCATAATATCAGAAATATAAAAGAAAAACATAAATAAACGCTGCTACTTTCCTGCGACTTAAAGTTGCATGTGGACGCTTAGTTTGTTATGTGGCGGTCTCATAATCTTCAGGCGGTTCAATGGGCAAACAGTGAGTTGCGGGAAAGCAGTAACATTTTGGCTATAGTGCAAAATATCACGAAAAAGTCACGCTTTATCGACAACTGAATGTTTTATGAGTAAAAATTGCTTAAAAGTAGGAATCAAAATCCTTCATTACTTTTGGGACACATTTTACATATATCCGTACATTATATTATAGTCAGGTCACTCAATTAGTGTTAGTGGTACTATGTAACCTAGTACTACCCGCCACATGGTCAGATTATTGGTGACTAAACTGGTTCCTTCGCCAGGCATTTCTGGTGAGGCATTTCTAGATATCCAGCAGGATTAAAACCAAGACCTGTCAAAGGGTGGATAAATCCTTTTATGGGATCAAGTGTTATCAGGCACATGTATAAGGATGCAGAAATGTCTGGGTTGGTATCCAAATGCGCGGTCGGGCAAAGTGTTGAATCTCTTAACCTTCGTTAAGGTATTCAACTAAAAGAAGGAAAACTTTGATATAACACCTGCAGCTGCAAGTATCCAATGACGATGGCTGATTCTTCTTTTTGGATACATGTTGTTTTTGCTAGGGAGCAGAGTGATACTTTTTTTTTCTATTTTAAAAATTTTATGTGCAGGTATTGTTTGATATCGTAAGTCAAAAATGATCTTTAAAATTAAATCCTGTGATGGTCATACTCAACAGCGGGTAGGTAGATATATGTATTAGATTGTTCGGAAAATAATGTCCGATTTTAAAATCAACTTTTATTCTTCAATTAATGTATTTAAAAAGTGTTTAAATCAGTCAAAATAGGAACCTGACCCATCTATGGACTTCTGTCATCGAAGGTTATGCATGCATTTACGATAAAAGGTTTGGACGCCAAGAAAAGTTTGAATGCAGTTTCTGCATTTTCTTTGCAACGGAATATCTTTTGGTTTAAGTAATTGTCAACATGCTTGAAAAAGTGGGAGAGAGATGAGGGGGATATGGTGGGTGTGGTAAAGTTCCGTATTTCAAGTCGGTGAGCTTCTGCAGTATTATCCCGGCAACATGTCATGAAGCAAAATTGAACTTCGTCAATTAACCAGTGCAGGTCGCATTTTGCTTAGATGAAGTGCATTTCATTCAGTTGCTGGCAGTAAACATCGACAGTGATACTCTGGTTAGATTCCGGAAAGCTGTAATGAATAACGGCAATGACGAACCACCAGACAGTCACCATAATCTTCTGTTGGTGCAATTTCAGTCTTGAAAGTGTTTGGGTCCTTCGTCACGATGAAAACCATTGAGTTGATTGTTTATGATTGTTATAAAGGATCCGTTTCTCATCAAAAATCACTATTCGATCAAGAAATGGATCATTCAAATTCCGCAGATGTAGCATCGAAGACACTTAAAAATATCAAACCGAGTTCATTTATCGAATTTCTTCATCTTACCAGTTTTTTTTAGATGATCATATATTGTTGAAATACTGACACCCATTGTCTGAGACATTTTATCTGACATTTTGACGTGGGTTTTGTCCGACTAGTGTTTTCAAATGTTGATTGTCAATTGCTTATGGGTGTCCTCTACCACGATGTTCTTCAAGATTCGTATCCCCACTGCGGAATTTCAGAAATCAGCATCATACTTTTTAATTACAACTGTGTTCTTCATCCCATGCTCTGTTAATATTGGCAGCAATTTGAGGAGCATTATAACCAAACTTGATCTCATGCAAAAAGAGTAAACGCATCTCTTTTTTCTTTCATGTTTAAGATGAGGGATATATAATGACTTAAGTTAAATTCTGAGAGATTGGCATGCGGCCGTATCACGTTGAAACACCGGTTCAGTATTTATCGTTCCACCCACGAGGACCGAATATGGCACAAGGCCGGTTTTAATGTGGGTATCCCCGAGCCCGTAGGCCCGGCCAAAAATATAGCCTTTGAACCCGCCTAGACGTGTTCAGGCCCTGTCTACCTCCCCGGACGAAACCTTGCCCTTCGGCAAAGCCTCGTCCGGGTTCCTCTCAGCTAACACAGAGAGTTCGACAGAAGGCATGCGCAGTCAGAGACCGCTCAACACCGGTTCTCGTGCGATCCTGGTCAGTACCTAGGTGGGTGACAGCTTGGGAACATCAGGGGTTCTGAGCTTGAATGTGCGGATGGTGTAATGGATAAAGGCTTAGAATTGGAAAAGCAGAGTTCCAATTCCAGCTATACACTGCCTTTTTGACAGTACTAACACCTAAAAACCGGCCGGTTTCGTTATATTTCCTTACACGTAAATACACTTGGGAAAGGTATGAATCCACCTTTTCTCCCCCTCGGCTATGGGTTAGAACTTGTATCAGTGAAAAATATTATTATTTCCCCCCAAATTCTTACAATCTACAAATCTTTTTTGACTTTAAATAACCTGCAAAAGGTTGATAAGCCGTAAAAAGAAATCAATGAATCTGAAAAAGATTGACAGAAAATTAACAAGGAGGACACTTTAATCATTCATTCATTCATTTATTCAGTTAGCGTATCCTGCGCCGCTGTGGTCACTACTCCCCTCCATCTCACAATTGTGGTTCACGGTGACATTCATGCCAGAATAGTGCAATGGCAATGACGGTTCCTTTTGTACTGGGGATGTTGAGATTACCCCGTCCTTCCACTCAGAAGAGGCAAGGCCTACAAGGCAGCAGGTGGTTTGAATTCAGTTTTCTTTCTTGTGGACTGCCGATGGCATATGGAGGCCGTGCGCAACCTAGACAACATGCTCCTCACTCTCTGCCGTACTGACAAGATCTAAAGGAATACAGGGAGATTTGGGGACGGCTTGGTTGAGGAGTTGCTGGAAGGTTGTTAGTGCTGACAACCAACCGTCTTCGAGGTTCCAGTAAGGGTTTTCTGTCTGGATTTACTTCCATAGCCTTTTCCATATTTCGGATATGACTACAAGGCAGCGAAGGTTTAAAATCAGTGTTTTCCTTCCCTTAGATGGATTGACTACCTGGGCTGTCGAGCTGCATCTACCCGAAACAGCTGGTTATGAGGCGCCAGTTTTCCGCTTTTGCCCATTCTCCAGATTGGAGCTGGAATTATTGTCATAGGCTATTTGAGACGCATGATGCGGAAGCATTTTATAGACAGTGGGAGTTTGTCCGCACTATCACCCCCGGCTAGGACAACCTTTGGAACATAATGTGCATATATAAACATTTATATTCATCACGTGTTTCATAGGCTCAAAAAAAAAAACAAAAAAAAACAAAAAACAAACAAAAAAACAACAAAAAAACGATTTTTTAAAAATATATAAAACGTTAGGTACAAAAACACTATAAAGCAAGGCAAATTACAAAATAGTGCATAAATACCGAAAAGTTTGTTACTTTTAGAAAAAGATAGCAGAAACAAAAAAGAAAATATATATTGGGATTGAAGCCTAAAGTACTCGGAGATTATGAAGTCATTATTTAACATAAAATAAAATAATTTATACTGCTCTTTTGCCAGTACTAACACATAAACTATCAATTGATAAAAAAAGAATCGAGAGTAGAGAATGCAAAGTTGACAAATATAATTTAAGGTAAATAAAAATTAGAAAGTAAAAATAAGACAAACGATCTTCAGGTTAGTTGTAAAAAAACAAATAAATTTATAAATACTAATACAGAAAAAAAAGTATCTGGAAAAATTTGAAAGAAATAATAATAAACAATACATTTATAACTTCAAATAAATGAAATAAAATAATAATTGCAAATTATATTAAATTATTATATTATTTTAAAAAAAGTAGCGATATTTACATTTTTCAGTCAAACTAAAAATCCGTTAATTTTTTGGAGCTTCAACAAAACGCGTCATCTTCCTTCAGTTCAGAACGTCTAAATGATTAGGAATGAGTTATATATTTTTGTGCAACTATTATAATATATTAAATCGCAATTATAGGTACCTCCAAAAATTCGGTATACCTAAAGTTTAAATGTATTTTCATAAATGAAAAATCTTTCTTGGAGGTTTCTTTTTAGCCTCAGATGAAAGCTAAAGGATTAAATTTTCTAATTTCAGAAAGTAAAATACTGTGAGGTATTTCAAATAGAAATTAGAATGATTTTAGTCGATTTATTTTTTGTCAGAAAAAGCAATCGAAACGGCCATCTTTAATTTTATTAACAGACTGTAAACAAAACTTAATTCTAGGTTTTAAAAACAAGCAAAAATAAAATATATATTTCTGAAACGTTATTTGCAAAAAATTAGAAAAATTAAAGTTAAATTAATATCTTCTGAAACAAATATTACTTATAGCAAAAAATTTTCTATACAAGCATTTCTTGTCACGGTGTCTTGTTATTCTCACTTCTCCATCGATATGTTGACGGCAAAGATGTTGCCAAGTATGGTGGACTAGAATTGACATAAATTTATAAATTCTAAGTAAAAACGGTTTATTTTTTACCTACTAGGTAATTTTTAAAAATTAACAAAATATTTCAAGCAATTATCTAATATTTTACTGATTTTATTTAGGTATTTAACCTTACGATTGACGATTCTTTCTGAAAATATAATAAAATTTAGAATATTATAAAAATCTCTTAAAATAATAACATTTCATAAATTATTGAATTACCTCAAATTTTTTAATCCTTTCTACCATGTTCGAAATTTTGGTTAATTTTTTTTGCGTCAGCGGTGTACATATTTTAATTTTTTCGTTTCAAATCAGATTAATTTAACTTTAAATTTGCTAATTTTTCTCAGATAACGTCTCAGAATAATATATTGTAGTTTAGAAAATTTGTAAAAACGAGAATTAACTTTTGTTTACAAAAAATGGCAAAGTTTTTTATCGCTTGTTTTACTAACAAAAAAATGAAAAATACAAAAAATATGCTAATCAATGTATAATTTCTGTTTGAAATACACCAGAGTATTTTGCTTACTGGAAAAAGTAATAACCTAATAACCTAACTTTGACGATGTTTGGAAGAATTTTAAAACATTTTTGAAACTTTATAATTAAAAAATAATATGCAAACATTCGTTATTCATCGAATTTTTTCTGACTATAATATCTTTAATATATATTATTATAAAAGCAATTAAAAGCTTATCTAATTAAATAATTACGTAGTTTTATTGGAGTTTTTGTTTTACGATTTGGAGCAGATTTATAATAGTTTGAAAAAAAAATGATGATTTACATTCTCCAAGTAGTGCTGATTTTAACTAATAAAAAAATTTAGCTGACAATTTTTAATTCTAGAAAATTTTATGAAATTAAGTAAAAGGGGAGGTAACAGGTGTAAAAAATATTTTAACTAAGATTTTCTAAAAATAATAATTTCAGAAAAAAATACATTCATTTGTCAATGAATCCTGAAAGTTTCATTAAAATCCGACAATTATTTGATTTTTGCAAGAATTTCAAAATTAATATGTTATTTTAACGAAAACGACAAGAACGTCCATTAACAACTCTGTTACATCGCCGATGCTAAAAAAAAAAAAGAAAAAAAAGAAGGTATCTAACACAAATTTCGAACGTGTTAGAAAGGAGTAAAAATTAAAAAAAAATAATTAAAAAATACCTTGGTCTTTCTTCTTAATAATAACATAAACATTTTGGCAATAAAAATTTGGGGAATTTTTTCATCATGTTATGCCATTTTCAGCGATTTAGTAGTTCATTAATTAAATGGTTGATTCTAAAATCGAACATTATCTTCCGAACAACCTAATATATATATATATATATATATATATATATATATATATATATATATATGTATCATGTGTCCTTCCTAGTGTCAAGAATATAAAATAGATTTCATCATGTTTCCTTTTGTCTTATAGCTTACCTGATTTGAACCGTGATAAGAATAATCTAAATGAGTTTGTTCAAGTCAAAGGAAATTTGAGAGAATAAAATAGTTGAATTGAGAAGCACTGGATTTGTTTTCTCCATAAAAAAATTATAGATATCAAAATCTGTTATTTTTATAGCCAAAACAATGAAATGGACGCTATTGCTACAAGTTTGCTGTTATTTGTCTTCCCAGGAGGGAAAATATGACAAAGTCGGTTTAATGTGAGGCTCGACATGCGGAAGTGTTAGAAAAAATTACTCATTCCTCGCGGTCTGTGTCGAAATGGCATCAGGGCGACTCTTGGCCCTCCCCTTTTAATGTTACTTGGATTTGAAATCTCCTGAGACTAACTCGCTTCAATTATGACATGTCTGCTCCGAAAACAAGATACTACTGATTCTAGTGAAAAGGTCAAGAAGGGGATATTTATCCAACTTCTCACAGAGATAGGATGAGGTGTAAAGCCCCTGTCTTTTTTTAAATACATGTTCTATTAAATAGAATAGACAGGGAATGTCAGTTAATGTTAAGCTTTTGGTGAAATTCTTCTGATGTTTAAGTTGTTTGATGTTAGGTGGAAACTTGTAAAAGAACTTGCTGAGATTATGTGATATATTGGGTGCTTTCGACCATGTTGGTCATTTTCAAGAAAAGAAGGTAGAAAATCGAGAGATAGCCAGGGTAGCATTTATATCTTTAACGGTCCCAAGTTTGAAAAGAGCGTAGGTTCACATAATTTGACTGGGATAGATTTTAGCGTCTCGTGACTAGAATGACCTTATATATATAGTTCAGTCATTTTAACAGGTGCGCGCCGAGATTGAAACAAATTTTATTCGTGATAGTTTGCCGTCGTTTGACGTAAAGAACTTCCAAGATTTTAAGTCGTTTTCTTTATTTCCCGTTGGAGTGGCAGATTACTATTCCGCACACTTCGCTATGACCCTGTTTTCCCACAAATAAAGCAAGCTCATTCTTTTAATATGAAAACCTGCACACATTTTGTATGAGTTGATTAAAATGCACATTGTGTCGACATATTGCCGCAGGTTTCAGGGCGTATCCATCGCATAATCCCATTAGTGCAACGAAGAGATGAATTTCTAGGATCCAAACTTGCTTTATCTCTGCAGTGTTTTGTCTCAGAGCCAAACATGATCTTTGCCAAAAGGCCATGAATATAGAATGTGGGACCAGGTGCTTTTGGTTGGGGTACCTATATGTTGGTAATATTAACAGTTTCTTTATAAAGAAACTTTCGGCATTTATTTATCAAATAGCCAGAGCTGCTGTTGGTTGAAAATTATAAAGAAAACTTTCTATTAAAACAATATTTTTCAGGAAAATATGTTTCTCAAGTTAACTGTTATCGACCTTTTCAGTATTGATGGGGGCTTCCTCCCTAAACTTTTGTTTGAAGTAATGTGGAAAATCAACATCTTGATTATGTCATTATTTTCTCTTCAAGTTACATATGCTATTCATTTTAATTATTGCTGCAGTCGAAACTCCTCAAATGATGTAATTTCTGTTATTTGGTATATATTTTGTGATTCTGTAGCACCAGTACACGAAGCTTAAAAAGGACGGCTCCACAGTGTTCATTCGCTCGAAGTAATTTTTAAGAGACGGAAAAACTTCGTTAGAAACAAAGAAAAGAGTACTGAACTGTTATGTGATATCTGCCCTCCTATAAGGCAGTGAATGCTGAACAATCTCTTCAAAGATGAAGACACTTGAAGGAAAAGAAATGTGGTTCTACAGAAGGATGCTGAGGATACTATGGATCGAACATGGGAGTAACAAGGAGGATTTAGAAAAAATGGAAACAAAAAGGAAACTTATACTTAACATCAGGAAGCGACAGTTGAAATTTCTGGTGCACATAATGAGGAAGGAGGGCTTGAAAAATCTGATACACCCAAGAGAGATTGAAGGCAAGATGGACAGAATAAAACAGCGCATAACATACTTGATGAGCCTGAGTAAATGGATGGCTGAATAGGGTTTAGGAGAAATAACGAAGAAACATAATTTAAGAGCTACAAAGGACAGGAAATTGTGGAGACACATGATCGCCTACGTTCTGAGTGGACCCTGCACATAAAGAAGAAGAAGAAGAAGAAGAAGAAGAAGAAGAAGAAGAAGAAGAAGAAGAAGAAGAAAGCGTTTGTATGCAGCTGACTGTTTGGACATTTTTAAATGGATAAATTTAATTGCTCCATAAGAAAAATGTTTCTCTTTCTCTATCTCTCTCTCTCTCACGCACACACATGTGCACAGACATTACAAATGATAACATTTACGCTTCATATATTTTGCTTCTAAAAGAAACTCAGGAAATAATTGCTAATATTTCACTATATTAACCTGCGCGATCCCTCATGTACTATACGGAATATTCAATACTTGAATGTTAATTTTCATTCATTTGTGCCTGACCGGTTGGAGGAAAAAGGATTTTCTTAACCCAAGAGGAAAAAGACATTAATGGTGTCGACATAAATCAAGATGGTGTTTCCATTTTCGTTGATATAACGTTGGATGAGTCTTCAGAACAACATTCAATGTTGATTTTGGGCAGAAAGCAGCAAATAGTAATGGCTGCGACGCAGTTGGAATTTCAAACAGTGAAATTAGGAAGGCAGTCTTAAAGCATATCACGTATCTTCTTGAACTGGGTGAATTCACAAGGCCAGAACGTAAAATAACTGGCAGCCGTTTAGTCGTAGTTGAAGGATTACGATTAGATTCCCGCGTAAATTGACTGAATTGTAACATCGACCGAAGGACGATACACGAATAGCAGGTGGGAGATCATTACGGATGGAAAACAAAATGAGCATGAACTGATAATTCTTTGTTTCTTTCTTTGTTTCTTTCTTTATTTCTTTCTTCAAACTTTGTACTTCTTTTTTTTGAACTTCTTTTTTTTTAACTTCTTTCTTTTTAATATTTTTGCTTAATTCTTTCTTTTTCTACTTTTTACATCTTCATTTCTATTTAAAGTTTTTGCTGTAGTAAATTATATTTCTTTCATTTCACTCCTGTAGAAAGTTAATTTTTCTTAGACAAATCTTTGTTAGCATTCCATGAATTATAGGACCAGCATATTCAATTTTCTTTGAAGAACCGAGAATGAAATAACAAATGGGGTTATTGGTCTAAATAATTAATGGAATATTACAATTGATTTTTTTTTTTAATCCCTTTTAATTATTTCTAACTTTTCCCATTTTTATTCGTTATTTTTGTGCAACCTTCCTTCTGCTTTTCCATCATTAGTTTCTATGGTTTTCAGAACAGTCATCATCACTCCAAGCCTTGTTCAGATTATTAGCCTTATTCTTTATGCAGCTTTTGCTGTTATCACAACGTTTCGGACGATTCATTCAACAGCCTTCTCCAGGTGTACAATCTGAAGGGTAAGTTTAATGCTGATCATCAGAATAACAACGACTCTGAAGTGGCATCACTAGAAAAAGAATTTTATTTCAGCAAGATCTGCAATAGCGTGACAAAAGGTGATTCACATTAAGTGAATGAATGTTTGATTTTTACTTTAAATGCATCGTTGTAGAAATTAAATTTGAACTAATTTCAACTCAGTTTTGGTTATTATTTATCGATTTATTTTAAGGTTTACGTATCCCATAATGTTCCAGTTCTACTTTAGTAAGAATAAGTGATAAACTGAAATAGCTCGGTCGTATATTGATCGTAAGGGATTCGTAGATCATTGCACTTTCGATGCATCTTCGTCCGAGTAAACCATATTTATTTTATTTTTTTATTAAAACGGAATTTTCCATTTTTCTGAAGAAATTTTCCTCGAATTAAAAGTTATATATTAAAAAGATAAATTTAAATATCTTATTAGAGGTATAAGGTTTAATCAATGCTATAAAAGAAGGCATATTAAAAAGAAAGAAGTTGTAAATAAAGAATTACAGCTACAATAAATGGCAATACAAAAAAACAGCAAAAAAAAAAAAGCAAAAAAGAAAAATTCTTCTCTCATCAAAACTAGATCGAATAATTAAAATACTATTCACAACGATTAAAATATATTTGGCTGGTATAAATGAGGATACGAGGTCTGATAAAAAAAGTGTCTGGACTGTTGCCATGGTAACGAAGCTAAAATAGGCGGAATGAGGTTTAAACTCGGTCGCAAGTGCACACTAAATTATAACGTTCTCTCTCACTCCCGTTGTTTAGAGCAGTGCTTCGAAGGAAAGTGTGTAGAGTGTGGCCGTCTCGCCACATTAAAAAAAAAAATTGTAATATTCCAACAATGACCATGACTTGTGCAGTAGTTTTTGGCCAATTCTCCTAGATCCCGCCACTTTCGATTTTTTCTCTTTCCAAAAATCAAATATTACTTTAAAGGAACAAGATTTTATGATATCGAGAAAATTCGAGAGAATGCGACGAGGCAGCGGCTCGCTACCCTAATAAAAGAGTTTCAGGAATGCTTCTATCAATGGAAACGTCGCTGGATAAAGTGTGTAGCTTCAGAAGAGGACTACTTTGAAGGTGACTAAACGACGAAATTGATGTATTGTAATTTTCTTTTTATAGCACCAGTCCAGATACTTCTTGATCAGCCTTCGTATATGTGTATTTCTTATCGCCATACTTTTACTTTTATGGACAGTATTATAATTCCTCGATCGAGCACTGACGAGAATGGAACGAAAACCGGTCAGCTATTTCTAATATTTTTGTCTTTTCCCCTATTTTTTCCTATTGCCATTTACAGAGGCTGTAATTATTTTCCCTAATTTACACACTCTCTCTCCCCCTCACTCTCTCTCTCTCTGTGTGTGTGTGTGTGTGTGTGTGTGTGTGTGTATGTGTGTGTGATGCAAATATAGTTTTAAGGTATGCTATATTTATGAGTAAAAATGGTCAATATCAGAGATCAAACGTGTGTGTGTGTGTGTGTGTGAATATATATATATATATATATATATAACTATATATAAATTTAACAAACAACACTATAAAATAGCTACAAATTACCGCATTTGAATTAACAATTATTTCTACTCAATATTTTCTATAATAATTGGAACATAACCGTTACCGCTAATCCAAACAAACCTTACTACCCATAATGCACTACTAACCAGCATATATAAATAGTCCAGTTAAAACACAACATACATGCCCTGAAGATTGCATTCAAGCTTGAAACAGATTGCCATCGTTTGGTGTTAACCTGTATATCCTATCTATTGTCCTCTTATATATATATATATATATATATATATATATATATATATATATATATATAATACCAATTTGTAATTGATAGGGATAATTTTAAGGAGGACATTAATCCAATGAGAACTCAATGTAAGTTATAGAGCTGTATATAATAATAAATTAAGAAAACATCTTCAAAATTTATATCTGCTATAATTTATTTCATGAATATCGTTATATTCATCTCTTCAGATCGAAAACTTTTAAGAAATGAAATCACTCCATCCAGACAGATATACCAGGAAAAAAAGGAGAAAAGGGAAAAGTGAGAGAAGAAAAAGATGAAAAATAAAAAATATATTAATAATAAAAAGGTAGAAAGAAAGAATAAAAAATGACAAATATAATTTTTTTTTAAATGTGAGAGAGAGAGTGAGAGAGAGAGAGAGAGAGAGGGAGAGAGAGAATGAAAGAAAAGAAAGGAAAGAAGGAAGAAATAAATGATGAGCCAATAGTAAAAATAAATAGAATGATATAGAATTTTTTCTTCCTTAAAAGGGCTGAAAAAGTTAGTATACCGGGTAAAGGAAGGAAGAGGAGGTTCGGAAATAAAAGAGTTACAACAATTTGTCTAATAAGGTCATCTTATTTTAGACAGCAATCATCATCACATAATTTTAAACTAATAATAGTAATAATAATAATAATATCTTATATAAATATAATAAAATAAATAAATCAATAAATAGATAAATAAATAAATTTAGATAATAATAAAGAACAAATTTAGAAAATAAAAAGTTGATAAGAATAAAAATAACACAGATAATACTTTTAATAATAGTAAAATATAAAAATATAAATTATTAAATAAATAAAAAAAACATTATAAATGATATGGGCATAAGCAAAACAATCATATTAATTAAATATATCTACAGACCGATATATAAAAAAGTGTGACAAGCAGTATAACTACATACATACATACATACATATGAATACACGTGCACTCATATGTTTGTACCCATATAAAAATAAGAATCAACACTTCAAGTGTATATCCCCCCAAAGTCAATGTTTTTAGGGAATTTTAAATTTGCTCTTATGTCTACACTTGGAAATAAGTTATTTTCTTTGATTCAATAATTGGTCCGCATTTTTATATTTAATTATTATAATCTTCTCTTGTATGCATAGATTGCATGTGTCTCGGACGTTGTTGGGAGTTTGAGACTGACAGCAATCTCAAACGCGTTTATTCTGTCTAAACATCCACAGATATATTTATTAAAAGTTGTTTTTGCATTGCAGCTTGCGACAGACTCAGATGAACTTCTCCCGACTAGTGTACTACAGAATATACTGATAAAAGGTAGTTTTTCTCATTACTTAAGTCGAAATTTATTTTACTACGTGATCGTAAATCTCACCTGTAAAATAAAACATAAACTTCACAGTGTTTATTTCCTTGTTACAAAAGATGATGCCTAGTTTATAAATTGAAACTGACATGTTTGCATATGTAAAATGTCTTCAGTACTAAGCGTCAACATACCTAACAAAAACAAAACAACAACATTAAATTTCATTTCAAATGTTAGCCATAATGGCTGGCGGGTAAGATTTTTTTATCGTTTCTATTTAGTTGCCAAATAACTGATTGGCCCGAAAGATTTCCTTTTTTTTCTTATTAAATTTCACACGATACAAAGCTCAAGAGACACTCAAAGCAAATGGTTAATGTTTAAATGTTAATGATGAATGCCGTGTGAAATATGAATGAAAGAGGAAATAATAGAAAGTGAAGATTATGAGAATAAGAAGATTGGCTTGAAGAAGTCAAGATTGAAGTGTTCAGGGGAGCACCCACATGGGAGTCTGTTCCACAAAGTAGCAGTTCTTGCGAAAAGCTGTCTGATTGAAGCCGTCTTTTTACATTTAGAGCGTGGAAGTAGTATGACATATCCTAGCTGTAAAGATCTGAACTGGTGAAACTAAAGAATGGAGAACTCATCTGGACATAATGAATATAAGCTAGAGGCCCATTTTAATAGAGCACCTGTCGCAGTTAGTTAGCCTTGAAGACCATTGATGAGATAGTGAGATCGATTCTCGTTGGATTCCTCACTTTCACGGTGCTCTGCCCGTTCAAGGTAAATTTAGTAGCGTAACGGTCATTTGGTGCGAAAAGTGGAATCGGCAAACCGAGTTCAAATTCCGGGACAGTCTGTTACGTTCATTTTCGCACAAATGCCATTGGGAGATGCATGAATCCTTCTCTTCTCCCCACGAGCAATGTGTTAAATAGAAGGGTAAACTGGCCTCTCGAACCTTGGGCGGTAGTCCATTTTAGTCCATTTTAAAATTTGGATAAAGCAACGAAAAAATCCATTTACGTCCTGAAGAAGACATTTGCAGTGAAAAAGCCCATCTTCATGATCGCTTACGTCCTGAAGAGATTTGTAAAAAGCCCATCTTCATGGTTAATGGGCGCGGTTAAACGGAAAAATTAGTGCCTTAATCTGCTGCATTTACTGTCACTCAAAATGCTCCATTTTTATAAAATGGCATGTCCCTTCAGGTGATCACATAGCCACATGGATTCCTTTTCTTTATTATCTGTGAATTGCCATATCATTTTGGGAGATATAGTGCAGTTTTTATAAAGGAAAATTATTACCAACTTTAGGCATTTTGTATTTCTTCACTCTCTTTTTCCTACATTTTAAAATATAATTGCAGTTTAAGTTAAGTTGGGGTAACAAGACTGGGCTACGTCAATTTGAAAAGTGGGGAGGGCCTACCCATTCCATTTCTCGATCACGTTTCAGTGAGCATAACTTAGGTCAGTATTCCTTTGTGTAGTAACATCTTGGAATAATGTGTTCATTATATAGCAGTCGATGTCTCAGAGCCACATTTACTCATTTTTATTAAGTCAATCATTCAAAATAAGTTTTCAAATATTAGGAAATACCTATATTTGAAGTGTTTTGGAACATTCTCGTGTTTTTTTATACATCCTGAGAATCATTGGACACGTTAGTTTAAGAATTGCTGTAAGTGGATTATCCGACGAAGAAAGATTTCTGAACACCACTTTGACCTAACCCTAATGTCTGCGAATTTCGAAAGGCTACTTTTATAACTTAAGTCATAGAACCCAGTTGAATCGATGCAAACGAATTATTAATGTATCAGACGCTTGAAATGGCCGGCTTGTGTTTGTAGAAATCAGGTTCAGCATTTACGGAGTTAATGAGTAAAAAATAACAAACTCCGAAAAATCAATAAATAAAGCCAATAAAAAAACAAAAAAAAACAAAAACAAAAAAAAACACCGATAAAATGTTTCCGGCGGTTTGACGTTGTTTGAACATTTCAGACACATTTTCTCATCAGCCAAAGGCGTTCCTACGCTGAATCACGCCCCTTTTGTTGAGTCGCGACTGCCAGTGCTTTTATGGGATTTTCTTTTAAATATCGCATTTACTGTCCTTATCTACGTTCATATGCAGATTTTCATACACCGACGCAGGCACGTTCATGCATGCACTGAAGTATATAATAATGCAATATATAGAAACGAACACGAAGAGAATACTTGAGGCAACAAAGATGTGTTTCTATAGAAGGATGCGGGAAATACTATGAACGGAGAATATAAGCAAGAATGGAGTTTTTAGGAAAATGGAAACAAAAAGGAACATTTTACTATACTAATCAGAAAGTAACAATTGGCATTTCTAGGACACATAATGAGGAAAGAATGTTTGGAGAATTTGACACTCACATGACAGAGAAAATAGTGAGCAATCTTTAGCTTAAAAAATTAAGCAAAATATTGCAATAAAAATGATAAGTGTAAGTGCAGGTCATTATTTACAGAAGGGAAAGATGCAAAATTGACAAATTTTCCTATTTCACTGAAGCAGACGAGTTATTAGAGTTATCGCCTTCTCTATCTTCCCCATATTGCTTTCTTTCTGTCTTTCTTTCTGTCTTTAGGCGCCATCTAAATAACTAACCAAGAAACTCAGGAACAGTCATACTACTAATACTACGACTACTATTACTACTATTACTACTACTAATAATCAGACTGTGACTGTACCAATGGTAATCGAAGCTCCGGGTATCGTGAGAAAAGGAATGGACGATTCTACTAACATTGTCCCAAGTGACATAAACATACAAGTTGCCCAGAAGATCGCCCTATTAGGAATATCCCATATGCTAAGAAAAGTGCTATCATTTTAATCACAATTCTCCTATAAGGCCTAAGGACCACAGTTTGGACCCGGCTCTACAGGATACAAAACAGGAAACATAACATATACAAATAATAATAATAATATAAGAAATACAAAAAATTGTTCTCACAAGTACAACCCACACCTTACGAAGGACTTTATCTATGTAAAATATGTGTCTTTTTTTTCTCAAAACTGCTCAGTGGAAAATGTCATGATGCCATTTCTGAGCTTAGGTCTCTGTTTCTGGACCCGCAAAGAAATGAGTATACCCCAGAAATCATGTTTTGTCTTGGTGAATTAAGATAGGTTACAGTAAATATCCCATTCAGTACCACATATTTGCTTGTCAGTGTTTTGAACTTAACTAGTTGAGCATGTCCTCTAGTGGCTGAAGAACTATGCATCTCTGTTCACGAGCGAGGAGTATCATAGGCCGGCTGTCGAAAAGGTTGTTAAATTTGAAGTATAAGTCAGCCAAGGCGACCTGAGAGTTACGTCTCGATACCTGGCAACATCCTTAATCGGAAACCAATTAAGTATACTGGGTTACTAGACATGAAGGTATTTATATCTGGACACCATATGTAAGGACATGTCACCATATCGCGTTCATTTGGCTGTGATGGATGTGCCGGATATACCATTATCAGATTATATATTTGTATCCCAGCATCACTTTGTTGGTGTGATGATCTCTCACTCAGATAGTAATGAGTAAAATGTATTTGTTCGTTAGAATAAATTCATTTCTCGATTTTAAACGAGATTAGAATTAGATTTAGATTTTATTTACTTTAATTGTTTTTTCTTTAATTCTTCAGCTAGAATTTGAAAATAATAAAGGAGATTAGGCTGGATTTTATCTTCAAATATAAAGTAACAACTACGGTATAAAATTAAGGAAAGAAAAGAGGAGGAGGAAAGAACACGGCAAATAACGTCATACCGTACTAGAGAAGGCGAACAATTCCAAATAACCTCTCAAGAAATCAGAAGAAATAGACCCATGGAGTAATATATTTACATGGAAGAATGTCATTGTCTGATAGCAGAGCAGTGGAAACACTTAATTTAAAAAAAAACTAAAACAAAAAAAAAAAAAAAAAAAAAAAAAAAAAAAAAAAAAAGCAACCCCCCCCCCAAAAAAAAACCCCCGCCAAAATAGAAAAACCACTAAAACAAGCACGTCCGAAGAATACGTAGCACGTGATCATCGAGATGAGTGCTTGTACTCAATCAACAAAAGCGGCTGTAAATGGCGGGAAGATTCTAATGTTGAAAAACACGTAACATTAAATAAAGCCAAGAATATGCATGTATGTATCAGTGGACCCTCGCAGCAACACCTAAACTGTTTCATGTTTGAACGTAATCTTCAGACCAGGATGAAAGACTGAAGCCACTCTGTGTTGACCTCAGTGTCCACTTTTATATTCACACACTCTCTATCTCATATTGAGTATTTTATCCATAATATAGTATACCTTAAAACTATATATATATATATATATATATATATATAACGTTTTTTAGAAAAACATAGCCATGTACATAATATTAGAAAGATATTAGTTGATAACACAATAATACTCACACACACACAGTGAAAAGAACCTTCAGCCATCTACATTAAAACAAAGCAATCAACACTCAACAAAATAACTTTTCAAACTAGTCACAACACATTACTTTGTATCTAGACATTGGTTCTGTTTTAATACTTCAGTCTATCGCGTGGTATGACCGCATATAGTACCGCAGCTTGAACTTAAGATCTGTGGCTGCTATTCAGCGACCGTTATTGTCGTATAGCAACCTTCTATGTTAAAATAACAAAATATCATCTTCGACGGTGGATATCTTTGTTTCATGTCTGTATAACCAATCTGAGGATGGCTCATGTGAGCTGAAAGCTTAGGACCAACTTAATAAAAAAATATCAAAATGTTGGACAATTTTTGTCTTTATTTTCACCAGAAATTAAAGCAAACATTCGAACATTAGAATGGCTCATGATCAGACATAATAGACATTCATTGTCTTTTATATTTAATAATATATGTTTAAATATGTATATATATATTAGGAAAGTAAAAAAAAATGTCTAGACTATATATCCAAACACATATTTAAATAAAATAATTTAAATTCAAAATTTCAGCGTTCTCTCTCCTTGCGCATATATATATATACGTAAACATCCGATGAAGTCTTAAAGGATGAAATGCGTTACACAAAAAAAAATTTCCGTTTTGTCATAGACTTTCCTAAAATTGTTCTGAATATATATAAATTGTTGTATGAATATATATATAAATATATATATATATATATATATATATATGTATATATATATAAATTGTTCTGAATATATATATATATATATATATATATATATATATATATATAATATATATATATATATATATATATATATATATATATATATATGTGTGTGTGTGTGTGTGTGTACCTTCAAAGATTCGCTACACAATGACCATACATAATCAAAAAAATGATCCAAGTTTAATAAAAACAGTTTTATCGATAAAATCTTTGTTATTATTAAGAGGAAATTTCTCGATTATTAAATTATATTTTCTAATCGTTTTTAGAACTTTCAAAATTTTGGTTAAATTTTTTTTTCTTGCGTCTGCAGGCGATATTAATAACGTCTTTTTCGATGAAAAACACATTTGTTTGGAAATTCTTGCAAAAATCAAATTTTCAGATTTAATGAAACTTTCAGGACTTATTCACAAATGACAAATTATTTTTGAAATGTTTCGTTTTTAGAAAATCTTGGTGAAAATATTCTTTTACATCTCTTACACCCCTTCTCCACTACTTATTTAATTTTAGGAAATTAGGAGAAATTCAGTTTTGTGCTGCTTAATGTTTATATTATTAGTCCTTGAAGAAATGAAACCATAAATTTCTCTTTGGAAAACTGGACCCCCAGTTAACGCAAAATTATTTAATTAGAAGAGCATTTTTAGTTGCTTTTATGAATAAGATATATTATGGACGCTGTTTTAAGAAAAAAAAATCCTGTGAATAATGAATTTTATAAGGACTGTTTTCCTTTTTTTTCTTGCATTTTAATTAGAATAATTTATACAGTTTTCAAATTCTGTATAAATTTATGCCGGTTAGGTGATATCAGTGGCGTGCAGACGTCTGGTAGCTCCCGGTGTGAGGATTATGACTGGCGCCCTCTATCCCCACACAAACAAAATCGCAACAGTATACTTAGTTTATTTTCTTTTGGACAGATCCATTGTTCAGAAAGGTTTATCACAATCAGAGGGAATGTTTAAATAAGATACATTAACACATTATACAAATTGGACAAATTTTATTTATTTATTTCAAAGTTTAGTGGCAAAAATTTTATGAAGTTCCTTTCTTGGAAAAGTAATAACAAGCAATGTAATTCTATATTATTCGAATACAAAAATCCGTAAAGCGTTTGTTAAGAAGATCGTCATGTGGTGAATGGCCTGTGAATGTGTGTGTGTGTAACATGTTTGGCACGGGAGGTTATTTTTTCTCATAAATAGAGAACTTACAGTAAGTTCTCTGAGAAAAAAATAGGCTTCCTGAAATTATCAAATTAGTGATTTTCATTTGTTCTAAAATAGTTTGTTTTTATTAATAATTTTTGCGGGAGAAATTATTATAATCTTGGAGGCTGGAGCCTTAAATATTTTTGGAGGGAAAACCATAATGGAATTACAAGACAGTATTTCTTAAAAGAAGAATTCTGATTGGCTGAAAAAAAAAAAAAAAAAAATCAAACAAATTTCACTCCTTCGAAAATTCTTGGCTTTCTGGAGCCTGTTTTGTAAAAGAATGACCACATCTTTTTGTTAAGGGGAAACTGTTGGTTTTCTATAAATCAATCTGCGGAATATTGAATTTAATGCCTCCGTCCCTCAGCACCAGATAACACATGTTTATTAACAAATTCTTTTCGAACACTTTTCTTTACTTCTTCGGTTAGTTTTTCAATATTTATAAGCGACAAGTTTACTAGTCTATCCTGTGATATTGTTGAATGTAATTAATTTTTAATCATTTTAAGATTAGAAAACGCTCGCTCTCAAAAAGAAATGGAAACTGCTACTGTTAGCAACAGTCTGTATGCCACAGATATTTCATCAAAATACTCTTTGCCATATTTAATAATACACTTTAATACATCAAGAGGATCAGAGGGTACCTCTTTACCTCCAGCTCGAATTAGTAAAATGAATATCATTTCATTGTATAAAAAAACACTATCAATATCATCTGAATACTGATTTTGAAAATCCAAACATTCATTTCGAAGGCGTGCTTTCTCAAATTTCGTCGTCAGTGTCTAATAAATGCAGGTTAAGAAGCAATTCAAATCTTTTTCTTAGTTCTGCCAAACGCTGGCCTCTCTCTTGAATCTCAATGATAACTTCATGCATTACTCTTTTCATCTCTTATTTTGCTGTTAAAGCAGCATCTCTAACTTCTGGCATACTATTTTTCATTTTAGCGTGGTGCTAAGTTTGAATTCCATATTCATAGTAATATGTTTCAGCTGAGTTCAAGGTATTGCTGATTATTTCTTCCTTTTTTATTACCAGTATATTGGTCAACCCTTGCAATCTTCCTGATTTAACCCAACCTTATTGTCGTGCATCCTCTTCTGGACTCTCTCCACATAGCATAAATTAGGATGCCAGAAGTTAAGTAGGGCAGTAAATGACAATTTTTGAAACGAGTTCATAACTATCCCAGAATCCCATTTTGTTTCTTGACTGTACTCTCCAAGTTGTAAATGTTCAAGACAGGATATTATTTCGTTTAGATTTTGGTACACTACAGTCACAGCATCGTATCTTGCACTCCATCTAGTTTTACATTGTTGTTTCCCCGTTCGAGAAATGTTTTGCTTTAGTATTGCCCATTTTGATGAAGAAACAGAAAAGAATGCAAAGAGTTTATTGATGACACTAAAAAAGGTTGTAACACATGGATCTACTGCACAGGAATGAAGGCAAGCTAAATTGAGATTATGATTTTCACAGTTTACGAACATTGCTATTTGGTTTACATCCACTATTTTCTTTTGGACACCATTTTTATCTCCAGCCATCATAGCTGGGTTATCATAGGACTGCCACAACAATCTTCAGTGGGTAAACCATATTGTTCTAACAAGCTGAGAACTTTGATGGCAATACTATTGACATCCTTTTTCTCAAGTCGGAAAAAGCCTAAGAATATTTCCTTAATTTCAACTTCATTTCGACTGATGGAATTCGACTGTAATGTCAAAGAAAGTTGGTCTTCGTGAGCGATGTCAGGAGTTGAATCCATCATTATTGTGCAATATTTCGCTTCTCTTATTTCATCAAATATTTTTGTACGGATTGTTTCAGCAAGGAGATGTACAATTTAATTCTGAGTTCTATTAGAGGGGTAAGTCCCTTGATCTTTGCGTTCGTCAATGTGCTGTGCCAAAATCGGATCATATTTTGCCAGAAGATTAATAGTAGCAAAATCTTCCAGAATTCTGGTCTGTATTATTCTGAGACAACCCTGCTATTGATTCTTCCCTGTGACCTCTGAAGACCAAATTTTGTTTTCTCAGAAAAAAATAACATCAATAACACGAACCAGAATGACTTTCGATTTCTTTCTTTCTGCCAACAGTTGTTGAAATTTAGCATCCACTGTTGTATGAATTTGAAAACGACGTCTCATATCGAGGTACGTAATCATGTAATTTCTAATGGGTGTCAACGACTTTTACTAGTAACTAAACTTTTCAATTTTTGCTTCGTAAATATATTTTCCACTTAATTATATCACCTAAAAGAACTGAAGTAAATGCAGAATTTTAACGATTTTTAAACTATTATAAATTATTTAATTACAATTTAAAAAATGAAAACAATTCTTGTAAAAATTCATGAATCATTGAAAAAATCTTCTTAAGAAGATAGTGTCCTTAAAAGCAATTAAAAGTTTTTCTGATTAAATAATTAGATAGTTTTATTACATTTTTTAGTTTACGATTCGGAGCTGATTTTTAGTAATTGGTGGTCCTGTTTTTTTCTTAAAAATTGATTTACATTCTCCAAGGAATCCTACTTTTCATTAATAAAATTTCTGGAACGGAAATTTAATTTCTTGAAATTTCATGAAATTAAGTAAGTTAGGGAGTAACATATGTAAAAAAAATTCTTACCAAGAGTTTCTAAAACAAATACTTTCAGAAATAATTTAATTCATCTGTGAATAAGTACCGAAAATTTTATTAAAATCCGACAATTATTTGATTTTTGCAAGAATTTCCAAATCAATGTTTTTTTTTTTACAGGAAAATATCGCAAAAACGCTGACTTTAAAAAAACAAGATTTTTAACCAAAATTTCGAACGTGTCAGAAGGGATTAAAAAAATTTAAAAATAATTTAAAAAAATACTTTGTTCTTTTCTATTAATAATGTGGATAAAACTTTGTTTTTATTGAGTCTGAGCCCTTTTTACCATGCTATACTTTTTAGCGAAAAAGTGGAGGTGCCCACTGTAGTACACTTGAAAGAAAGACCTACTTCTACCAAGAAAACAATTTAAAATTACACATTACATTAATAATTTTAAATATGGAACAAAGGTTAATAAAAAATGCTAGCAATTGATTTTTCCTTTGTTTGTTAAAACACGTTTTAAATTTCTTTAAAATAGAGTTAAGAAAAATACACTTACTTATGTTGAAGTCAAATTTCTTTGGTGTTTCAGTTTTTAGTCTGAAAGAAGTTGACTTTACGAGAATGGACATGTGACTTTCAATAATAAGTAAAAATCTTTTTTTAAATAGTTATGATTTTATGGCATTCTATCTTTGCACCCACCTTTTATATATTTTGAACTTTCTTTTCACTACCATTTCACAGACATGGAAAATCAAAATGAAAGAACTGACATCAAAGTCTTGGACTTCTCACATAGGTAGGAAATTATTGGAATCAGGTAGGTACTCACAAAAACTAAGGGGGGGGGACTCATGGTATACTTAATGACCAGCCCAAATTGATCAACATGTGTAAGTGGGGTCCATCCCCACCGCCAGACAGTGCTTTTTGGAGACATTTTTTTAAAAACATGCTGGCGTCATTTGAACCCTATCTAAAATGTTCTTCACAAGTTTGACCAAATTACCAGCAGACAAATTTTAAAACAAAAATTAAAAAATATTTTATTTATTTTTAATATCTAGTTTTAGGTGTATTTGTTAAATAAAAACAAAAATAATATACTCCATCGGAATTGCCGACCCCCAGGAAGTGTCGCCCCACCGCCCCCTTCTTTGCACGCCACTGGGTGATATTGTTAACAAGTAAAAACTATATTTACTAATCATAAATGGAAAAGCTTAGTACAAATCAGTGACTCCCAGTATTTTAAAAAATAATTTTTAATTTTTTTATGCGTGTGTAAATTTGCCGATTTTTGTAAATACGGACGTCCAATGACTAAAATCAGCGATTTTTAGCGTTTAAAAACAGATTTTCCAATCAATTTAAACTACATGAAATAACACAAAGTATTTTGCTCATTGGAAATATTAAACTTAACCTATAAGCTTGAAATTAAAACTAAAATAAAAACTTCAAGAAAGATTTTTCATTTTCAAAATTTAAACCTTTGATATCAGGCTTCTTTGGAGGTACACACACACACACACACACACACACACACACACACACACACACACACACACACACACACACACACATATTACAATGAATCATTCATACAAAAATAGATTAGTAAAGTTAATGATATAAAATGGCGAAATCCCTTCGCTAATAAAATTTTAACCTACAAATCACTCGATGAATGTTATGATCCTTGTTTTTAAAAGTTATAAACTGCATAAGGTCTTTCTTTAATAAGCAAGTACTTTCAACTGTACATTCAGTCATCTTCAGGCGTGTAAATTATTTTGTTTTTGGTAAAATTCAGGTAGCATTCGAGACGAAAAAATATAATGCGAATCGAAATATGTTTTTTTTTTTAAATGTGTTATTGTTAACGGATAAAAACTTTTGGAGCGTGCAGTCGCAACGCTAAGGTTGAATTTTTTTAAATTTGAGAGAGTGCGTTTTTTACTAATATGACATATTATATGTGTGTGTGTGTGTGTGTGTGAGTATAAATATACATGTGCTGGCGTAGAAGTATCTTTTTATAGTCTGTTCAAACGATATATCTTTATAATGTCACGTATCATGATCAGCCTTAGTAACGTGAGCTTTTATCAGTGGTAAATCTTCATTTTATCCAGGTCATGATCAAAAGGAAGAAACACGCTTATAATTAGGCAAGCATAGAGTCTATGTGTACTAATAACTGCATAGCTACCGATTACAGTAGTCGTTGTAGAGCAATATTTAACAAGCTAGTCTCTCAAACCATTGGTAGCCTATTGGGTTTGAACCTCACTAAGTTCCCCTTTAATGAAACCACGTGTCAAACTATTCCAAACTTGTGGTCAAAGGAGCTTGACATGTAGAGATGATTTGCAAGTAAGTTTAACAAGCCTATTGATTTTGAACAAGACTAGTTCTTTTCGAAACATGGATTATTGTTGAATGAGTCATGATTACCAGTTTTTTAGACTGAAGACATCACATAACATTCTAGCAGGAGAAACGTTGTTGATAGTAATAGCACAAAAGTGGGTGTAAATTCATCCAGGAGGTATAGTTGTGACTAGATATCTCGAGGAATGAGGTAAGCTAACCTCAATGATATCTCGGGTGTTATTCTGTTCTACGCAAAACGATATCCCGGTATATTCTGGGAGGGTGTTAATCCGGGCTGCTAGACCGGCCTTGCAATCAATTACGGATTATAACCAAGAAACTTACATGATAATGAATAAGAATAAAAGGAAAAATTAACTTAGCCGACGCGTTTCGTATTTTGATGGCAGTATCAAGCGAAAAAGATTAGATAAAAACGAGGAAACTATGAGTGAAGAAAGAGAATCGTAAGGTGAAAAGTTAGGCGGTAAGAAAATTAGTGAAAAATTGAAAAGAATCGGCTCTTTAAGTAAACACAATTTTATTTTCCTTCGTCCCATCTCTCTCCCCCAACTCTTCTCTTTCTTTTTTTTTTTTTCCCCACCTCCTATCCTAATTGTCTATGGTGTGTATATATCAACACGAAATGTATCTTTATGCATTAGACATCCGTCGACTTTCTTTCTCTCCTCTTTTTAAATCCCCACATCTCCTAAAATTCTCTCTGTTAAGGTTTCATCTCCCCTCCTCCTCATACTTACACTTTCTCTAAATTCTGTTTTGATTTCCGGAGTTGTTTTTTCTGTTTTCATTTTGAATTTGTAGGTCTGATGATTTGATCGTATTTACGATTCCAATGGAATAAATTATGACCATGGAATATTAGTGTTTAAGTTTTTTTATTATATATATATATATATATATATATATATAGTGTGTGTGTGTGTGTGTGTGTTAGCTCTATCTCTGATATTGAGCGCTTTTTCTAATAAGTACCCTGCGTATATAATATATAAATAATTATACATATATATATTTATTTATATTTATATACACTTTTCACACACACACACACACACACACACACACACACACACACACACACACACACACACAGACACACACACACATATATATATATATATATATATATAGATAGATATAGATATAGAAAGAGGGGAAAAGGAAGAAAACAAAAGAAAGATTGACAGGCTTGCTGGTTGGATATCAAGAGGCGATGTGCAGAAGATTGAAAGGCATACACGCACTACACCGACATAAACATTTCTATATAATAAATGCCAATGTCGGTGTGTCACACTTTTCAATTAAAGGGGCACAACTCTCAATATCAATACCTCATCTCCTTTTTCTATATAATAAATAAATGCCAATCTCAGTGTGTCAATGTATCACACTTTTTCAGTTAAACGGACACAACTCTCAATAGCTCAGCTCCATCTTCTATATAATAAATGCCAATGTCAGTGTGTCATTGTGTCACAATTTTTCCACTTCATTCCTAGAGGTTGTAACCCAACATATCATACCATTTTGGAATCAGGCCAACTCCGTGAGTAAATTAAAATCATTCCGGACTGGATCTGGACCCGCAATCCTGAAATTTTAGATTCCCAAGTTTTCATTACTGCGATTGATTCCGGTGATTTTTTGCGACAATTTTTTTTTTGTATAACAATTTTCATAAATTTGGGAATAATCGAAATTAACTGCGAAATTCAGCAAAAGTTACGCATGAAAAAAAATTGTTTGTACGGAAAGTAAGGACCAACGTACATTGAATTATCTTTAAATTAGGAAGAATTATCGTTTAACTTTTAAAAGGTTAAGCTTAAATATTAACGTAATACTTAAATACAGCGATCAATTTTGAGTTCTTCTGTAGTTTATTGTTGCCTATCACATCCCCTCCTCCCTACCTATTGTGATGAAGGCCCAATCAAGAATCCTCAGCGGAACTAGCTTAATAGCCGATAGGGCGGCTTTTTAGCTAATTGTTACATAAGCGTAAAAATTGGGAAAATTAAATTTTTTCTGGAGAGGTAGAGCAAAAGACAGATAAAAGGTAGGGTTTGGTAGAACATATTTCCTCAACCATTTTTTTGGATTTCATATGAAACTAATCCACGTTTGTATAATATTTAGATCAGTCATGGGTAAACTATGGCCCGCAGGCCACGTGCGGCCTGATTGGCTTTCTGAATGGCGCGCTTAATTTCACGAGGAAAATAACATTTATTAAAATGTTGTTTGTTTCCTTTCGTTTTAACTTGTTCGCCCACACACTCTCATGCAGAGTTACATACATAAACAATGATTAAGTACAATGTTTCTTCAATTTTATAATTTTTCGTTGACGGTAACGTTGTCAGCATTTGAAAACAGTGGCGATTTTCATGAAGATCATTCGTGTAAACATCTTTTGCTTCAGGAATAGAAAACGTTGATGATAATTTTTTTCTCTAAGGAATAAATATAGTTCTTTTACAGATATTTTTACATAGTCAAATGTAGAAATCAGAAACAGATCACACACAACAGCGTGTGTTAATCACACCGACATCAACGATAATTTTAGACTAAGACCATTTTTTTTTAATTATAGAAGGAATCTTTCCTCCAAAGAAAAAAAATCGACTTTTCCCATTTTTAAGGCAGATATTGATGAGCATGTTTTTTTTTTTTTTTTTGGGAAAATGTCTGCGTTGTCTTTAATAAAAAAAAAATACCTTGTTTTTTTAGTAGTGCAGCCTGACTTATAAAGTACTTTACCTCATGCAGCCCACTGAAACATAGACGAGCAAAAATGATTGGAAGGGATAAGGGAGAGGATGAGAAGATACAGATAAAATGCAAAAGAAAAACAGAGACATGGGTTAATGGATTATCTTAGTTGTTAACACTCGTGAAATATCCAACTAGAAAATATTAATATAACTATCGCTTTTTAAAATTAATAATCTCAGATATCCTTAAGATACCCCACTCCCCAACTGTGTCATCCACTTAGGAACTTTCGCGTTTAGTATTCGTAATAATGTCGATAGAGACAAAGACCCCAACCATCAGTTAGCTAGACGTAAACATATGGGCGCAATGTTTTGAATAGACGAATAGTTAATTAAATGAGGCTAATTGTGTCGGGGTTTTAGAGTTATTTGGCATAACCCGGTCGACAGAGTTGGATGCCTGTCGCCATTGAAGGAATTAAGCCGTGTAATTATTGAGAGCTGGAGCTTTTATTGATATAAAAATTGTTGAAGGTGTAATTTGTTGGCCAAGTTTTATTTTTTTTACAAAAGTAATGGCAATTGCCACCAAAAATTACCCAGCCAAAAAATAACAAATAAATAAAGCAATCCATCATCCACTCGGCCATAACGCTACGTTGACAAGCTAGTAGATGATCAGATTGCCAGTTATGCGTGTGTGTGTGTATGTGTTATGGCAACATCTATAATTTTAAAAGATGTACAAGTGGTCTCTCTCCTCCGCTTCTCTCTCTCTACCTCTCTCTCTCTCTCTCTCTCTCTCTATATATATATATATATATATATATATATATGATAAAAATATAGTTTTAATGTATGATATATTTATGGGTAAAAGTGGTCAATATAGATAGAGCGTATTTAGATATAAAAGTGGACAATGAGAATAATACTAAGCAGTGACAGTTTCATTCATGCTTACACACACACACACATATATATAATTATTTTAGGATATTAAAACATGTTATAAAAATCGCTATACAATTACAATTATGTTTTCAACACTATATATATATATATATATATATATATATATATATATATATATAGCCTTTATATATATATATATATATATATATATATATATATATATATATATATATACAATTATTTATTTAAAATATGATTCCAACACGCTACATTAGAGGTCTCATGTTTCAAAACAAGAGCCGAAAACTTCAATATAATTATTTGAATTAAATTGAATTAAAGTAAGCTCTGTTCCATCTTCAAGCGAAGTTTTTGGGGAATAATTTATTTCTGAAATTTACGTGTTTTAATAGCATATTCATTATTGAAATAAAAATTTCCATGGTAACAGCCAGGGCGATTGTTTAAATAGGAAGGGGTGTTGAGTGTTAATAATTTGTATCAGTATAGAGTTACATTCATAGATGACAAGTCAGGGTAAGGTGGGGGTGTCTAAATGTAAAACGGAAGATGTTTTCACCTAGTCTGGTTTACGTGTCTATGGAGATTTATTTATTTTTTTATTTTATTTCTTTTTGAAAGGGCTTTGTGTATATAAAAAAACTGCCGTAACATTTGTTTTTTGACGACTTCATAAAGGGTTATCTTTTTTTGTAGGGTATTTAAACTATTTATTAGGGCTATGGATTATAAAAATTATTTTATTGTATGTTTGTTTTTAAGGTAATTATTCAATGCAAAAATTCCATGATGTCGGCAAAAAACCGTTAACTTATGTCTATTGTTTAATAGATTTTTTATTATTTAGAAACTTAATAATGTAGTTTCTCATGGAGGCACAAAGGGCATGGGTCACCCCAAGTTTTACAAGTTCTAGTCCTGTTTATAATTTTCCATTTTACTTTAGGTGTCCTATTTATTTCCTTCAAATGCCAAAAATATTTAGATAGAGAAGTCTGATTTCTTTTATTTATATTGTTGAAAGAGCACTTATGCTGCCTCCATCTGGCTTTAAATTCATTCTTCGTAGACCCAATGTATATCATATTAGTATTAGGACTCTCAATGGATGAGATAGTGCATTGGTATACCACAGATTTGACGCAACATTTATTTTCCAATGGGCAGTCTTCTGGGTTTCTACAATCACACAATTTTTCACTGTTATTGTCTAATTTAAGTGTAGGGTTTTTATTAATACTATTCAGGCATGGGGGTTTGTTCAGGATTTTATTATTGTGTTTTTTTTATTGTACTTTCTAGATTTTCAGTGCAGCTGTAACTCAATTTTAGGGTGTTCTTATTAAATATTTTACTAAGTCTACTATTGGTAGGGAAGTGTTTTTCAATTAAAGCTAGGAATTTCTGTCCTAGCTTAATACTAACCATTTTTCCCCTGGTTAGTACAGTTGTTTCTATAATTAATGTTTGCATTTTTGTATCCACTATTTTTTAGGGCAGCGTTATAAAAGCTACTGTGTTGTTGGAATATTTCTTTGTTAGTGGAGTTTATGCTGATTCTATTTTCTATTGATGAGGGTATATGTTTAATTATGGATGGAGGGTGGTTTGACTTCGGGTGTATATATAAGGGGTTAGTATTTGGTTTTTTATAAGGTTGGTATGTGTTGTTAGTTAAATCTAGAGTTACGTCGAGGAAGTTAATGATTGTGATAAAATACTAGTTAAGTCTGACAAAACTGGCAACTTCTACAAATTGGCAGCAGATGACTACAACAACTTAATTAAAAAAAACTTAACCAGGACTTATAAAAAAGCTTGCAACAACAACATAAATATGGTTAATAGCATTAACAGAGCTAGTAAAAAAATAACTGATAAATTAAAAATTAGCGATAAACTTGCTGAAAAGGAATAACCCTTAAAGATCACAAACAAGATTTTATGGGAAATCCTACCACTAGAATAATTAACCCTACCCGACCGACACAGGAAAGACCAGCAAAAGAATCCTGGAAAGAATTACTTGCCAAATAAAAAAACAGCTTGGATTAAAATTATGGATCAATACCAAAGATGTCATCAATTGGTTTACCAATATTGATAATAAACCAAATTGCACCCTATTACAGTTCGATATCGTGGATTACTACCCGTCAATATCGAAGGATCTATTTACGACTGCCCTGGAGTTTGCTGCTGTGTATTCTAACCTGAAAAAGGAATAAATAGATATAATTCACAGTGCAAAAAAATCTGTCCTCATTCATAATGGGGACCAATGGATAAAAAACAATAACGACATTTTTGACATTACTATGGGATCTTTAGACTCTGCAGAGACTTCTGATCTTGTTGGTCTTTTAATACTGTACAACTTGACCGCGCACCGTGAAATAGATATTAAGGACATCGGACTGTATAGAGATGACGGACTCATGGTAGTGAGGAGTTCTACTAATTTTAAAATAGAGAAGATAAGAAAAATTATATTTAGTGAATTTAAAAATCTAAACTGAAAGATAACAGTCTGTACTAAATTGAAAAGGGTAAACTTCCTCGACGTAACTCTAGGTTTAACTAACAACACATACCAACCTTATAAAAAACCAAATACTAACCCCTTATATATACACCCGAAGTCAAACCACCCTCCATCCATAATTAAACATATACCCTCATCAATAGAAAATAGAATCAGCATAACAAAGAAATATTCCAACAACACAGTAGCTTTTATAATGCTGCCCTAAAAAAATAGTGGATACAAGAATGCAAACACTAATTATAGAAACAACTGTACTAACCAGGGGAAAAAACAGGAAAAAAAATCATTTGGCATACCCCTCCGTTCAACCAAATGGTTAGTATTAAGTTCAAAAGGCCATCGCTGTACCTCAACACAGCAACTCATAACTAATGTTCAAAATGTCCTCTTGATGCGTTCGATTGACAATGGTTTGTAAGAACAAAATTTTCAATCTCTATGCGCCTGTATTTCGTAATGAATAGCGAATCGTGTATATTTTTTGCACCAGTCACTTATTCATTTAATCATTTAATCATTTAATACACATTCATCTCACAGACCGAATTGGGTAAAAATGGCAAATTGTTGCACAAATACTACTTTTAAAAGAAACACGTCTGAGTCTCTGAAATCACATCGTTTTCATCGCTGTTAGCCTTGTTTATTTTTCTTTCTTTATTTCGGATAAACCCCGCATGAGTAGCGAATTTCAAATGGAGATAAGGGTGGGTGGCCAAGCGTCAAGTGGCAGGCCTTCCAGCGATTGTATTGTGTGGTAAGGTGGGTCTGCAATGAAGGAATTTGAAATTTGAAACCGATTGATTATTTTACACAACAGCTGCATTTGGGCGATTGGGAGTTGTTTTACGAAACCCGATCGAAACTAAAACAAACACACAAACACACAAACACACACAAAACACACAAACACACACACACACAGCTATAGACAAAGCCTGCACGTATATTTGGGCACCTTGACATGGAGTAACGATGAGCAAGCCAATTTCATACACCATCGTTAGTGTAGCAAGTTCGGACTTCATTAATTTCCTTACACGTTTGGCTTTGAGGTAGTTTAAACTAGGCTTAGCAACTTGCATATATGGTATCCATGGTTATTATGTTTATCAATGTTTAACCTTCATGCCCCCCCCCCAAAAAAAAATGGCGTATCAAAAGGACGCTTATTCTCTTGACACCGCTATTAATGTATACGCTTTTGACTCCCTCGGCAATGTTTATTAACAAGATTATAAAAATATACGAACCAAGTACAATGCAATATTTATTATTTACCTTTTATAAATTATAATGCATTTGAAAACAATATTTTTATTAAAAAAAAAATTATAAATATTACAAAATTATCAAAATATGGAAACCAGCTACAATGCAATATTTATTATTTACCATTTTATAAATAACTATGAATACAATGTTTTTATTCAATCTAGTAAATAGAAATAAATAGTATTTAATAGATTTTGTTCTCAATTTTCAAGAATAAAAAATGTATAAATCTATTTTCATATGTTCTGCTTGATTAAAATTCTAATCATCGATTTTTAAAAGCAATAAACAATGCCAAGGAAGTTAAAAGTGTTATCGGAAATTATAGTGTCAAGAGAATAACCGCCCTTTTGGCACACCATTTTTTTGCGGGCACGAAGGTTAAACGTTGCCAATATTTTCGTGGCAATTGTTCTGATGAGTTTTCCACTTTAGTACGTCGAATTCATGAATTTAAACGCAGTACTAGATTGACAGGTCACATCATTTTACTGTTGAAATTGCTAGATGTATCCGTAGGTTCTATTCTAATAGTTTCTTCTCTCGCACTCCTCGCCTGTGGAACTTACCTTCAGCTTCTTGTTTCCTGTCAATTATGATCTTCAAAAATTTAAATGTAGCGCCAATCGTTATCATCTATCTTTTTGAAGCCTATTATTTTTATTGTCTTTTCTTCTCAGTAACGTTTTCTCAGTTTCCCTCGATCTCAGTAACCCATTGCGGCTTATTGGCTTTATCGCCTTGCTTAGGGATAAACGATTATGATTGATTGATTCATTTTCTACGGTTTATAAACACTCTGTAGGTCATTCAAAGCCAGAAATACTTCTAGATTGCAAGAACCTCCTCTTTTCTCCTTCTTTGGATATAACAATGATTTAGTGATACAAGTCTTACTAATTAACCCTTAGCTGGGGGGGTGAGGTGGATTCATACCTTTCCCAAGGGTATTTGCGCGTCAGTGAATATAACGAACATGACTGGAATTGGAACTCGGCTCTCCGATTAAAAATTCTGAGCTATTATCGATTACACCATCCATATAGCACCTGGTATTCCCAAGCGGTTACCCATCTAGGTACTGACCAAGCTCGACGTTGCTTAACTTCGATGATCGTACGGGAACAGGTGTTTCAACGTGATATGACTGTAAGCCTATAAACGATCAACAAATCATATCGTTACAGATGTGCGAGTGGTGTAAAAATTATCGGTATTGAAAGAGCACTCGGCGTGTTGAGTTCGAATCCTGATCTAGTGTTTTGCATTCACTTCGCAGTAATCAGCGTGAGAAAAGCGGATATGTTTTATTGGCAGTCAGGCTAAGAGTAGGACTCAGATTTCAAAACCGTGGAAAAGGCAACAAGAAACAACTCTATTGTCTTTACCCAGGAAGTCATTCATGCATAGTAAAGAAAATATAGCTGCAGGGATCGGACCTGAAAAAAATAAAATAAAAGAATGAAAAGAAATAAAAAACATCTGCTCATTTATTATTACTAACTGCTAGAATGTCTGATAGGTTGATACATTCGAATGACAATGGCTTGTAAGAAAAACAGGTTAAGTCTATATGCACCTATATTTTTTTTATGAAGTCTAGGAGTGCCCAGTAGCGAATCGTGTCTATTTTGAAACCAGTCACCATCATTTAATACGAAATTCATCAGACAAACTTGTGAAAAAAAGAGGGAAAAAGGCACAATGCTGCACGAATTCTGACAGGCTTTCAAAAGAAATGCAGCCGATTAAGTAAAAGCGTAAACTGAGATTTCGAGCCTTAGTTGGCAGCCATTCTAAGAGAAATACTGCTTAGATTTCAAAATCATGTAAAAAGCAACAAAAAAACATTCTATTGTTTTCCTAATAATTCATGGCTATTATGCATTGTTTTACACTATTGTTCACCCACTACAAGGCCAAAGAGCCAGTCAGGGTAGAGAACGAGATTGTTTTATGGAGAGGCGCTAAGAGTTACGGATTATGCAGGATAGATAATGATTGGCCTTAGACTTAAAAAAGGAAGCTGTGTAGAGCCATGATCGCTTATGTCCTGAAAGGACATGACATTAAAAAAAAAACCTGTTCACCTGTTGTCAGCAGCGTCTAGAATGTCAATGGATTGTAGGAACAAATTCTCAGTCTGTATGCGCATTTATTTTCAGATCACCGTGCGTTCAATAGCGAATCGTGTATATTTTTACACCAGTCACTATCATTTAATAGACATTTATCACACAGACTTTTGAGAAAAGAAAAAAGAAAGAAAGAAAGGTGTAATGGCATTTCTCTGTATCGATCTCAGCCTGTTCGTATCCACACTTCTCTCTTAATATATGTTAAGCTTAACATAACGCAGCACAAGGTAACAGTAGTTTTTTTTACTCTCTTAAGGCTAGTTCGACACACAAACTTTACATTTCTTACAGTAACTACCTGAATGCTCATCCCTATTTAAATAGTCACCCTCTAAGGTCTAAGTATGCAGATCGCTGCTTAACCTCTGAAATCTTTTCTTTCAGAATGAATTGAGTGTAAGCTACATAATCACAAGCGTTGTCTCAGAAAACTGGTTACGGGTTGTAATATTATATAATTTTTTATCGTTTCACTCCAAGCAGAGCGATAATGCCACTAGGACGCAAGGGGTTACAGGGAGTAAAAGGGATTGAGACGACTTTAATGACGAGAACTGAGGAAAGGACAATAAAGAAACAGGATTCAGGAAGACAAAAGATGGCGATTGACGTTGTATTTCTTAATATGTTAGGTGGCAGGAAAAAGCAAGAAATCGGAAGGGAGTTCCCCAGGTGTGAAGTGTGGGGAAAAAACTGTTAGAATAGAAGTGACAGTTGCATCTAGCTAGTTCAACATTAAAACGGTGAAACCTAGTTGCCAATATAGAAGCACGTTTAAATGCATGCAATCGAAACACTAAGAAAAAAAGCTCATCGAGACAGTTGCCATGAAAATGTTTGTAAAAAAGACAGTGTGAAGCCAGGTCACGTCAGTGAGAAAGTGACTGAAGTTGAGATGCCAGAACAGGATCGATTACATTGCAGCCCTTCCAGAAATTATATAGCAAGTTTTCTCAAACTCTTTCCTCTCACATACTCTTTCCTTCGGCGTATCCTCTGAGAAAAGTATGATATAAAATGTATGGCTACCGTAAAATGCATAACGGACAAGTAGAATTTGATTATATTTTTTATTAAATACATTGTTACACATTTAATGAGATGGGTGAACTTGATTCTTTTCAACAAGTAAATCAGTTCTGGGAACAGTCTCAGAGCGACGCACACGTATGACATTTTCAGTTTAGAATCTTGCACGAGATTTGTTTTTTTTATTATTGAAAACAATTTTCACAACGGTGGATGGGCAAAGTGAAATAATTTCTGTATATTTTTAAGACAGAGATGAGTATGGTTTCACCATGGAACACCATTAGTAGGGTAGAGATTTCAAAAAGGTCTTTGACCACTCATCTTGCAAATTGTCTGGAAGAGGTCTGTGATTAATTCCAAAGGAATTCCGAATGACTTGATAATCAAGGGAAAATGCAGAAAGGAAATTGTAACTTTCTATCCGAAAAAAAAGGAACAGAAGAGTCGCTAACTTCTTTTCATTAGTGCCAAGAATCTGAGAGATTTGATCGTGTACGCATTGTATTTCTTTCGTGTAACCCGGTATGAAAACTCATGACATGTAGGCTTGTAAGGATAGAAAAATAATGATTTGCCAAGTAAGCACGTAACAATCAGAGCAAGAAAATAAAACCAGCCGAGACAATCACTTCCCAGCAGGCAAACCAAGACAAAAATCTTTCCTTATACCTGACGTCTATAGAGATAACAGCTTAGTATAGCTCTCTCTGGTGAAACAATTTGACATTCAAGCAAGAGGACTTTTAATTTCTTTATCAGTATTCCTCATTGCTTATTATTCACTAGTGTGTGTTATCTTACTTGACAACATGAACAACTTAGTTTTTCATACCTTCCAAAAAGACTGTCACACATTTTTGTATATTGTATATAAATGTTGTATTACAAGCATCAAATGGAGTCTATAGCTGGTCAACTCTTTCAGCCTTTTAGGAGTTCAAAGGTCAAGTGACACCCAGCTATACATTTTCAATTGTCGGAAGATTGATCCTACAACAGACTTAATCAAAATCGTTGCACAAAAATACAATTAAAAAAGCATGACAATTTCAGTTTATATTTTCAAATAGTCTTAAATTCAAATAATAGATGCAAAATAAAATTTGGAATATAATACACTTCATATAATAAAACGTTTTCTTTTATATCTTTATAATTCGGTACAGAGAATGAAAATTCTTTTTTTTAGAGTTCACTAAAAGCGAATCAAATATTCTTTTTCAAGAATTCGCTGTAAAGAGAATAATCATGCGGGAATGCTAAATTTATTTTTATCTATTTTAAAATTTTTTATTTAAAAATGTTTAGGTGCCCGACGTTTTTGGACGCACAGATAAGCCAACCTCATTCAGTTACCCTACTTTTTTTTTTTATCACTGTTGTTTTTAAATAACATTCAAAAATTTAAAATTTAGCATTTCCACATTTTTAGCGTTTCTTCTCGGCACGTAATTATAACCAACGTTTACACCCACCCCGATTTTTCCACTTTGTCATTCAACTTCCTAATATTTCAACAAAATCAGAGACGGATAAAAAAAAAGAAAGAAGAAAAAACAAAACAAAACATACAAACAAAAAAGAATTTGCAACTAATAAATAAAATCGTATGATTGTTATTTACACAGAATAAAACTCTTCAACTGCGTTAGACTTAAAGATGTAAACAATAAAAAAGCAAAGAGACTCATTAATGGAGTCTATAAAAACACGTCGTAAAGAAGGGACTGTTTACTGAATTTCAGACACATTTTATGTGGCACGATCAAAGTAGCCATCATGTAAAAATACACTTCATTGCTTTCCATCTAAGTGTCACCAATTTGTTGTCTAGTTTACTAAGAAGTTTCCCGTTGTAACGTTTATTTCATTCTCGATTTTAAGAGAATGTGAAGCCTTTAAATTTTCAAAGAAATCTAAAATGCTATTATCTCACTTGATATCAGATTTCTGAGAAATCGCCAATGTGTTTGAACAAGCAGGCACCGGGTAAGATCACACGCCTCAAGCAACAGCCCAAACAAAACGGGTTAGGAGATACTGTATTAGGTACTTCCAAAGATTCACGACGCCTAAAGTTTAAAATGAATTTTTAAATATGAAAAATCTTTCTTGTAGATTTTATTTTAGTTTTAATTTCAAGCCTATAGATTAAATTCAACATTCCCAAGAAGCAAAATACTTTTTCTTTATTTCAAAACTAATTTGAATTGTTTAGAATGTGTTTTCGTTTTGAAATCAATAACATCGCTGATTTTAGCGTCATTTTTCCATCCGTCATCACGATGTAACTCTCTTGATAAAAAAAAACTCTTATATAATATAATTTTGTGAAACTTTATTTGAGAAATATTAGCTGATTTGAAGTTTAATTAATTTTATTTGAAACAAATTTTACTTACTTTAAAATATCGCAGTAATGCATTTTAACACTTTGATACCTGTTTATTTTAAGTATTGACAGGTTGAGAGCTTGAATGACAGACGGAAGTTTATCTAATGTTTTTCTACAGGGGATATATATGTAAAATTTATTTGAGGAATATAACGTGAGAGCATTTTTATATTTTTTTTAATTACCCAGTAATCTTAAAAATATTAGGAAAATATTCTCCGTAATCTAATGTTTTATTGAATTTTAGGTACTTTCGCTTTAAATTTACATTTTAGGTACTTTCGCTTTAAATTTACTATAGATATGGATTTTATTTTCTGATAATGCCGTGTATGGACGTCTGTATTTATAAAAAATGGGTGCGTTTATACACTCACACACACAAAATTTAAAAATTCGTTTAAAAATATTGGTGTTTGATTAGGTACCTCCATGAGATCGCTAAAAATGAGCATAACATGATGAAAAAGACGCCAAACTTGACGAAAACAAAATTTTATCGTTTAAATGTTTATGTTATTATTAAGAGGAAAGATCAAAGTATTTTGGGCGTATTTTTTACATTTTTTAATCGTTCCTAGCACGTCCGAAATTTTCGTCAAAAATCTTGTTTTTTTTTTTGAGTCAGTTGACAGATCATGTCAACCATTTTTTTTTCCATTTTATAAAAAAAAGTGAAAATCTCAGTTTCAAATTCTTTTAAAAATCAATTATAATTTTTTCAAAACTTATTTTAAGAAAATTAGAAATTATAATTTTTATTTAAAATATTTTGAAACTAGTATTACTTAGTTTCTGCGCCGAAAAGATGTAGTTTAAGAATAAAACAAAGCAAGTCAGAACATTTCGCGTCACTTGACAGGTGATGAGTGATGATTTCATCACGTATTGACAGTTTACGTGAGGAAAAGTTATCGTACGGAAGGACAGAAGTGACATAATTATTTAGATTTAAGTGAACAAATTATTTACCTCGTTATTTTTAAGGAAAACTTTCAGCGCTCTAATTCTTTTGTACTTAGCTTTCACCTTTACGTTTACGATGCTTTATGGAAAATATATTATAAAAAAATTAAAATAAGACTCTTGAGAGTGAAATTAAATTTCATAAGAAATGTATCTAATTAATTTATAGGTACCTTTATTAAGTATTATTTGATTATTAAATTAGATTTTTTCATCCTTTTTAGAACGTTCGAAATTTTGGTTAAATTTGAGGTAAAGATTAGTATAGGGAAATATTAGCGCCTTTTTTTCGGTGAAAAACATTGATTTGGAAATTCTTGCAAAAAAATCAAATAATTGTTGGATTTTAATGAAACTTTCAGGACTTATTCACAACACAATGAATGTATTTTAGAATTCTTCATTTTAGAAAATCTTGGTAAATTTTTTTTTTTATATCTGTTTCACCTCACGTAGTTAATTTTATGAAATTTCAAAAAATTAAAATTGTACCTCTTAATGTTTATATTAGTTAAAAGCAGAACTCTTTGGAGAATTTAAATCATCAACTTTTATTTTTTAAACCGAACCCTCAGTTACCTAAAATCTGCTCTGAATCGTAAAATAAAAAATGTAATAAAACTAAGATATTATTTAATTAGAAACGCTTTTAATTGCTTTTATGATTAAGACATATTAAGGATGCTATTGTCTTAAGAAACATTTTTTCGATGAATAATGAATTTTAACAAGAATTCTTTTAATCTTTTTAAATTTTAATTAGAATAATCTATACAGTGTTATATCTTTTAAAATTCTGCATTAATTTGTGCCTGGTAGGTGATATATATGATTATTAAATAATAACTATTATTATTTACTATTCATAAATCGTAAAGCTTAATACAATTCATCAAACTAAAAACTCAAATTTATATACCACCATTAAATGTCAAAATCTGTTTATACAGCGAAACAGTACTGTCTGCGAATGACACACACACATATATACATATATAAATTCGCTAAAAATCAGCACCCATTATGAAAAAAATGACCCAGACCTAATAAAATCTGCCAGTCTTAATAAACTATGGTGTGTGGAAAAATCAAAAATTAACAAACCGAGGAGATGTTTATTTGGCATCCGATTGCAATTTTTAGCGTGAATGTGTGTTTTGACATCACATATCACAAGTGTCATAAACAAATAGTTATATAAAAATAAATGGTATTATATTAACAACTTCACATATTCGTGGAAAGTAATTCCAAACGATTGATTTGTTTTTTTTTTTACATCTTATCAATGTGATTTATTTAAATCAGAAATATAGCATGGATTGTAATAATACGTTTTTTTTTTTTTGCGAGAGAATATTACATTAAGAATTTCTTGAAATAATAATTATTTACCCAAGAATTCCTACTATTTCACCCATAGCTGCAGGGAGGAAAGTATTTTGCGAATAAAAAGCAAATGGAATGATTGGAATTCGATCTCGCCTCTCCAGTTTTCTATTCCGAGCTGCTATCTGTTAAACCACTGCAGCATGTCCACAACTGCAATCGAAACTCAAAAAATAAATAAATAAATAAATAAATCAATGAAAAGTTGTACAACATAAATCTTTAATAAAAAAAAATACTCTAAATGTCTTCAGCCATCGAATTTTAAATCATCAAAAACCAGAAGGAAAAGGAAGAAATTAATTAAATATTTGTTCATTGATTACTAAAATGTTTTAATTTATTTCACTCTTTTTTGCATTTTAATTTGCAGAACGTACATATATGTGTGTATATATATAAACTTTTCAAGTAACTGTTTTATTAATGGAATCAATCTTATATAGAAGAAAGAGGAGAAAATGGATGGGAAGATACAACAAATGCCGGTTAAAGTTCAGACCAAAACATTGAGGATGCAGACATGTTAAGCTTTTAAATTTAAATTTTTAAAGTCTGATATCGGATTAATACAAATGTAAAATTTGTCACTTCACTGATTGATGTTATATTCAGCACCTCGACTCAAGAGTTTCGTAGACGAACCTTTTTGTAATTGTTCGGTCCACACGTTTTTCTCTTTTTCGTTATTTTGCTGTTAAACTTAGTTATCTCATTCATATATATATATGAAAAATTAAAACCATTAATTCCTTACACACATACGCACACATATATTAATAAGAGAAATAGCAAGAAAACACTTATTTTTAAGTTGTTTTTTTATTTTATTTATATTTTTATTTTATTTTAAGTATAAAAAGAACTTTTCCTATTGTAATTCCTTTTATTAATATTTTTTGTAGATATATTCATTTATATTTTAATTTTTACACATATACACACGCACACATACTCGTAGAAAACGTCAACATAATACACTCATCTAACTGCAGAAAACGTTTAAAATAATGGAAAGCTTAATAATAATAATAAAACCAAAAAACCAACTCTTAATTATGAGTACGGCTATAATGTGCTGACTGTATTCGAGAATTAAAAAAAATCGTATTGCTAATTAAAAAGAAAATTAACATCACATTCTACATATTAAGACCAGCAAAAATATCCATGATAATAGCTAACACATTTATGGCGACGAAAAACAATTGTAATTGCGTAGCGATTTTAACATGTTTTAATATCCTAAAATAGATTATATATATATATATATTATATATATATATATATATATATATATATATATATAATATCATTTATTCGAAAATTATAACATAAAATGTTATAAAATCACTACAAAATAGCCATTTTATTTCAACACTTTTGGTGTCTTCTCAAGTGATGGTGTTGATTCAATATTGATATATATATTTTATATATATATATATATATATATATATATATATATATGATTTTATAACATTTATATATATATATATGATATTTTATAACATTTATGTATATATATTTTATATATATATATGATTTTATAATATTTATATATATATATGATTTTATAACATTTTTATGTTATAATTTTCGAATAAATTATTATATTTGGTCTACACTGTATTGAGCACCTTTTAAGAATAGTATTGGAATTTATTCCGTATACACCAATCCTACACTTGTGTGTATATATATATATATATATATATATATATATATATATATATAGAGAGAGAGAGAGAGAGAGAGAGAGATTTTGTTATTTTTAAAGCTCTCTCTTATTTTTTTAACATTTGATTTCGCAACTTCACTTTTTATTTCTTGTTTAATGTCATTTGAAAAAAAAAAGACCTGATAGCTTTCTGAAAGTATTTTCCAATGTGATTTTATTTTTTGCTTAAATTTTCTGTGGGCTTATTTATTTCGAATATACTTGCACTGTTTAATTTCGAAACTTTAAGGACGACAGCACGCACACAAACACACATGTATATTAGAACTTTGTAATAAACTGAAAATCATATATCGACGTCTGCTAAATGCCTCTTTTCATCAATGTTTATGTTTTAGTTTTTTTTTTATTGTTTCCCCCGTGTAAAAAAATACAGTAATTAAAAGTAATTTCCTATTATTACCCAATATATCTATAATCTCAGTGTATTAAATTTTACATATATAAAAAAATACAACGTGAATAAATGAGAAAGTAGAAATTAAAAACTAAAATACAATAAGCGAAAATATTTAAATCAGTTAACAAAACAAGTATTAGCACGAGTGGGGTTCGAACCCACGCGGGCATTCGCCCATTGGAACTTAAGTCCAACGCCTTAACCACTCGGCCATCGTGCTTAACGGATGCAGTTCATTATCATCAGACAATATAACTACAGCTGATGTAGGCTTGGCACTCTTGAAGGCCGCCCGAGTTATACACACACACACACTGTCAGGTGCATGCGCGTACTCACACACATACACACATATAAATAAATTATATACATACAGAGGTCTGTTTTAAAACTTATCGACATTTTTATATTTGTACATATATACAAATGAATTACACCTTTAAATGACATCCATTAACAAGTCACGTATTTGTTGATGGAATATATATTTAGCTCGGGGCCCCATTAGACACGTGTCTAAAAATACTAAAGAAACATTTTCAATTTGACATGTTTTACCAGAGTTGTTCAGGTGAAGAATTCAATGTTGGCAGGAATAACACAGAAAAAAAAAGAAAAAAATAAGTCAAATAGCTGGATACCTCACCCTTTCCATGGGCACCTCGAGGCGGGGTAATAGTTAGAAAATCACTACCTCACCCTTTCTATTATTACGCTCGCACGCGGAAGTGGATATGTGCACTACTTGTTGGCTTCTAAGGCGCACCTATACTTTTTTATACAATACTATGAGATAAATAGCAATGGAAACTGGGCTCTAACCGTGAGGGACAACCAATCTAAGAGAAGGAAAACTCTGAATTTCAACCCGCGAAGAAGGCACAGGGAAATAACAGGGTAGACTGAGCTCTCTAGCCTTGTGTTGCTAAGAGTAAGAAAATGCTGAATTCCAATCCACAGAAAAGGCAAGGGGAAACCTTCCATTATATTTCTCTGGAAGTCATAGCAATTCACAGATAATAAAGAAAAATAGTCTGGAAAGAGCCATGAACGCCTAGGTAGAAAAATGAGATCGCATTTTATTAAATTGACTTTTTGGAGTGGAAGTACGGAAGTAATTTAATTACATTCCAGTGTCCACCATATGCTTTTTGTCTGCAGAGTTAGCTCCCAATCCATAATATCGGATCATTAGTGTGATTGTTTAATGCTATTGTAAATCCCGGGTGCGTCTTCGAAGGCGGCGAACACTGAACGCATGCCCACTCACATATTTAGCGAAGAAGGGATGGGTGTGTTTAAGAGAGAGAATCGTGCTTTTTTTTTCGTGGTACCTAACTTCATTATTTCTGATTCAATAATTATTGCTGTAAGTGTAACGCATTTGCTGGATAAATTCTGTTTAGTTTGACATAAATTATACAATTTTATGTATATCTACAGTTAGCATTATTGCATCAAAGGTTATTTTTAGTGGATACCTGTATTTGAGCAGACGTCCTGCTTTTATTTTAAACAGTATTTATTTTGTCTGCCGGCCAGCGAACTCGAGGAAAATTTTAAAGAAAATGTCCAATCGGAATTTTTCAAGTGCGCCGGCACGTAGACGAAATATTTGCTGTTTGAAATGAAAACGCATCATCTACTCAGATACGAGTATCTACTAAAAATAACGTTTGAAGTAATAATAATATGTATGTATGTATGTATGTATGTTTGTATGTATGCATGTATGTATGTATGTATCTATCTATCTATCTATCTATCTATCTATCTATCTATATATATATATAATTAGCAAATCCAAGTTGTGCTAATTTAGAATGTGAGCTAATAAAAAACATTGTTATATCATATCACCTTATACAGTGTGTTGCAGCAAAATCTGACACTCGACGAAAAGAAAACGAAATAGGCAATAAAAACAAAAGTTGTATATGCAGAGATCCAACAGTTTATTTAGCAACAGATAGAGTTACATACTACATTATTTTTCAATGTAACCGCCGGCGGCGGCGACGACCATCTCAAGGCGGGCGCGAAATGAGTCACACGCTTTGGCGACCATGCCCTTGTCCATCGCGGTGAACGCCTCCACGATGGCAGCCATGTTGTGGGCGTGCTTGTTGGTCTTGGCCTCGATCACGCCCCAGAAGAAATAGTAAAAGGGGTTGCAGTCGGGTGAGAAAGGCGACCGCAAGTCCGGCGACCAGTGGTGAGGAACATTGTTGAGCAACCTCGCCTGGGTCGTCTTGGCCTTGTGTGCAGGAGCGGAGTCCTGCTGGAAGACGTAGGGGCGTCCGGCGGCGAACTCGTCCATCCAGGGCTTCATCACGCTCCTCAGCACCTCCTGGTAGATATCAGCGGTGACTCTCAGGCCCTTTTGAAAGAAGAACGGAGGCGTGACGTCCCCCCCCTCGCTGGAGATAACGCCAGGGACTATGAGGGAAGATGGAAACTTCGTATGCTTTACGACGCGAACGTTCTTGATATCTTTGCAGATATACCTGTCGTTCTGCCTGTTGCTAGTTTGGTCCTGGGTGAAATTCTTTTCACCAGAGAAGAACCTCAGTATCCCGTCAGACCCGTGCTTGAGCTCGTTCAGCAAAGCCACCGCCTTGACCTTCCTCAACTCCTTGGAGGCATTAGTGATGAGCATGCGATGAGACTAGCAGTAGGAGGAATAACCAATGTCCTTCTTGATCGTTCGGCAGTTCATCGACATGTGACAGTCCATGTCAGCGGCGATCTTGGCGTAGCTCTGGCTTCCATCATTGTCGACTGTCTCCTTGACAGCGCCGGCGAACTCGTCGGTCCTAACGGCCGAAGAACGAACGTTGCGGGCCTTTCGTTTGGCAGTAAACTCGTCCTTGTTCTGACACGCCTTCCACTTCCTCCAAATGTCCATGACCATGGTCCTCTTGAACCCAAACCAGGCCATCAATTCCGCAGGCTTCTTCCCGACGCGAAAAGAAGCTACTACTGCTGCTCTACGCTCATATTCTATCCTGGAAAAGGGTAGAGAGAAAAACGTTAGTTAGTTGTCAAACTGTCGGGTATCTGCATATACAACTTTTCTTTTTATTGCCTATTTTGTTTTCTTTTTGTAAAGTTTTACTGCAACACCCTGTAAGTAATATCCGAAATCTGATCGAAAATAATGTCACTAAAGTGTTAAATCATAACTTAACTAATTAACTAATATGCGTTTTCCCAGTTTTGAACGAAAAAGTAACGTTTTCCCAGTACTATTCAAAGTAACACATGCAATGCTCTATAATCGATATATTTTTTTGCTTTTTCTTGAAATCCCATTATAGTATCGCTCCTCGAAAGTTCTGCCTCAGATAAGATTTTAACATTTTATTTACTGCGATAATTCTTCGAAGAGAATATTATTTGTGAAGAAATATGAATCTCTGTGTTTCCTCTGCGCTTCGTAATTTTTTATTTTAAGTTTGTCCGATTCTTTGTTCTACTGAGGGTAACATATAGATGTTCATGGCTCAATACAGGCCGCACGAGGAACAAACGTATTTTATCAAAAGATAGTCCATGCATTTGTTTATTGCTAATATACGAAGAATTGGGAATTATCAGCTTAGAAAATCTATTATTGTTTCCCTTGGAGTGAAATCATTTGTTAGTATCGTCACATCATTGTTGGCATTTCTTCCTCTAAGCATGTGCGCATGAATAAACGCTTCATGCTGGATTCAAGCCTTCCCTTTTTCTTTTAAAATTTCAATTCATGACAAAGTAATTTAAAACAAAAAATCGTTCATAGGAAAATTTTTAACAGATTTTTCGTCATTCAGTCAGTTATGTGCCATACGTAATACATGTTTAAGCGATCATGTATCTTTCGATACATAACTGACGAGGCAGACTTTTTCACGTAGTAGATTGCCATTTCTTTCCGTGGTAGACCAGTTGCCATCCACGGCTATAGAACCCAGTATATCCTGCTATTTATCCATAGCTGGGGCGGGAGGGGGAGAAGACGAGAATTCATACCTTTCTCAAGGGTAAATAGCACGTAAGTGAATGTAATTACTCAAGCTCACTAGGTAGATTATACGTTGTTTTCTTCTTGCCTCAAATCTGTTACATGAGTATCAAATTTCCCAAGCTTTCTTTTCTCATGATATTCCCTAGACATTTCAACTGCTTCTTCCTAATATTACTTCTTATATTCCAAGAGTAGATTGATTGCTCTATTATATAAGTAGAGTATATTTTATACTTTTAAAACTGCGTTGCCTGTGGGGAAACTATATAGTGTAACTTTTTAAGAGAATGTAGTTTAGTTTGAAAATCATCAAACACGACCGACCAAAGCTTTGGTCTTCCAAACGGTTTCAGTTTACTGCATATCTTTTGTTGAAACTTGACTAATGCATGGAATAATAATGCAACACAAAATGTACTTAGAACAAAATGTATTGAAACAAGAAATTGTACACAATATTTACATATAGTCTTTTGTATATTCCTGGTAAGACCGTTCCTGGAGAATGTGTTGACTGAGTCGCAGTCGAGCAGAGTCTCTGGTTGAATCTCTTGATTCCTCCCTCTCTTCCCGGTACCGACCATATTTATATGGTCGGTACTCCATTATGCAAATTAGGTGGATCCTACCACAACATCTTTCTAGCAAATAAGGGGTTAATACGTATATTCTTTTGGTAGCAGCTGATGAGATATATATTGCGAGGAGGTTCCGTGTCTTGGATCTTTTTACTCTGACAGTGAATCGAATAGTGATACAAAACAAATCTATAGCTGGAGTTTAATGCAGTAAAAGTAACGAGTATCCTGGAGCGTCTAGGATAATCTATTTTGCCAATATATACCACAGAAAAATATCCTGTTCCGAAGAGGTTAATCATGAATCATATCTCTATAGTATTTCCCTCTTACCACAGTGCTTACTGCATTGCATTTAAATATTCTTATTCTGTAAGATACTTAATACATCTTTTATTGTTTGTTTTAGTGTTCGCTTCCTCTTCTGTGTTAGTTTTTAGTCGAGTTGAAAGCTCTCTCTCTCTCCACTCTCTTTCTTTTTGAACTGAATCTGCTATTTTTTTCTAGCATATATTCATTTTGTTTTGACTATTTAAAAATCTTTTAATGTTTTACTTGCTTTTAGGCGGGCACTGTCTCAATTAAGCTGAACAAAGAACTGTTTTTGAATCGAAATTTTTTTTTATTAGGTGTGTGCAAAAGCCTCGAGCGAAAAACCGGTTTTTAACGGTGTGTTCATTTGGCTGTGAATACAACGTAACGATTATTGGCGCGTAATAGAATCGGCGTGCCGAGTTCAAATAAATCTTTCTCTAGCTATGGGTTAAATAGCAGGGAGGGAGATGGGTTTATATTTAAATAGCAGCCAATTTCGGAGAAGGTAAACTCTGAATTCAACCCCCCGTCACTGCTTTATGTAGTATCTTTGTGGGTAGAGAAGATAAAGAAGTAGACCCTATACAAATCCAGATTGGAGTCCCGACGGCGGATGGATGGCATACTGCGTCACCTTCCGGCAACCATATTGGTTCACCCTTTTATTTGAACTCTACAGGCTAACCTGAGAGTGGAGGAATCTTGACGTATTAGCAGCCCAGGATATCCTTAACCCCCTACCATGCTTGTATGGCAAAGCGCTATACCATCGTCTCTCGTACGGACGGATGACGATGATGGATCAATTCTCTAGTTTTCAGAAATGTGCGCTGGTGACTTTTGCTTAGTATATAAGAAGAACATATGTGCGAGTAGCGTAACAGCTACTGGCTCGTAAATTGGAATCGGAGAGCCGAGTTCAAATTCCGACCGGTCTATTGCGTTCATTTTCGTACAAATGCCTTTTGAAATAGCATGAAACATGTTTTTTCTCACCCAGCCATGGGTTAAATAACAGAGTAGACTGGATTCACTAGGTTTGGCTGACGTTATCATTATTTACACTGTTTACATACTGACTATTGTCCTCATCTTTGAACTCACAATTACTATTTCACCAAATTCACGAATCAACACTTTAATCTACTAGGCTATTGTCACGGAACCATAGGCTAATTGATTAAACATTTAGTTCGTGAATTTGGTGATATAGTAATTGTGAGCTCAATTCACGAACCGGAAAGTGTGTACTTGAACTCAGTGGAAACAGGGTGAGCTATAATCGCCGCATGTAGTGTAAATATAAACTTCTATAAAGAAATGCGGGTAGTGCTAGGGTTATCGACGCGGAAAACAGAATCAATAGCCTAGTTCAAATTCCGGCTGTAATGCCTTTTGGGAAGGCATGAATTCATTTTTTCACTCATCAGCTATGGGTAAATAGTACGTAGGACTGGGCTTTTTACTTTTGGAAAGGCAACTAATCTAGGAGAAGGACATGTAGTAAATTCAGTCGTCCAGATTTTTTATATTAAAATTCCGAACGTCCGATTTCCAAGCAATAATAAAAATAAAAATAAAGAAAACATGAGTATGCCGGTTAAATAAATCATTTGCATTTATGTGACTTCAAAAGAGTTAAAAAGGAGTAAAAATAGTCTTTAGTTGATTGGGTAGTTGGTACAGAGAAAAAAGTTGTACATGAAAAAAAAGACATTTATCGTTAGCGAAGATTCATTGATCGTCTTTGTTGTTGTTGGAGATAATCTTTGTTGTTGTTGGAGATAATCCGTTTTAAGTCGACGACACATATTTCTTTCAGCACGCGCTTAGTCGCATCTCTGCTCTCTAAAAGTCGAAATTTATGGGTTTTTTTATAAGAATTTTTTTCTAGAAATAGGTCCGGAAAAAAAACAAAACAGTTTTAGTATTCTCTAATTGGTCAAATATTTCCCATGGTGATGTTAATTTATAAACAATAGACACTTTGATTTAAACGGTGTGTTGTATTGTGAAATCTTTTTGACATGTTTGTAATAATGTCTGTTATTGGGTAAAAAGTAAAATTTGGGTGTGTTTTAATATGGTATGTATGTGGGTATGTAATTGTGTTGGAAATAGGGTTTATTTCCTATAGGCACATCTAAATTCAGTATCATGGTGAAAGCAAGGAGAAGCTACTCCACTAATGTTGTGAATGCTAAATAATGTATTATATATATTCGATAAATAGACTTGAGAAAATTATACAGCTTAAAAATAAAACATTAGAAATAATAAAGAAAGAAAATTCCCATAAAATGTTTTAAATAAAGCGCAAATAGTATGAAGCCTTTATTATTTCTTGAACTTTCTTTGTGATTTTCTTGTATTTATGACGATTGGTATGATGATGATGATGATGTTACATTTGAGGGAAAGCATTTGACGTCAGATTTTGCAAATCAACACAAAGTTCTGCCGCCAAGTTCGAGGACGCATGTTTATAATAAAATTGATAATTGATAAGCAAACCTTTCTCTTTGACTGATTAGGTTAAAGGGAACAGAATTCCGAGCTGGACAAATATTCTCTTTTGTTATTTCTAAATCTTAACTAGAGACGATAGTCACGATAGAACTTAAACATTCAAAGCCGACATTGTTTGAATTTGCGACTGAAGCCGTTAAGGTATACGTGTCAACTGCTGACATCCACTTGAATCCCGAAGTTACTTTTTATTCTTTGCATGTTGTGAGTGTCTCTATCCAGTGTCACCAGAGTAAACAATAAAAAAGAAACGGTGACACTGATCTTTTTTTTCTTTAAAGTTTGACTATAAATCATGACAAAAGGAAATGGTTGATTATTCAGCCAAACCATAAATGAGTCGTAAAATATTTGCGGGACGTTATAACATTTATATTATCAGTACAACAACATAAATATCAGTAAAGGTTAAAAAAAAAAAAAATAGAAAAAGGGGAGATAATTCTGTTAGACAGACAGAACAGTAAGTTAGTTCCTATCATAAAGGTTACTTAGGGAATGATGAGGAACATTTCCTAAGAATTAATAAATTCCAAATCTCATTCCTTTCTTTGGGCAGGTATACACGTCGCTTTACATGTTCATCCTGTTGTCCTAGTTATATCAGCATATGACGTGTACTTACTTGACCATGAGGTTCGTAACATTTATTTACTTTGGGACGTGGTTTCATTTTTTGCGACATTTATTACATTATTATAAATGCGCATACATCTCTATCACCCCTCTCTCTCTCTTTCTCTCTCTCTCTCTCTCTTTCTCTCTCTCTCTCTCTCTCTCTATATATATATATATATATATTGTCATTCACACCAGACAGACTGTTTCGCTGTATCACAGCTCATCAGTGTGGCTAGATGTCCGGTTGCCTCTAGCTAGGAGAATTGGCGTCAGTCGGGGATTCTACCACTAAGTCGATGAAGGTGAATTTAAGCGTATTTATTTTTAGATAAACACACAGTGACAGAGAGAACTCGATTCGAGTTACCTAAGAGTTGTAGAGGACCGTGGCGGTGAAGATATAAAGAACACACGTGGGTTAAAATTTCCTGCTAGCCGGTCCAGCTACATGTGAATGTTGGAGTTTAATTAAGTCCAAAGAAAACAAACAAGACCGATAATTATATACAAACAAATATATGTATTAACAACAAGTTACAAGCACATGGACAGTTATTATTAAGTTTGTGTGGTGAATATTATGTGTGTGTTGTGGTGAGTGTTTGTACGTACGTGTATTGTTCTTAGCGTGTTCCCAGAATTTGGGAAACGCTATATTGGCGAGAGCTCACATATTGATATTAGCTGAAATGAAGAGAAAAGAATTATCCCACCTCATCAACGCGAGTTGGTATAAGGCCTGAGGGGAAAAAAAAGAGATGGGGGCAAAGGGTCACCCAGTATTTATAGCCAGGGGAGAGAGACCCCTGGTGAAGGGTTAAGGAACTGAGGAGGAGCTAACTCCGACAGAGTCATGCATTATTAGCAGTAATATCATTGTTTACAAACCCACACTTCCTCCCCAGAGAGCTTAACCGAAATAAATTTTTCAGACATTGCAACTATATTTTTATAATATTTACTTCCTGATAAAGTACTTTCATTACATTAATAACCTATTATGGACATTGAAAAATTTGTCCTCGACTAATCCCCACAAAATATACCAATCCCACCATCATCCACTTACAAACTAAAATTAATAGACAAAATAGAAAGCTTCAAAGGATGACATAGAGCATTTCTTCTTAAACCAAGAACTTAGCGGAAATGACACATTCAAGGTAATATACGGTTTAAAAAAAAATGTCAGCTGCAATACAAGGAAATAGACAACTTTGGAAGGTTCTTAACTAACTTAATAAGAAATAAAATTATCATAAATAAATAAAATGCTTTCAAGAAAAATAAATAAAGTAGATATAACTAAAATAAACGATTCATCTAAATTATTTATCGCAGCGGACAAAACTAGAAATATATATGAACTAAACTCCATCAAAACACAGCAAACTATTCAAGGGCAACATTAATAAAGTATATAGAAATGCACCAAAAACTACAGAATACGATATTAGCATGGAAACCAAAAACATCGCCCGAACAGACAATCGAATAGAAACACGTATTCATTTTGCTAAAAGACAACAAGGAAAACAAACCCAACGTATATGTATAAAAATGCATGTGTAAAAGAAACGAATAAAATATAAAATATTATTTTGTTATTTGCTATTGTACTGCTCAAGTCTCGCCCAATCTAGAGCTTTACAGGCTGCGAACAAATTATATATTCTATTTTATATGTGTATATTTTATACGAATTCGTTTTATATTATATATTTAATTCGTTTCTTTTCGGCTTTGTGTTAGTGTTACATTGAAAGCGTTTTAACTTTTGCATTAAGTGAAAAGTTGGTTGTTTAACAGATACGTTCAACACAATATCTTTATTTTATTTCAATAATGTATGATATTTTATCCACTAATATATATTCTCATATTGATAGTTGTATTTTGGTTATTCATGATGTGCTGGTCGACACGACAAGTGACAAGTAAGCCTACGAGAGACTGTGGTGCATGTGCAGCCTATATGTATAAATAGAAACAGACAAAAAGGAACAAATTCATTTTGCTGCAGTCTCGCTCTCCTTAATCGCTAAAGAGGATATCAACATGGGCTATTTTAAACTTTCAGATTTCTAAAGAATGCAGCCAACTGAATCTTGCTTACCATGCAGACACCACGTGCTTTTTGAAAATGACTGGGAGGGTCGAAAGTACTTGAATAAAATAACAGAAAAAAAACATGAACTTCGGGCAGTTCTAATTTCGATCCTAATATACAATATTACAATATCTTATTTTAAAATTGGAAAATCTTTCCAAAGAATTAAAAGACAGAACTTGTTGGTTGAATTTAGTGAAACTTGTTTTATATATATATATATATATATATATATATATATATATATATATATATATATATACGAATATATTACGAATGTGTGTGTGTATAAATATATATATACGAATACTTGTTTTTTATTTATATATATATATATATATATATATATATATATATATATATATATATATATATATATATATAAATGAATAAACTATAAAGAATAAACTTTAGTAAAAAACACTATTTTTAAAAAGTGATCAATACTGAGTAGAGAATAATATTTATTTAAAAATTAAAACATAAGTATGTTATAACATCACTATAAAAATAGCCATTTTGTTTCAACATTTCTTGTGTCTTGTCAAGTCATGGTGTTGTAAGTAAAATAAAGAGATTTTTTAAAAGAGTTCAAAACCAACCACTACCTCCACAGGAGGAAATATTTTTTATGTAAGATGCATTGGCCAATCAGATTACATGTATATGATAATTCAAATAACGTGATGACGGACCATAGATACAATTTAAAATTCGTTTTGGTGCAGTCTCGTTCTCCTTAATCGCTAAAGAGGACGTCAACATGGGCTATTTTATACTTTTATATTTCTAAAGAATGTAGATTTAAAATAAATATTAAATTCTATAGAAAATCAGGATAAATAATTAATCACCAATATTTTGTAATTAAAACATAAAAGTTACGAATATTAAACTCTAAATGTAACCATGCATCAAGTTTAGAAACTAACAAAATTATTCATTCAAGCAATGAAAGCGAAAATATTTTATAGACTATACCAATATCCCAGAAAGAGGTTTACGCAGGAGCGTCCCTTTTTTAAAATTTTGGATTTGATGTAACTATGGCTACAAAACATTTCGATTTCATTGCTCGCCTTGATAAAGTCGGAAGACGTAACGCATCGACAAGAACTAATAATTTTTTCCAATTATCATTTAAATATATAATATATATATATATATATATATATATATATATATATATATATATATATCGTACTATCATTTATGGGAGCGAAAAGCGGATCGGAAAGCCGATTTCAAATCATTGCCATAGTCTTTCACACTCATGCCCTTAAGAAAGACATAAAATTCATCTCTTTTCCTCCCAGTTATAAGTTAAATAGCAGAATAGTTTAGGTAACAGCTAGTCTAGTAGAATGAAGACTTTGAATTGAAAACAGTGGAGAAAGTGACACAATTCAGTATATTCAAAAATGCAAATTCGTAGCAATTATATATATATATATATATATATATATATATATATATATATATATATATATATATATATATTCTCTCTTGAGAGCCATAATCGCGTAAATCCCGAATAGACATGGCATTTAACAACATTCCTTATTTATGTGATTAGTTGTGTTTACGTGTAAACCTTTTTTGCTATAAATAATGTATCTTTTTGCACATAATATACAAAAGGTAATATAGTCTGCAAGGGTACAAATTCAATGATAATTTTTCTTTTGCTCTTAATTTTTTCTATATGAGTGACCACAACAGGCTACAGAGTCGTCCAGTATAATTTAATAACAAAATAAGATTTTGACCGTGAAGCAATGAATACCTCTTCTGGGGGCGTAAGGATTTTGTTTCTCTGAAAATAGGTAAAGCAAACAATTGTTGTCGAATGTTATTCTTCTTTCAACGCAATTGCGTCTCCGTTTTAAACCACTGACGGCGGACTATTAAAAAGAAAACAAAACAAAACAAGAAAGTCAGGTTTTACTCTGCCGTTACGACTGACTGCGTTTTTAGCTTTTGAAACGTGACTCAATTACATGCCTAGCAGTGTCATGGCAATGCCAGCTCGTATAAATAAACGAAAAAATACTAGCCTGCATTTTCTACAGGCAAGCTTATCTGCGGTATCGGTTCTTTCATGTGGTTGATTGCGTGAAGAAAATAACTATAAAATAATAATAAATAGACGCTTTCTTATTTTCTTTCCTTTCTTTTGTTGTATTCTCATCTCTTTCTCTCTTTCATTTATTTTCCTTCTCGTCCTTTTCTGTTCCCTTCCTATTCTTCTTCTATATGTCCCTTTAACGTTTGTAATCTAACTACTATATATTTTTGATTATTTACCCATTAACGGCCTGTTTACTTCTGTGCGATTTTCAAACTGAACGCTTGTTTATTTTTGGACGCCCGCAAACTTTTAGAATTCTTTTTCAGTTTGTTTTTAAAGGAATGCGTTAACGTGCCGACGCTATCAAATAATTTCACTCTTTTCGCTTATTAATCCATTTACTTTCTTAAATTCTATGGTTTTCAGTTTCCTTTACATATAGATTGAAATTTCTGTCTCTGTTTTTCTTTCTTTTACGTACCATTTTATTACTGGTGTTTTCACTTTCATATTTAGTTCACATATATGTTTCGACAGTATGTTGCTATTTTTATATCTTCCATATTGGAATTTCTTTTGAATTGTGTTTTGTTAGATTTTAATTTGTAAGACATCGATATTTATTTGGGGTTTATTGTTTTTTATGAGTGCAAAGCCATAATGTCGTTGGACCCTTTAATCGCCTCTTTGCGACAAACCCTCAAGAACACGAATCAGTCACGTTCTGTTTTTGTGTTGTTAACAATTAACACACACTAGTTTCCCGTCCAATTCCCTAATCTCTAAAACAATTTAAATATCCAACAGATTAATTAACGAAGCACATTCATGATTCCGCCCAATAAAAGAACAGGTGTATGAGGTTAGGGCATTGCTGTGGGTGAAATCCCAAGAGCAATATATATCTTTAGTCCGAGATTGAAACGGTCTCCTGCTTTGGCCGTTTTCTTAAATCTAGGGTCAGGGCTTTACTGACGGGCGAAATCCCCACGGTAAGAGGTTTAGTCCGAGATCAAAGAAGTCTATTAATTTAAGGATTCGCTTCAATCGAAAGACAAAGGTTTATCTTTCGAGGTCGGGATGGGAGTGCAGAGAGGTCAGCAGTGTCTCTTTATCGTTAGAATTTTTTGTCTTTGTTTCTTTCGCACATCACTAATTTACGCTTTCCATAACTGTTGGGTCTTGTTAGCTTTCTCAATTTACTTCATTATATATTTTCCTAGTAATGAGAAAGGATACGACAAGGACACACACACACACACACACACACACACACACACACACACACACACACACACGCACAACATTATATATACTTTTAGTAGGTTCCAAAAGTGACATTTTATATATATATATATATATATATATATATAAATTACTAGAAGGTAATAGTAAACGTTCAAAAGATTTTTCATTTTATACAATTCGCAAATGTGAAGTTGGTGACAAATAAAAATACAATATAGAATTATTATCCATTCTCAAATTTGAATATTGGTAATTTCTCTTTTTAAAATAAAATAAAATATATATATATATATATATATATATATATATATATATATATATATAGTCATCCACATGCGTCTGCTATTCCATGACCGTTATTATATATATATATATATATATATATATATATATATATATATATATATATATATATATATATATATATATATATATATAATTATTTATTTAAAAATATGATTCCAAAACGCGACATAAGAAGTCTCATGTTTCAAAACAAGTGCCGAAAATTTCAATATAATTATTTAAATTAAATTGAGTTAAAGTGAGCTCTGTTCCATCTTCAAGCGAAATTTTTATTGGAATAACGTATTTCTGAAATTTACGTGTTTTAAAAATTGAAATCAAAATTTCCATAGTAACAGCTAGGTCGAATTGTTTAAATTGGGTAGGCGGGTGTTGGGTGTTAATAATAAGTATTAGTATAGAGTTACTTTTGTAGATGTCAAGTCAGGGAAAGGTGGGGGTGTCTAAATTTGAAACGGAAGATGTATTAACCCTCGTCTAGTTTGCATGTCTATGGAGATTTATTTATTTTTTTATTTTATTATTTTATGAAATGGATTTGTGCATATAAAAAAAACTGTCGTAACGTTTGTTTTTTGACGACTTCATAAAGGGTTATCTTTTTTATGGTATTTAAACTATTTATTTGGGCTATGGATTATGAAGGGTGTTATATTGTATGCATGTTTTTAGTTAATTATTCAAACCATGAATCTGATGATTGGGCTATGGATTAAACAAGTTATTATATTGTCTGCTAGTTTTTAGCTAATAATTCAAACCAAAAATCTGATGATGCCTACAAAAAACCGTTAACTCGTGTCTATTGTTTAATAGATTATTATTATTATTTAGAAGCTTAATAATGTGCAATTTCTCATGGAGGTACAAAGGGCATGGGTCATCCCAAGTTTTACATGTTCTAGCCTTGTTTATAATTTTCCATTTAACTTTAGGTGTCCTATTTGTTTCCTTCAGATGCCAAAAATATTTAGATAGGGAAGTCTGATTTCTTTTGTTTATATTATTGAAAGAGCACTTATGCTGCCTCCATCTATCTTTAAAATCATTCTTCGTGGACCCAATGTATATCTTATTAGTGCCAGGGCTCTCAGTGGATGATATAGTACATTGGTATACCACAGATTTAATGCAGCATTTATTTTCTAATGGGCAGTCTTCTAGGTTTCTACAGTCACATAATTTTCCCCTTTTATTGTCTGATTTAAGTGCAGGGTTTTTAATAATACTGTTTAGGCATGGGGGTTTGTTCAAGATCTTATTATTGTTTTTTTTATTATACGTTCAAGATTTTCAGAGCAGCTGTAACTCAATTTTAGGGTGTTCTTATTGAATATATTACTAAGCTTATTATTGGTGGGGAAGTGTTTATCAATTAGGGCTAAGAATTTCTGTCCTAGTTTAATACTAACCATTTGGTTGAACGGAGGGGTGTACCAAATGATTTTTCTTTTCCTGTTATTTTTCCTATGGCCAGTGCAATTGTCTCTATAGTTAATGTTAGCATTTTTATAACCACTATTTTTTAGGGCAGTGTTATAGAAGCCATTGTGTTGTTGGAATATTTCCTTGTTAGCGGAGTTAATGCTAATTCTATTTTCTATTGATGAGGGTATATGTTTAATTATGGATGGAGGGTGGTTTGACTTCGGGTGTATATATAAAGGGTTAGCATTAGGTTTACTATAAGGTTGGTATGTGTTGCCTGGTAAGTCTAGAGTTACGTCGAGGAAGTTAACCCTTTTTAAATTAAAAGAGACAATTATCTTTAAATTTAGTTTTTAAATTCACTAAATATAATTTTTCTGATTTTTTCAATCTTAAAACTAGTAGAACTCCTCACCACTCACTTTAACTCAATTTAATTTAAATAATTATATTGCAGTTATCGGCTCTTGTTTTAAAACATGAGACTTCTTATGTCGCGTTTTGGAATCATATTTTTAAATAAATAATTATATTTATGCTCTACTTTTGTATCGAGCACTATTTTTTTAAAAATAATAACTAAAATACTAAGGGACTTTGGATTATTTACCTAACCAGTTCCTTCCTATTTTCATATATTTTCACACACACACACACACACACACACACATACACACACACACACACACACACACACACACACACACACACACACACACATATATATATATATATATATATATATATATATAATGTATTTGGGCAGGAGATCATTATTCAAACATATATTCTTAAATATAACAGACAACGAATGTCTATCACGTTTGATCATGAGCCGTTCTAAACTTCGTGTGTTTGCTTTAATTTCGGGAGAAAATAAAGGCAAAAATGCTGTTCCTTGATCTAAGCTATCGGCTCACATGAACCATCTTCTCAGTGGTTAAATGGACATTTAAACAAAGGTATTCACCATCAATGATGATATTCTGTTAAGTTGATATAGAAGATTGCTATGCGACGATAACGGTAGTGGAATAGCAGACGCAGGTCATAAATTCATAATGCGGTTCTATGACTGAGGTTGTACCAATAGTAATCGGAGCTCTGGGCCTCGTGAGAAAAGAAATGGACAATTCTACTAACAGTTTCCCAGGTAACATCAATATACAAGTTGCCCAGAGGTTAGATCGCTCTACTAGGAACACTCCATATTGTCCTACTAGGAACATCCCATATACTAAAAAGAGTGCTATCGATTAAATGATAGTTCTCCTATAGGGCCTACAAGTTGGCTTTGAACCCGGCTCTACAGGATACAAAGCAGGGAACATAACACACACTAATAATAATAATAATAATAATAATAATAATAAGAAGTAGTGTGGGTGAGGCGTGTGAAACCGACTACTGTTTCGTTTGATATGTGTGCTTTGCGTGTATGACGCTCAGACATGACTATTAGCAACATTTAATTTACTCATAAAGACACGTCTTTGATGTTTGACTTTTCTGCCTTCAGGCCTAACCTGCTGTACAATTACTTCTGGCGATTGGGGGAATCGCGAAAATGCGAAGAAAGAGAAATTAAGAATTGGAAAGTTGACGTTGTTCTTTGTATATGAATCCTTCCAACAACCAGAAAGGAGCTGGTTAGAAGCAAACTGAATGTTTAGTTATTTATTTACTTATTTTCTCATTCCAGATACAAAAGTGTGACTGCATCAAACACCAGGAACAACTCTTGTAACTACAGACAACAGTCCCATGATGGGAACAATAGAGGGTATGCAAAAAAAGCCATACGAGGTTTGAATCAAATATTCTGTTATTCCTTAAAGAAAGAAAGAAAGAAAGAAAGCTATATACTATATATTAAATGAATGTATAGGGAAAAACAAAGACGTGGGATGAAGTAAAGAAAAGAAAATAAACAAAAGGAAAGAAAACAGAATTGAGACAAAATCAAACGCGAATAAACGAAAATAAAAAAAACAATGAAATTTAAAAGAAAAATGAGATGAATAAAAAATATAAAATTGTGACAAAAAAGAGATGATAATTGTTGTAAATGAAGTAATTTAAGTAAAAATAATTTACATGCAGATAGCACAACGGTTATTGACGCAAAAAGTGGAATGGCGAAGAAGGGTTCAAGTTTTTGCCTCGTCTGTTACATTCCCTTTGCACTAAGAACAATCAGAAAGGCAGAAATCTATTTCACCATCACATCTATGGATTAAATAGCAGGACAAATTGGAATTTTTGAAAGAAGGACAACTTTACATTCACAACTGTTGAGAAGGCAATAGGAAACTACTCCACTGTTTTTCCAAGAAGCTATGGCAATTCACAAATAAAGAAAAGGAATCTCTAGAAAGTCATAGTTGCATACACCTTGAAGGGACAAGACTTTAAAGAAAAGTATTAGTTGTAGTAATAGTACTCACTGACTTCTCTTACCAGTAATATGTGGTGGCTTTCACTGCGTATAAAGTGATAGCAAATCTCTGTTCTATGAGCAGTGTTCTAGTACTATCCTTCGCATTCAAATTGAATTTAGTAATGCTGTTGTGAGATCCTTCCGCTAACCATTTTGTAAGCCGTTTCAGAATTGCTATAAGTGCTCCGATAATAACAGATACAAAGCGTTACTTACGCATTACTTTTTTTTCCAATTCTCTTACAAGTTCCAGATATTTTGTCAGCTTTCCATTCTCTTTTACTTTTACTTTGTGCTACAAAAGCAAAATATTAATGTAAAAACTCGAGTCATGTTCTTAAATAGCCTTTTCAGATTCTGAATAGCGCCGAACCCGTTCAGAAATATCTAAATTTTTAGCTGTATATAAATCACTTTCTCAGATCAATGGTTAAAAATGTCTCTGAGCAAGTGAAGCCTATGAATTTGGGCGAAGACCTCACTTCTTCGAACCTTGTCGACTGGCGCCACATAATTGCTAACAAACTGTACCAAATAATAGAAACATCACTTGAGGATTTTTAATAGCAGCGACAGTTAAAATGGATATCACATGTAACTCGAAGAGAAAATAATGTCATAATCAAGATACTGACGTCCTCCACTACTACAAATAAAAGGTTAGGAAACAAAAAAACAACATCAGTACTGGAAAGAGTGATAACAATTACTGGACTTGAGAAACTTATTTTCCTGTAAAATTGTTCTAAGGAAAAGATTCTATGAATTTCAACTGACAGCCGTACTGGCTGCTTGGTCAATGAATGTCGAATTTTTCCTTATAAGAAAATGGCTGATATTACCATTACTAATGTGGTCTGCTGGAAGAGCGACACCCACTATTTGACAGAGCTTCGCTTTATTTACAATGACTAGATCTGAATTTGTGACCTCGATTGGACGATCCATTTGAATTTCAATATCCCATAGAATTTTACATTTACATTCATTAGGACGGCTTATACCATTACATTTTTTTTAGTGCATATGCCTTTTTTGTTTATGAAAACCTAGTTGCTTGCACAATTCCCAATAGATCACCGTTCACAACCAATCATGGCTATCTATTTTACTCTTTCTAATTTTATTCTTTGCATTCGCTTATATTATTGGCGGATCTCTCTCTTTCTTTCGCTCTTTCTCTATCTCCCCATCTCCCTCTCTCTCACACACTGACTGTATTTACTATTTGGCTGTATTTTATCTTAATATATTTAGAACGAATGCACTTGTTCTTGGTTGCTCCAGACCTCATTATTAATATATTTTTTATTATTAATGCTTTATTATTTTTAGCTTTTTACATGTAGAAAATAATAGAAGAATTAATAATAAAAAGGAAAAAGCCAATAATCAAAAATACCACTATGAACACGGTCAAAACGTGATGCCGTGTTTGGAAAATAAAAAAAAACAAAACATTTCCATCAATATAAATGCAGATATATAAAAATCTACATATTCAGTTAAAAATAAAAACATTCTTGATAATGGCTAACAGAATATTGGGAGATTGAAGGTTTTGAGGAGCATGGAACCACTTCTTAGTTGCTGTTGTTCCCAGGTTCATCCTGATCCGCAGTAGTAGCACCTGTTAGGGTCCCAGCTATGGGCAAATAATGAACCCCAAAACAAAATACTATGAAATTATACTTTTTATAGTAAAAATACCAGCAATATATTTTATATAAAAATCACCAGCAATACATTTTTATAAAAAATACCAGCAATACATACTTATAGTAAAATTACTAAAACAATTTTAAAACAAAATAACCAGCAATACATTTTATCTGTAGTTGAAGACATACATTTGCGTACAAAATATATTTAGTTGAAGCCATGAAATTATGTTCAAAATATTTAGATTTCGACATTAAATAACCCATAGAGGTTGATATGCCACTAAATAAAAGCAACTGACCAATCAACAAACTATGAGGTTGGTTGATGGTAAGAAGTTTATTTTCAGGTCATTTTTTGCAACTTAAGAAAATTAACCGGTCATTTCTTCTTTCACCAACAAGCTGTATCCAATACTTTTCGAAGTATCCTCGTTGTACAGAGAAGGCAGCCTTTTCGAAATGACTACATTTCCAAATCACAATTCAATATCTGCAAGGTATTTCCGTTTTTGATCTGTACAACACCCCAGTGCTCTAATGATCACTGGTACAGGTGTAATTACTAACTTTTATAGTCCTTCCCAAATTTTCAGAATGTCATACTTTGTAGTTTTCGATCTTTTTGATTTCAATTCTCGTGTCAAATGGACAGGAGACTTCAATCAGGTAGCGAATCATTTTTCTGCTTGTCCAGTAGGACTACATTTAGTTTACTGTGCTCGGCAGCTGTTTGTATTGGTATATGTCAAAGGATATTCGCTTTATTATTCCATAGCATTTTCTTTTCCTTAGCGATACCATTTACATAATTCATGCCACTAAATTCAAAATCGTACCTTTCACACAACTTACAAAGAATAATAACAGCAGCTTTCTCTTGCTTACATTTCTGATACTCACTTTGAGCCATGCACTTGCATTCTGATACAATATGACTGGCAGTCTCACACCCCACATTCTAAGTAAGGCTGAAGAGTTGACCTTATCAACGTCCATGTCTACATTGCCATTTCGTCCCTTTGCTGAACCGCGTTTCTTCCGAAAATTGAATGAACTATTATTATTATTAATTTGTTTTATTTATATTCAGACTATTGTTCTCATTATTGCTGTTATTATCACAACGTTTCGACCGTTGTGCCCTCTGTCCTTTTTCAGTTGTTTGTCGATCCGGGTAACAAAATCCTTTATTTAATCTCTGGGAATAGATTGTTCTCGTTCCGGTATTCATACCTAGTGGATTTGTGACATAGTTATTGTGAGTTCGCTACCTGGGCCGGGTAGTGCAAATTTACACTCAGCGGAAGTACGGTATGTAAAAACAAGACGAAACACCCGTAGACAGCGGAACGAGAATCTAACACTACTGTAGATTAAATAAAGGGTTAATTTATAAATTCCTTGAAGGTTAACGGGATCGACAGACGACCGGAGAGTACCGAAACGTTGCGATAATAACAGCAAAGATGAGGACAATAGTTTGAATGTAAATAATGTAGATAATAATAACTTGGCAGGCCAGAAATTCAGAGATATATCATTAAGTATATTTAATAAATAGATAAATAAATACGCACCACACGCAATCACATGATGGCGGGACATTTTGGACCTATATCTATATATATATAATTCTCAAAATGTGTGTGTGTATGTATGCGTGTGTGTGTGTGTGTGTGTGTGTGTGTGTGTGTGTGATCGGATGTTGTTTATGTGTTTCCAGAGTTTTCATCTGATTTCGATGAATTTTTTTTGTTTCATAGATAATTCTTCAGTGTTGGTTTTGAGTTCAAATTGGCTGGAAAAATTACATCCTTTAATTTTGCGCAAAAATCAAAGGCAAAATTTAAAATCTGTAAAAAACAGCGTAATCAATTTAGAGAGTTGAAATCTAACGCAAAAGATAATTAGAATTATAAAAAAAATATATAAATAAAAATTATCGTATTTTATTATTATGACGTTCCATGGAAGAGGTTCTTTCCTTGCAAGATTGAGGACGCAAAAACAGCTCTTTTTCAGGGCCACACTCATTTAATTGTTTTTCCCCCACCTATTTGGGGATGTGTCTCAGTTGCACCCAATTGTTGTTACTAATATTGATTTTCAGGTGGGCTGACTTTAAAATAAAACTGCTCCAATTGAACTGCAAAAATTCCCAGTAATGAAATACCCAGTCGAAAACGCGTTATACTGCTAATTTAGGTACCTCAACGAGATCGCTAAAAAAAGAGCATTGCATGATGAAAAAGACCCCAAACTTGACGAAAACAAAATTTTATAGACTAAATGTTTATGTTATTATTAAGAGGAAAGATCAAAGTATTTTGGGGGTATTTTTTTTTTTACATTTTTTTAATCGTCCGAAGTTTTTTTTTGAGTCAGCAAAATCGGTCATGGCAATCATTTTTTTTCCATTTTATAAAAAAATGAAAATCTCAGTTTAAAATTCTTTTAAAAATCAATTATCATTTTTTCAAAACTTGTTTTAAGAAAATCAGAAATTATAATATTTATTTAAAATATTTCGAACCAAGCTTAACTTAGCTTCTGCGCCGAAAAGATGTAATTTGAAAATAAAACAAAGCAGATCATAACCTTTCCCGTCACTTGACAGGTGATGAATGACATATTGACGGATTACGTGAGGATAATTCCTTCTACGGAAGGAGAGAAGTGAAGTTATTTACATTTAAGTGAACAAATTATTTACCTCGTTATTTTTAAGAAAAACATTCAGTGCTCTAATTTTTTTTCTACTTAGCTTTCACCTTTACGTTTACGATGCTTTATGGAAAATATATTATAAAGAAATTAAAATAAGACTGTTAAGAGTAAGATTAAATTTCATAAGAAAGGTATCTAATTAATTTATAAGTACCTTTCTTATCAAATTTCATCAGAAGTGTACATAAAATACTATAATTTTATGTACATTTATTACATTTTACTGTGTTATTTGTATTTCCATTCATTTTATTATTAATTTTGATATTTCATTTATGGAAAAATGTCATAACTGAGATTAATATAAAAATAAGATCATATAAATTTCATAAGATGATACTGATACTTGTAGGTACCCTTCTCAGTTGAAATTGAAAAATCAAATTAACTTCTCCACACGTTTTTCGCAAAAGTAAAGGCCTTAACAGCGGAGAACAATGCTTAACTCAAATAACGCAACTTAATTATATTCTGGTTGGTCTTCTGTACTTTATAATTACAGCCCGATTATAAACACAAAATTAGATTTCTTAATTACTGCGGGTTTTCTGATTAGTCAAAACGATACAATTTACAACGCGCCAAAAAAAAAAAAAATCTCATAAGGACACTTACGAAAGCAGATGCGACTTTTAACTAATTTTATAATATTTTAACAACTTAAATGTAAAAATCTATTATAATTAAAGAAATAACAAATAATTGTATTAAAAATTCATTTTTCATTGAAAATTTTTTTGCTTTCAGAAAACATTGTCCATATTCATAAAAACAACTATAAGCAAATAAAAGCATTTGAAATTAAATAATATCTTTGTTTTATTGAGTTTTGTATGTTACAATTCAGAGCTGATTTCCAGGTTGGGGGGGGGGTCCAATTAAAAACAAAAAAAAAACATGACTTGCATTCCTCAAAGCCTTGTGCTTTTAACTATTGTAATTACTAAAGTGGACTCGATCTAATTTCTAGAGTTTTCATAAAATTAATTATGGGGGCTGGGTAATAAATATGAAAAAATATTTCATTCATGACTTTAATAAAAAAACATATTTATAATAATTTCGATCATCTGTGAATAGTTTCTGAAAGTTTCATTAACATCAGACAATTATTTTTATTTTTGCAAGATTTTCCAAATTAATGTGTGTCATACAGAAAAAAACGTGCTAAAAATTGTATGTTATTTTACTAGTTCCAGTGATACAAAGAGAAACAAGGTTTTTTTTAAATCAAAATTTAGAATGCTCTGAAAAGAAGGAAAATTTTTTAAAAATAATTAAAATAAACTTTGCCCTTTCCTCTTCACAATAACATAAACATTTTTAGACGATAAAATTTTGTTTTTGTTTTTTAGTAGACGCTAACATCCGTGACTGGTATTAACGTCACAGGAAAAAAGTCACAATTTGGGTTAGGAAATTAAGCCAAAATTAATTTATGGTGGTCGGTAATAAAGTCACAGGAAAAAAAAAATGTAACAGAAAATTTATTTAAGTACCATAAACAATTAAAGTAATAAAACAGAAAATATTTTCAGGTTTTATTCGTACCCAGTAGGTCATTAAAGAGTACTGGGAACGCAAGCTATACAATATATCGAATAGGTGACCATCTGTCTAGGTTTGAAATAGGCCTAATATAGCCTGTCGAATTAATTACAGTTTAATTAAATCTTATCAATTTCAATTCTGATGAAAACCAAAATTGATATTAAGCTATTTATAAAGAATTGTTTTTAAAGGTTTTACTTTATTTAATTAATATTTAAATTTAATTGATTTTTATTTGCTTATTTTTAAACTGTAGTTACATATTTGAATTTATTTATTATTTAATTTAATTTTAATATATAATTGATTCGTTTAGTTCTCTAAATGTCATGTGACCACCCGTCGTTTGTTGTTACAATGCGTTACTATTGAAAAACAAACGAAATCCTAAATCTTAAAATATCCGGCCTAATTCGACCCTTCTTCGATTATAGGCCAATTCAGGACACGAAAAACATAACCCGGTGTTATTTCGCGAATAAAAACTTTATTTAAGCGCTTAATTCGGTATAAACTATCTTTGTATACGGTCTACGCTGTTTGTGTACATTTATAGTGCAAACTTTAAAAAAACACTTTATAAGGCCTTAAATTATTTTTCATTAAATTTTAATTCAAGTATTGTTGAGAAATGAGAATTTAATAGTTAACCTTTCTGTTAAAGAAAGACGCAGAAACATTGTTATGATTCTTTTTTTTCCGGTGAATTTTTTTTCGTGGAACTTTTTTCGTGATTTTTTATCTGAATTCCTAACATTATTTTACTGCATCACGATATAAAGAACCAACAAGTAAAAAATTGTGCCTTCTTAATTACAAATGTAAATGTCTCTCCAGGTATAAAATAGCTGTTATAATAAATAAAAAAATTATTAATCGAGCAAAGATAATTTCTTCTTCAGACACATTATTTTATACAAAATTGAAGAATATAAAAAACAAATAAATAATAATTTCCCCAAACATGCTATTGACGAGCAAATAAAATTACCTTTTTTTTTATCAATGTCCCTGTCAAAGAAACTATAGGTATAATAATACAGAACATATGTAAGCATTTTTCACTCCTACCTCCTAATATTAAACCAACAATTCTATATAAAGTTCCGTTTTAACCGACGTAAGGTTCTTTTTTATGATCATTTAGGTAACAGTTACACACAGACTGAGGGTTTAGTAATGAGCTCACCCACTTGATCCATTTGGCATGTTTGGGGAAATTATTGTTAATAAGTATTAATTTTCTGCTGTTCATTTCTTTTCAAAGTAATGTGCCCGAAGAAGAAATTATTTAGCCCATAGGGAGAGAGAAGAAATGGATTCGTATCTTTCTCAAGGGTATTTGCGCGGGTGGAATTCGAAATCGGCTCTCCGATTTCTTATTCAGAGCAATTATCCATTGCACCACCTGTACAATATAAACAAATTTAATTATTTATAACATTGTTTATTTACTTTCTTTTAAAGAATTCACTTACTAATGATGACTATGTATTCTAAATGATTCAAGTGAACTGTTTTTACTAAATATTGCGTCAATAAGATTTCAATTCAGTTCCAGAAACTAAAACACATTCAGTTTTATTTTTGTGATTATTTACGCTTATTCGGAACGGCGTATACATCAACCTGTGTCACTTTGACTGTCAGAATAGACACAAGTTCCGTTTTCAAGTTTTAAACGAATGAGAACGCACATTAAAGAGAGAACATAAAAGCGTGCCTTAAATACGTGCCCCCGTGAATGTGTGTGCTTAACAATACCAACTACTTATCTCTGCCCTAATTTTCATTTGTTTTTAAGACAAAACTTATTCAATCATTTCTGCTATCCCTATTGGGATAATGATTAGCGATTCCGAAAGAGAAACCCGCGCACCGATTTCGAATTCCGGCTGAGCTAATTACGTTCACTTTCACACACGTGGTAAATGTGTGAATCGATCTCTTCTTTCATGCGAAATAGCAAGGCTGACTAGGAGCAATTGCTTGAGGTGGCAACCAGCTAAGAAGAAAACAATTCAAAACCAAGCTGAACAAGGATGGGTTCTGCCAGGCTATCTTACCGTAGACACACCACTAGTTGCAGAACATGATGTGTCCCTACGACTGTTAATAGGTTACAAGCTCGTGACGGGAATATTCAATATTTTTAAAGTCATATATCCCTTCAGGAAGTAGTCGATCAAGGCTCTCTACAGATTTATTTTTATCCTTGAATTGTCATGTTTTCTTTTGAAAATAGGCTTACCGCCATATCACAGGTTCTCGTGCAATCATCGAAGTTAAGCAATTTCGGGCCTGGTCAATAAACTCTATCAGTGATCGCTTGGGTATATCAGGTGCTGTAAGTTTGGATATGCGAGTGGTGTAATGGATAACGACTCGGAGTTGGAAATCGGAGAATGGAGTTTCAATTCCAGCCGAGTTCGTTATATTCGCTTACGCGTTAATACTCACTAAGAAAGGTGGGAATCCATCTTTTCTCAACCTCCATCTATGTGTTAATTAGTAGTACTTCTATTAGTAAATCATTATGATCTTCCCAAAATTCTTCCAATCTAAACATATTTTCTAGCTTTAAACAACCAGTAAAAGGTTGATAAACCGTAACAAACAAACCAGTCAATCTATCAATCAATCTTGGGAAAAGAGTGTAGTAGTTTCATGTTACTTTCTCCACAATTTTGAATTCGGAAATTTTCCTTCGCTTAGACCGGTTGTTACCCAAAGCTACTTCGCTTCGGGGGTGATGGTAGAGGACATATTGATTCGTGGCTTTCTCAAGGACACTGCAAAATTGAACACAGCAGACGAGGCAGGAAATTGAACCCCTACACACCGATTCTATTTTCCGCGCTGATAACTGTTACGCTAATCGTACATCCAAACTAAGATTTACTGTAACCTAATTAAGTTATCAAGAAGAATGAACACGTAGGAGATTTGTTGCTTCCTTACCTGTTTGTTCTGAAATGAATGTTATGTTCGATTTCTGTCAGTTGTTGGCCCTGTTTTTCACTCCAGTGTAGAAACATAAAGAATGACAACCGACTTCTGTTAATTCATTCCATTGTTTACGTAACTGTTTGTTTTTAAGACACACTACAAGATGGCGCTTACGGAGACTATTTTCCTTGTGAGAATTTGGTTTATTTTTTAATTAGGAATTGCGAGTATTTTATTTTTATTTTTCGCTTTAATTTATTTATTTTATAAGAGTGAATATCTATAAAAGTGAATATATATGATATAAAATAGTTATATACGTATACTATTATATATCTATGATATAAAAATAGCGAATAAATATATTTTGAAAACATATATGAAGACAGAATTCACATAGTTTAAATAGATATACATGGCTGAAGTACATCATTTCTATTGGAGCAAGTCAGTGTTCAAGTTCAGATAAACCACTAAGATTTCGAATGCTGATTTTCGAGGTAGACAACTCTTCCCTACTTGAAACATGAAAGCAATGCAAACTACATACTCTAGTTTCTTTTCACGAATCAAACGATTCTAAACTTAACAAATATAAAGATACAGGCGGTGTTCTGAATGGCAGGACTGTAGGAAAAACACCTTTTTTTTATTTTCACCTTATTTTTCGACAAATACTTTTATTTTCCACAAAGAATAACATCTGACTATTGTATACAAAGTTGCAGTCCTCATGGTAGATATTTTGCATGCTGTCACAAATTTTCTCGGAGTGCAATTTGTTCCAAAGGCCAAACTTCAATAACGGTGAGAGACTTGAATTTCTGAATCGGATTTTTATCGATCATTTACAATTGCTTCAATCTTTTATTCTGAAATGTATATTACAATAAACTATCGAGTGCAATGAAAAGATTCAAAATTTGTATATATATATATATATATATATATATATATATATATATATATATATAAAATAAACTGTTACAATGGAACATGCAAAGTACCGCGACAAAAATGGGTATTTGTTTCGACGTCCAAACAAATAAAATTAACTTTTTTTTTGTTGCCAATCAGTAACCGAAAGTACTTAGACATGGGAACTTTTATTTACCAATACCAACCAGAAATCAAAATGTTATTAGAAATATTGAAAAAGCAAATAAAATATATAATCAATAATGAACTTTTTTGTTCTTTAATCAAACGCGCGAAAATTAATATATATATATATATATATATATATATATATATATATATATATATATATATATATATATATAAGAAATTAATTGATTTAAAATATGTTTTTTTTCGCTACACAGTACTAACCATGTTTAAAAAATGAATTTAATTTTGCAATTAAATTAAAGACATTAGTTCCATTTCATCCTCAAGCGAATTTTGGAGTAACTTTTAAAATTACTGGTTTTAAAGACACAGCTAAAATCACGTTTCCATGGTTACAGATAAATCTACTTCAACTGGACAAGGGGGTCTGGGTTTTCCTTATGTCTGTATCATTGTATCGGTTATTAGCTACATTTTGGTAAGGGGTAGGGATGGTTTTTTCAATGAAAACTGATATCCGTTGAATGTATGTCGTCTGGATTTTTTTTTAATTTATTGTTAACGGCAAAAAAAAAATCTTACGGCATTTTTTTTATTTGTAAATTTAAAGATTTTCGGGGTGTTCAGATTAGAATACTTTTTATTTAACTACGATTTGAAATATTCTCATTTTTAATTTTTATTATACTATTTTTTTAAGAACAGTTACATGTATTAGAATCCCTTATAGTCAGTAAGATTATTTTTACATCAAGTATAAGTATGTATATTAGGTTACATTTTTTTTTTTTTTATATATTATTTAAGTAAAATTTATGACAATGGCGGCAAAAATAGTTACTTAATTTCACTGATTTTGTAAACTTTTATTTTTTATATATATAAACCTAGTAATATATTGTTCCTCATGTAAGTACAAAGGACATGGGTCATTCAAAAGCTTACATCTGGCATTTCATATTAATTTTATTTTACTATAGATGTTTTATCGGATTCTTTTAAGTGCGTGTAGTACTAAGTAAAAGAAGTTTAGGTTAGAATTCATTTTATTTAACTACAATTTTAATTACAACTTTAAAATATTTTCATTGTTAGTTTTAATAGACTATATTACTTTATAACAGAAGGATATGTATTTGAAATTACTTATAGTAAGTAAAGTTATTTTTCCATATCAAAGTATATGTATATTACGATTTTAAACTTTTATATTTAAATATTATTTAAGTAATATTTATGACACTTACTGCAAAAATAGCTAATTCATTTCTCAGATTTAGTAAACTTTATTTATTAATTAATTTATTTATTTTAAATATATATAAACTTAGTAATAAAGTTTCATATGTATGTACAAAGGACATGGGTCGTTCACTGGCCTACATCATCTAGTTTTTCGTTATAATTTCATTTTTCCGTAGGTGTTTTATTGGAATCATTTAAGTGCCAGTAGTACTTTTTTTTAGAGGTGTTTAGGTTAGAATACATTTTATTTAACTGCAATTTTTAAAAGATGCTTAGGTTAGAATTCGTTTTAACTACAATTAAATACAACTTTAAAATATTTTCACTGTTATTCCAATAGACTTTTTTTTATATTTATACAGCATAATTGCATATTAAGATTTTTGTTTGTTTTTTCTGTATATTTTTCTTCATACTGTCGGATCTATATCCATATATTTGCTTTATATATATATATATATATATATATATATATATATATATATATATGTTAACACTAGCCATTTTCTAGGAAGTTTGTAGTTTTTTATGTAGTAAATTTATTTTTCTAATACTGCGTTTAAATATCGCATTTTCAATATTTTTTTCAATTAAATATATTTAGTATGTTGGGTCCGAGGCTTTTGTTGATCATGGGTTGCTTGTTTTTTTATAGTTAATGCCTCACCCAAATACAGTCGTTTTTTTGCACATTTGGGTTGTTGATAAAGACAATAAAAACATGGCTCAGCAAGTTAGAAAATGACGATTTAATTTTTGAAGATTGTAGGAGGCAAGGAAGCAAGAAACCGGAAGAGAATTCCACAGGCGAGAAGTGCGAATAAAGAAACTATTAGAATAGAAATTACTGTTACATCTAGGTAACTCAACAGTAAAACAATGAGATTTAGTACGCTTAAATTGATGCGGTCAGCATACCAAGGAGAAAAGCCCATTAGAACAATTGCTATGAATATATTTATAGAAAAGTTTCACGGCGGTGGGAAAGTGACTGAAGTCGAGATGCCAGGTCCGGAACGATTACATCACAGACCATCCTTTGGATTTTGCCGTGAATCTCGAGATATACTTACGTACAAACGTGATTTGGCTACCCGTTTGGTTCTGCATTTTCTTCCAAATTGCACTTCATCATTTAAGAAGTCAGGGTTTGTAAGTAGAAAATTTCGCAGTGTCAGAGCCTCTTAGATTTAAGATCGCTTTACAGCTTTCCACACTTCAAAGTCAGGCATGCGTACAGCGTCTGTCGTGTACGGAGCTTTTTGAACGATGCGCGTTAGTCGCCATAACATCAAACTGTCCACCGGTGCAGAAGTGAACTGACAAATGGCGACAGTTTGCTCAACTTGTCTACTTATGTCAGCGCCTTACAAAATCAAGGAAATTACTTTGCTAGCCAAAAGAAGTGGAAAGGATAAAAAGTAGGTACTTCTGAAAAAAAAAAAAAGATGGTTCTAAAGAAAAGAAAGTGGGTAAAAAAAAGGATAAATATAAAATTATAAGGATAGAAATTGGCATTTTAAAACATTTTTTTTTTATTTCTTCAGAGAGATAGTTTGATATAGATTGATAAGAACTTTTTGCTTTTTTGTTAGAAAATAGGGCGTGGGAAAAAAGATGGAGAATTTCAGACGGGTAAAGTATAATTAATAAAGAAAATGATAGAATATGAAGGATAAAAAGAAAAAAATATAAAAATATATTGAAAGGAATAAGATCACCCCCCCGCAACACACAGACGCGCACGCACAAATCAAAAATATATAATCATATCCACCTCTGCAAACATATTTATAAATATCTACATATAATAGCAAAGTGAATCAATAAATCTGTAGCATGACATAGTTATTAGCTAAATTTTTATCTGGAATTTTCACTGTATAATCTATGTGATTAACATCCTCCACTTAATTAAGTGCCTTAACAAAGAAAGGGATGTGAGAGTAGACAAACGGAAAGTATAATCGGAGTTCACATTCGCACTAATGACGTTGGGAAATGTATGAATCCATATTTTCTTCCTACCATAGCTATGGGTTAAATAGTAACTTAGACTGGACTCTCCAGCCTTCGGTGTAAACCAGTCTATATCTAAATTCAAAACCGTGGAGAAGGCAACGTGGAACCACGCTACTATTTTTCTCAAGAAGTCATGACAATTCGGAGATAATAAAGGAAATGACTCTGGGGCAACCCATGATCACCTTCGTCCTCAATAGATATGACATTAAAAAAATAAAAACAATAACGAAAAAACATGGATGATTATTTTGAAAAATAAATGTTTGTTGTATAAATGTATAAATGCTCATTTTTTCATTCTTAGTTTGTAAACCTATTGATTTACTTACGTACATGTGTCGACTAATAATATCCATATTTATCGCGCTATAGTTTTGAAAGTAAAATTTAGTTCTATCAACAGGGTATCGCATTTTTTAAAAACTTATTGGCATTCGAGCTCAGATAAAATCCCAAGATTTCAAATGCTGATTTAAAAAAAAAAATCATGTGTGTATTTGTGTTTGTCTTAGAATATATATGTTTGACTTTCACTGGGTGCATTTCAGTTGTAGCCTTCAGCCTCATTTGGAAGATTGACATCACGGTTCTAGGCTCTGTGATGTATTCTTTTATGAGCCATGGCGCTTCTGACTATCCACAATTTCCTGTCTTTTGCCGCTCTAAGTAACTTTTGATGCTTTACTATTCTCTCATACATTAACACAGACTCGTTAAATAGGTTGCCTGCTGATTCCACGAGCTTCTCTTCAATATGAGAGTGTTAAATTCTCCATACACATTTCTTCAGAAGTTTCAGTTGTTTCTTTCTGATTGTCCGTATACGTTTCCTTGTAGTTCTTATTTTCTTTAAGACGTTCTCATTGCTCACATGTTCTGATCTTATTTTCAGCTTAATTCTGTCGAACCACATCTTTGTTGCTTCAAGTCTCTTCTTCATCTGTGAGGAGATTGTCCAACATTGACTGCCAGATTGGAAATTAGTACTTAAATAAAAATCTTAATTAAATCTTAATAACAGTTCGGTACTAAGCTGATCAATGCAAAATGTATATCAAAAGAAAATAATTAAAAAGCATTCAATTCAAGAACGAAGTACAGGATTGGCGGCAAGATCTCGTTAATTTATACTTGAACTGGTTAGATGTAATTCTATGCTAACACTTTCTTTTCTCGCATTTCACGGCTCTATACGCTCCTGTTAACTTTGATCTTCAAAAATTTAAATGCGTTATTTACTGTTTCTCTGATTACTCTTCTATTGTTTTCGCTCCTTGCTAATAATTCTGTTTTCTAATTCTTTCACACCCAGTAACCCCTTGTATCTTAGTGTCTTTACTCCCTTGCTTGGGGTAAATCTTATTAAACAAAAAGTTATTAGCCCTTGTCAAAATTGGGTATGTGGCTAACATCTATTTGGTTATTACTGCCTGGATAGGTAATAGTAGTTACAAGAGATTGATTTAGTCACGTGTTTACTTACCTTACTCATCAAGTGTTGTGGCATACCAGTGGCGAGAAATTTGTAGGATCGATGTTATTAATAATAGGTTTAATAGTGATATTGATCTGTTAATGTGTATTGAGTCAACGGATAAGAATATTGTAATACGAACTAAAAAGGTTGGTAGTTACAAAATAAAAAGCGTGATTAGGCAAAAAAGGATATAAAGTAAAGAAAAGAAAAAATCAACAGTAATAAAAAAAATAATAAAAGGAGATAACAAAGAAACACTAGGTTAAAAACCGTTACTACGCGAGGATGGTGTGGGGCCAAAGTTGGGACCACAGAAGTAAAACACGGAACACGGATTAGATGTAAGAAAGATATATTAACAACAGGTTACAGAGATAGTGTAAGCAGAGCTTACTATATGTTAGTATCCAATACTGGTAGTCGTACGCGACTCTCACTGTGTCTCTGACTAGAGTGATGTGTCGCATACTTAATATAGACCTGGAAGAGTCTATTGTGTCGGTAGTTCCGGTCTCACAATAGGAAGATAACTAGATTTGGAGAAAAAAAAATATTAGAAGCAGATCATTTGGGGTGAGATGATAGGATAATTGCCCTAGCCAGCATCGAAATATTTGAGAAGAGATTTCCTTCTGTGGTTGTATGTAATCATAAGCTCATTTCACTTGTTCAGCAGATTATGATTATCGATGTGTTTGAGAATAGTTCGTTTTTCTGATAGGCACAGTGTACATTTATCCTTGTTTAGGTTAAAAGGTTTATGGTTGATCGCTTCTCTTTATTTATATCATGTCTACACACACACACACACACACACACACACACACACACACACACACACACACACATGTATGAATGGTGCGAAGGGCAAGTTGTTGTTATTTTATATTTTAATTTCGCGCATGCCCAGTATAGTAGGGCCAGTTGGGCACCGTCTGTGAGAATAAGACCACCATGACGCAATTCACTCCTCCAGAAATTTGTAAACGGCATGCTGCACTGCTTGGCATTCGCGCTGGAAGCTCCAATACGAATAGTTCAGTGTGTTTGGGTGTCAATCTGAGTACAGTGGAGAGGATTCGGAAAAAGTTGGATGAGTCTAATGGTGATTACGAAGTAATCACTAGTGAGGCGAAGTTATCCCTCCATTAATCTTCCCACAGGGCCTCAGACTCAACACGGAGGTCTACATTAAGTGCCTTGAGGAGGGAGTGCTGCCATGGGTCAAGAGAGTGGGTGCTGGATAACCCTATGTCTGTTAACAGGACACGGTACCATGCCGCACAAGCAGAAGAACCTAGTCAAGGCTGTCATCGAATTTCTGCGACTACATCACCTCTTACATCTGACCACTTAATGCACCAGACTGCAATCCCTTTCATCGTTATGTGTGGGACGCAGTTGAGCAAGAAACCAACAAAAATCCTTGTAACATTAAATTGAAGGCAAAGGTTATGGCAGCATTCACCAACTTAAACAAGGAGATCGTCCAGAAGAGTTGCAGGAGATTCCAAAGTTCTTCACTTTAATGTTACACGGAGTTTTGCTGGTCCTCCATAATTTACCTAGACTTTTCTGCTAACCTACTGAATATTAATGAGCGTTTCTTAAATTAAAAAAATTTGAAAACCTACCAACATTCTTGCTCTTGTCGATAAATACCTGTTGCAAAAATAAAATCCTTGCATTTGCTTTGCTAAAGTCTCTCAGGGGACGAAAGGCGTCGGTTAAGATATATATATATATATATATATATATATATATATATATGAGTCGAAGGAGAAAGAGAGAGAGAGAGAGAGAGAGAAAGAGAGAGAGAGAGAGAGAGAGAAAAGATATACTGCTTAGATGAATGGGCCCGCTCTAAAAAGAAAGACAGTAAGATTTTTTAACAACGTTAGTGGATTAACATTCATTCAACCTTCCTCTATCCATGAACTTTATCAGAATCGAAAGGTTATAGTTTTTTTTTTCATTTTTGAAACGGGGTTCTGTTCACAATATAAATACAATGTCAAATTTATGCACTTCACAAAGAGTTATTTGTACGTTGTTTTTATTTACAAATATCAAGTTTGAAACTGTGTTTACGTCATTTTATACTACAACGAAATGGCAATTTCTGGCTGTGGCCCGCGCTCGGGTTCCCCACATTAAACCTGACTTTATGTCACATCACATCTCAGGAGGCAGACGAGGTTTACTACTAATACGAAATGGAAAAAGAAAAGAAAACATCACTAGTAAGTAGTTATCACTGACTTAAGCACAGATTCAAACATGATATCTATATATATAATATTGTAGCCTATGTCTGTCTATTTGTTATCGAACTTCTCCCAGGGTTTGGGAGATTGACTCCATATCCATATATATTCTGAACAACATTACCCAGGGTACTTGGATAAGTATATTTCATTTTGATTAAAGTGGATCCCCAGGGGGACCCCACCACTGAAATTGTTTTTCCCTTTGATTTAAATTAAATTTAAATCAGAACAAGGGAATGACTCCTATCCAAAATATAGGAGAAAACCAGATTATGGAGGTAACATCGGCATAATCAAAATGAAACAATACGGATAAGTTGAGCAAGAAATCACCAATCAATGGGTAGTGCCTTACAATACATATTTGTTTCGACAATTCAATTGTTATATCAATGTTGAACTCCTCTCATCAATTCATTCAATCAAGTATTGCATCAAATGCATATCAAAGGGGTCAGATCAAGCTGTTTTTGCACAAACCACCACTAAAATTTTTTCCCTTTAAATTAAATTAAATTTAAATTTGAATAAGGGAATGACTCCTATCCAAAATATAGAAGGAGAAAGCCTGAAGATGGAGGTCACATCGCCAAGATCATTGAGTAATATTAAAGTGCATCATTTTTCTCCACAAATTATAACAATGATTTAAAATCAATCATCATTTTCTTAATGAGAAAAATAGCTAATTTAAGTAGTTCTAGAAAAGATATGATATCGAGGGACAATTAAAAGAATTCGCAGATAAAATTATTGCACTTTTTTCTCCATTCATAATTTCTGGACTGTCTCCTGCGTCTCTTCGATGCTGCACATTTCAATCCAGTGATGCGTAAAACAAGCGGCAAATTTCATCATCATCTTGGGAAATCTCCGCCCCTCCCCTGTGTGTTGGTTACGTGTGATGACGGAAGGAAGTAACTTGATGTTACTTTCCTTCACTTCAACATGTCCGCATTATGTGTTGAAGGTGGCTTTTCAAATTAGCGAACTGAGAGGAACGAGTTTTATGTCAGCAGCGCCTCTGGTCATTTTTCTAAGTCATTGACTGAGGAAAACAGCGTATTTTTTGTTTCTGTTTTTGCCTGCCGTTCCTGTAGCGCGCCCCAGGCTTCTGGGGGAATATTAATTAGTTATTGACAGTTTCATAAGATCAATTTTCAAAATATGTTCCATAATAACAATCATATGGCAGTTGGCCACTTTGTTAGACATGGGAACCGGGAATCATGTTGTTGAGTGAATGACAGGCTATATTCATATATAAATTAATAAGTAAATATTAGGTTAGAAAGAAATTCCTGTCGCTTGTTTTACTAAGATAATCGTAAATTTGTTTGATTACATAAAATATAGTTATGCATAAAATTTAGTGTTCTGATTTCTTCTCTTTTTTTTTTAAGGTACATGTTATATCCCAGGTTGTTGGGTTGAACAAAAACGAATTAAAATAAAATACAAGTGCATTTTAACACATAATAAAATAACTTTTATTCATTTACCATCTGAGAACAGTAAGGATTAATTTGGATTTAAACCATGATGTCCACTTGCGACACCATACTGAATTCGGAAGTGCCGCGCTGCCACTAGCGGACAAGGGAAGTAACTAAATGTATTTTGAATTATTGTCTTTTAAATGGGAAATAAATCCGCATCCCCTTGCGTCTCTTTTATACTTGTGATGGTATGACTTTTGTCGAGGATTTAATTGCAATGGGTATGGCTTATTTCGTATGCGATGGGATTTCCTTGGTGCAATTTTTTACTGGAGTCTTAAGTTTGTTCCTTGGCATTTCTTGGGAACTTTGTTGGAGCAGTTCAAATATGTCCAATAAAATGTCCAGCGGCAAAGTGGTGTTTGATTTGGTCTCTGGAAGGTTTGATGGTCGTAACTGCATGACTCAATGTATTATTGTCCTTTATAGGGGGAGCCAATCAGCATTTCCCTAATAGTATATTTAATGTCAAGTTGAATAAATTTTGAATTGATATAATCAGTAAAGATCAGTAATTTCTAAGGAATTATGGATTTTATTTATAATTCGACATTATCTTTATTACTAAAAACGTCATATTCAGTGAATATCCCCAGTTTTTTTTAAACAGTATGATTGGCGTCTACCGGCCTAGGTAATAGAAAGTCTTAAAAAGAATGCCTTTTGGCAGAAAACAAACCTGCGTCCACCTCATATTGAGGAAACCACCTACAAGCTAGGTACCTTGCGAAGTGGTTTCGTGGTTGAGCAACCAAAAGCTCACTTAGCGCGAAGGTAGTTTCCTCTATATGAGGTGGACGCAGGTTTGATTTCAGCTAAAAGGCACATTTTTTTCATTAAGATTTTCGAATGCCTAGGCCGGTAAATTATAGTTTTCAAAACAGGGATAACTAATCAAAAACGTGTGTCCACTAAATATAACGTTTATAGTAATACAGATGTTTGTAGATGTGACACATTTGCGATACTGCATACTTTACGAGTTCACCAGACGCTTCAGAAACAGCGAAGAATATTTGGAAAAAAGGATTAAGTGCCGGTAGATGCTAGCGACGGTTAACTTATTTTTTTTGATCAGAAAATCTTATCCTCGAAGTTATCCCTTGTTCTGGATGACTGGTGCCAATCGACAATCAAACTCTTCCAAATGTAATTGACTAAAAATCTAAACAGCTCAAGATGCGAAGTATGAATTGAAAACACGAAAATCAAGCAAGTACTAACATTTGAATATCTAGAAAGTGTTTTAACAGAAGACAGAATGACAAACATTAGGTATGAAATCGTAAACGTTAAACTACTTGACACTTTCTGGTTAAAAAAAGCAGACCCCAATAGGTTTTGTTTCTTAGTTTATTTCATACGAGTGAGAGAAAGACCTAATGAAATAAAATAATGCGATCGGAATGTTATGGGATTTGAGAAATCTTTTAAAACAAACAAAGATGGTAAAACATACAGCCAAATTAAACAGAGCGGGTGTCAAGACCATTAAAGTTTTAGTATTAAAATTAGTATCATACTCGTATGTATGGTTGGCAGCAAAAGGAACAACTCAAGATCCGAGCTACGCATTGGAGACACCAAAATCAAGCAAGTACGAAAATTTGAATATCAAGCTGGTGTTTTAACAGAATACAGAAATTGTGACACTGAAATCCAAAGGCCCGTTGGTATAGTAAAAGTTGTCTTCCAAGAGTTAAGAAAAGCATTAAAAAAACAGGAATGAAAAGAAACAAAGAAAAGAATGGTGAACTGTTATGTAATATCAGTCCTTCTATATGACAGGGAATGCTGGACAATCTCCTGTTACATGAAGAGGGACTTGAGACAAAATAAATGTGGTTCTATAGAAGGAAGCTGAGCATACAATAGACTGAACATGTAAGTAACGACGAGGTTTTAGAGAAAACATAAAAAAAATAAACAGTTGAAATTTCTAGGGCAAATTATAAAGGAAATAGGTTTGGAGAATTTAGTATATTGAAGACGTATTGAAGGCTAGAAGCACAAAGGAAAGCAGCGAATAACCCACTTAAGAGCCTGTGTAAATCGTTGGCAAAACAGCAATTAGAAGAGATAGTAAAAAGACAAAGATTGCTAAGAGCTAGCAAGGACAGGAAGTTATGGAGAGCCATGTTCTCCCACATTCTGAAAGGACAAGTCATACAAAAGAAGAAGAAAAAGAAAAAGAAGAAACTGATGTTACGTGAGATAGCACAACAGTTCAGTACAAACTATACAACAATTATAACCCACTTCCATGTACTTGGTAAAAAAAAAAAATCCTGACAATATTTGGCTTCTATGTTCCACATGATCTGACTGGTTTTCAACTTAAAACGCCAACATCTGTTCGCTATTAAGGACAAGATATTCTATTAAACCATCCCTGGAAATAATCGTCATCAAAGATGAAACGTTGGTTGGTGGAATAGACAAAGGTAAATCCTGTATCAAAACCAGGATGACACCATATGAATATTACTATGTTTGGTAGGACAAGGAGAGTGATGTCTAAGTATTGAATTGCAATTAAATTGTCAATTTGCAAGATATTGACGTCAACTGGAAGTTGTCTTTATTGAAAAAAGCGAGCTTCACTGATCAATCGGAAATGTGTAACTCTTGCGTGACAAAGTAAGACCACACATTGTAAAACTCACCTAGGAAAAGATTTTGGTTCTGAATATGAAAGTTTTACCGTATTCACCCTTTTTTTTTTTTACTTTGATTCACCAGATTTACACATTTTCAATTCTATACAGTATTTCCTGGGTGGGAAACGCTACACCGATTATGAAAAGGTGAAAAAAGACATCAAAGTGTTTTTGCGTGAAGAATGTTATGGAATTGATAACTTGCCTGTTCGATGGGATTATGTCATTTAAAATGAAGGAAATTATTATTTTGATTGAATTTTCAATTCAGAAAATCTATGCAAATTATACGCCACATCGAAAAATTGACAGGACATTCTTTTTTATTATTTTATTGTTAAATCTTCTAATACCTGTAATCTTTTTTCACAATTATATGGTAATGTATTTTCGTACTGTTCATAAGTATTTTTCGAATGTCTTTTATTGTTGTTGTTGTTGCTGTATTGGTTAGTGATATGCGATATAATTGAACTATTATCGAATAAATGCTAGGTTAACCAGCATGGTAATGTAATAATTGTGGAACCAGTGTACATGTTTGAATTTTTATCATTATTAAATAGATCTTTTGCAAGTGGGCAAGAAAATTCGTAGACTTCATTGATTTATTGAAGTGTTGATTTTTTTTATTTTGCTGTATTGTTGGTGATGATCATGCTAGAAGTTTTTATTTTTTGTAGTAAGTGTTGATTTTAAATTATTTGGTTTTATTGATAGGTGATATGTATTAAATTTCATATAATATATAATCAAGTTTGTAGTTATTGTGTAATTACTTTCTATAGAATAGGTTAATGGCGTTTTTTTATATTGTTATTGTTACTACTGTTATTATTGTTATATTTTATTTTTTAAAGATTAGTTTAATTTGTTAGAGAAATTAGAGTTAATGTTTATTTCATATTTTTGAGTTCCTTATGAAATATATACCAACGAAAGACAAAACATCATAAACTAAAAGCTGAGTCAAGAAAAACTTCCATTCTACTCTGAAGACAAATAGACATCAGAACGGCTTGTCATCTCTTTAAAAAAGTCCAAGAAAGTTTCCGAAACGTTATTGGTGGAACACACTTGAAAACGTTAGTCATTACCCTAGATGGTAAGTATTTTTTGAGAATTTCAAGTTACTGTATTTACAAAGTTGAAAGAACTCTTCATTTCTGTCGAAGAATAAACGTACTTGCGCGCTGCTGTTTTGTTCTTGTGAAAGTTCGCGATAACAACAGGATTTTTAAAAAATATTCTTTCTAAATATCAAATTTTTACTATCATTAATTTTTACTTTCTTCTCTGTTTTAAAATGTATAGCCTCTTGCCTTTGCGTTGACACAGAAATGCAAACCGACGTCAAAGTGCTTTCCTTTTTATAGAAAAGATGGTTTCATTTCCTCTTTCACAAATGATGACTTTCTAATGTTCATCTCGTTCTTTACTGAAAATTTAATTCGCGCGTTTTAAAAGGCGTCAAGCGTTTTTGCACATGACAAGAGGCATATGGTAAAGTCTGAGGAATTGTTTTCGCAGATGGACCACTTTCTCTTGTTGCTATTAATTTCAGCTCTTTGAGCTGTTGATGAAGAGGAAGCCGCCATTACGTCATTTAAACACTTTTATGAGGTGTGGTTCTTTTTTTATTTTTTCGCCAATCAAGTATTTTACGTGTGTGTGAATGACTCTTCTCACTAGATTTATTTAACCTTTACAGCAAGACGATCCGAAAAAATCTAGGGTTCCTACCAAGAATTATTGCTGGTGGGTATAATCTTAACGATATAAGCTAAGGATATGACACCATGTTGATGGCAGACAGAAAGAAAGCTGTGGGAGCTTCTACATAAGTAAAAGAAAGCGAGAATAGAAGACTAACCATCATTTGTAAGAACATTGTCATGTCTGGTTGTTAGCGGAACAGCCCAATATGCAAGCTAAGAATTGGAGATGTGAAAATCAAATAAGTACAGAAATTTAAATATATCGGAATTGTCTTAACAGACGGCACAAATTGTGGCAACAAAGTTGCACTGGAATAGTGATAGATGTCTTCCAAAGGCAAAATGTTAAAACATAGGAATCTTTCGTTAGAAACAAGGAAAGTGTTTAATTACTATGTAATATTAATCTCCCTCTTTGATAGTGGCTGTTGGTCAATTTCCTTAACGATAAGAAGAGACTTGAGGCAACAGAAATGTGGTTTTACAGAAGAATGCTGAGAATATTACTGTTATACCTGACGTACCTATTCTATTATTAATAGACTCTCCCACACATAATAAGTAGCGGTCGCCAGGTCGGCTCAGTGGTGTTGAGCGAGTCAGTCGATATCGGACATTGAAGTATCAACCATCACAACTAGATTGCTGCGTCATTAACTATTATTTCAAGTTCCTAACGTTTTGTACGTCGAACCTAATTTAGGACGACTTATTGAAATACAAGCCTCCACTGTGGAAACTACTCTACAACAATTACTGATAGAACACGTGAACAACGAAAACGTTTTAATGAATAAGGGAACAAAAAGTATACTTTTTTGAAATATCTGGGACATATATTTAGGAAAGAACGCTTGGAGAATTTGATACTCAAGACATATTGAAGGCAGGAGAGGAAGAGGAAAAAAGCAAGTAACCTACCCAACCAGCTAGTGCGAGTTTTTGAAAATCATTTCAGACAAAGCATATCAATAATGCCATTGTGACGCAAGGGGTTATTGGGAGTGAAAGAGAGTGAGAAGACTTTAATGAGGCGAAAAGACTATAAGGAAGAGATAAGATGGCGACTGGCATTGCATTTAAATTTTTGAAGATCATAGGTTGCAGGGAAGCAAGAAACTGGAAGAGAGTTCCACAGATGAGAAGTGCAAGAAAAGAAATTAGAATAGTATATACGGTTGTATCAAGTTAGTTCAACAGTAAATTCGCAAGACCATGTTGCCAATCTAGAATACGCTTAAATACACGTTCGAGGTACCAAGGAGGAAATCTCATCGGAACAATTGCCATGAAAACATTTATAGAAAAAAGAGGGAGACTACAATGAATAGGAAATTGTGGACAGTTTACCTTAGTCCTGAAGAGACACAGAATATAAGAATATAAAACTACAAAAAGAAGGACAGTGATTTTGTCATTCCAACGCAGTTGGTCAATTTGATTTATTAACAGTGAGATACGTATAAAAATGTTTATTACCAAAAGTTATATTTTCGAATATGTATGTGTGTGTGTGTGTGCGCAGAAATGCTCTCTATTTAAAATCTGATCAAAAGACCAAAAATTGGATTTTTTCTTAAATTCAATATATTCTCAGGATGTTCCGGGCGAGGCGTGATGGTTATCAGAATGATGTGAATCAGCAAACCATATTCGAATTCTGGGTGGAGATTTTCGGGCACGAAACCACATGACCTTCCTCTTTGTAAGTATTGATCCGCGTGCCCACGTCGCAAAAGAATGTAACGCAAAGTCGGTGTTTAATGTGGGCTTTCAGGAAAACCGTACAAAAATTGCTCAAGCCCCTTCGGCACTTCCCCTTTTTGGGAATGCCTCAGGTGCCAGATAATGACACCCTCATCCCCCCCCAAAGAAACGGTACTGCCTGGGGAATGATGGGCTTGAGCTGATATTATTTTCAACTTCTCCGGCTCTTTGTATACATTGTCAATTATCTTAAAAGTATTTGTGTCACACACGTGTCACGATGATAGAAAAAAGAGTGGGAGAATCAATATAAACTAAAATTATTTTACCTACCTTTTTAATTTTCATTTTACCTACCTTTTTACCTACCTTTTTAATTTTTATTTTAACTACCCTTTTACCTACCTTTTTAATTTTTATTTTACCAGTCTTTTTTTAAGGTAGGTAATAATTTTTAAAAAAAAATTGGGAGTGAGGGTCAATGAATTATTTTCAAAAGTTGTCCTTTTTTTTATAACGGTCTATCAATATTTACGGGTTATTTAACGCAGAAATATATTGTAGGAAGCCGCTTACACTAGCCATTGTTCCCAGTTGGTCTTAAACCTAAGTACTGACAATGCTTAATTCTGATCATTGAACAAGAACTAGTACTTTCAGCATGATCTGACTTGTATGTTTATTCGCTTGATGGGATTATTTTATGAACATGTGCCGTGTCTCCTCAGGCCGTAGACGATAATGGCTCTCTACAACTTCCTGTCCTTTGTATCTCTTAATAAATTTTATCTTCTAGTTATTTCTTCTAAACGATGTTCCGCTATCAATTTACTCAACCTCGTTAAGACTTTTATGCATTGTTTTCCTTTGTCCCTCTTGCCCCCAATCTGTTCTGTGAGCATCAGATTACAGTAGTTTCATAAAATAATTCATTATCTGCAGGATGTATAATATTTACGTGCAATACACACACATCAGGTAAATATTTTTGGCCCATGAAATAAGGTAATCATAAATAAGAAGAAATATATAATGTATGTGCAAAAGTTTCCAGTGTTCTTAAAAAACAAAACAAAAACAAATTAGAGATTGAATGCCATGTCCATATTAATGTCTGGTTAGTGGCAAAAATCTAAGGAGTTCTCTTGAACAAACCCTGATGTGAATAAAGATATAAGTTTTTCTTATTTATGAACATAAAGTGACATAGTCAACAATTATTCTTTATGGAGAAAAGACTGTCTCCCCCACCCCCGAATCACAAGAATCTAAGAGGTGAGAAAATTAAAATAATCTTCTTCTTCTTCTTTTTGATTTTTGAAGATATTTTTCCCTATATTCCTCGCTTCTCTTCTTTCTGCAATATATAATGATATACTACTACTGCTACTACTACTACTACTACTACTACTAATAATAATAATAATCATGCGTAGTCTTTGGCAAGTTGATCTGGCGGAGCCCATCCCACTGCTGGTCAAACTACAACCGAGGTCCTCCAACTTGTAAGGTCGCCTTAGTCACGCACACGTGACCGTTGATTCCATTCGAGGAAACCATCCTCCCTGGCCTTTGACATCAATCAGCCCTTCGACGAGCGATGGCGTGCCATCACCACACTGACTGTATACATAGCTACGGACCCTAATCTGCCACATTGTGTTAGGTAGCCGTTGACCCTACAAGAAAGTTTTTCTATCCTTCGACAGGCTTTGTTTTTAATCCTGCAGGGTGTCTAGAAACCCTCCTCACCAGAAAAGCCTGATTCATCGCCAATGACAGGTAGTAGTGAGTTACATTGTACCAGTACTACTTGTATAACCTAACATAAAATAATTATTTTACGTTGTCGTGAATGCCTATATTCCATTTGTAGTACGCTATTCATTAAGTATATATTTACTTATATATATTTATTAGATATACATCTATGATAATTCCCATTATATTTATATTATATTCGTATTATATTCAATGTATGTAATCTATTCATATTCTACTAGCAGGATCCGTATAAATTACACGGATTTATTAAAAGAGTTTTTAATGCTGCACTCTGTACTTTTCAACCTATGAGCATTCGCAGATTGTTATAAGAAAAGTAACATAGATACTGAAATGTGTTCAAACAGATTGTTAGGTCACGAAACCTGATGTAACCTCTCACTACAAACAAATGCTTTTATCTCAGATGACCCACACTTTCAATCTTATTCTGTGTTCACTCTTTTTTTGTCTTTTGTCTCTCCACTACCACCACACAGTTTCTGTTTTTCTCTTGGACGTTCAACACAGACTGGGTTCCCTCAAACAAATTCGCGAATATTTTTTTTTTTAAAAAAAAAAAAAAAAAGAAAGAAGATTTTAATTATAAAATGTCACTTGCAGTTCAGGGGTGAATTTGTATTCAATAGATTGTTAGGTCACGAAACCTGATTTAACACCTCACTACAAATAACTCCAATCCTTTTCTCTGTCACACTCACTTTTTGTCTCTTTACGCCCCCCTCTCTCTCTTTCTCTTTTTGTTTTACTCACAATATCTCTCCCTATTTCTGTTTTCCTTTCAGTGTCTCTGATAACAAGTGTACATAGGTACAAGCGTATTAGTATATAGGTATTATATAATATTCATATATAATATTCATATCCTTGTTTATAGCGAATAGAGAGTTTTCTTTTTTAAACTTTGCTACTATGGATAAATGTTGGGGAAAATAAGGAATATTTTCCAGTCACGATGAATAAGTAAATTGTGTAAATGTACACAGGCTTTGGGGATCTTGTCTCTTGGTAGATCTAACAGTGGCTTGTGTTTTCGGTCGTGTAATGACAAAAATACGCATGGGCAGGCTTTAAGATAGCTTTATTCAACTGAGAATACAAGGTTCGCGTATAGTGTCCTTTTGTAGTACCAATAAAAAGAAACAAAACAAGGGGAGACCACTCTTGATTATTACTTGACAATATTCTCTATAGCTGGCCACTCTTATTCGAGGATACCCGTCTACTAGGGACGCTAGCCAATCCCTATTTCAGATGCTTGCTCAGGCATATTTGTGCTTATTCAACACCCACAGAGCCTACTTGTGGTTTATACTGCAATTATGCTGTGCAGATCCTAGTTACAGTTTCTGGGAAAGAGCGTGTTATCTAGCGCGTGATCAACAATTTGAACAAGGCAAGCACGCTCAAGCCCTAGGCCATGGCGACTTGTGACTTTGTGCTAGTACAGCTATCGACGGCCCCCTAAGGGTTCCGTCTACCCAATTTCACTCACAAGGCTTGGGTCAACCCGTGGTATGATTTTCAGACACTTTCCAAAGGTGCCGCACGCTGGGATCGACCCCTCCGATAACATCAGGAAATCTCCTTCTTGACAAATCGACCATGGTGAGATTCGAACCCGGGTCACATGGTTAGAATGCGAATGTTTTAACGACTCGTTCTAACCATGTGCCCATGACTTGACAATATAAGAAACATCCATATTACACATAAAACCGATAATAATGGCTTGTACGATTCTATTCACTCGTCAAGTTTTAGATTCGGGATTCCCAAAGTGGAACGCACGCCCCACATGGAGGCAATTTGATTTTTAAGGGGAGGGGTAATTCGAGAATGAGTTATCAACAGTGAATCTTTTTCTAGTGAGTCTGTGTGAGTATGAGTGTATGTGTGAGTCAATAGTTCACTTTTGAACCGACTGCTCGGTTGAACTCTCTTCCTACGGACGGGAGGAACCCGGCCCTGAACCCGTTTATACGGGTTCAATGGGCATATTTTTGGCCGAGCCCACGGGCTCGGAATGCCCACGTTAAAAAGGCCTTGTGCCACATGACACCCTTGTGGGTGGGGGGTGACTCAATATCATGAGTGTATGTGTGAGTTAATAAATACGGTGTATATACAGTATGCATACATAAAAATATTTGCGTGTATGTATGTATGTACATGTGTAATTACGTATGTACTATATATAATATATATTCTTATTAGTAACAATATTTTTATAAATATTGTAAAATTCTAAAATTAAATGATAATACTATTGCATATATGCAGTCTTAAATTCTTAAGGAAAGTTGATGGCCTTTTAGGCTTTCACCACGTGAATAGGAATTCACTTTTTGAAAAAGAGGGGCATCAGGAGTTTAGAGATGCTGAGGTGGGGCATGTTGGGAACTACTGCTTTAGACGAAAGTTTTCGCTTGGAAATACGAATTTTGCGAGAAATGCTGTCCAAAAAGGAAATATAAACATTTAAAATAAAATAAAAAAATAAATAAATCTCCATAGACGCTTAACCAGACTAGACTTGTCATCTTCCGCTTTAAATTTAGACACCCCAACCTTACCCTAACTTGACATCTGTGAATGTAACTGAGATATTGATACAAATTATTAACACCTTACGCCCCTTTTTCTTTAAACAATTGCTCTAGCCGTTACCACAGAAATTTTGATTTCAATAATGAATATGCTTATAAAACACGTAAATTTCGGAAATAAGTTATTCCAAAAAAAATTTCGCTTGAAGATGGAACAGAGCTTAGTATTTTAATTTAATTTAATTCAAATAATTATCTTGAAGTTTTCGGCTCTTTTTTGTTTTGAAACATGAGAACTCTTATGTAACATGTTGGAATCATATTTTTAAATAAATAATTATATTTATATACAATATATGTATATATATATAATTTGTCGTGCTGGACAATTTTTCTACGTCTACCATTCGTCCATGCGTTGAATATTGCTGTAACATCTAGTCCGTTGCTTCTGCTATGCATTTAGAGGTTCTTGATAAATCCAAAGAAGAATATGCACTTTTATCGGTCCTGACTCTCTTATATCCGGGTTATACTGTATTATAGTATTCGGTGTTCGTGCTCAGGTAAAAAGCCATTTTATGAATGTTGATTTTCAGGTCAAGCCCTACCTGTTTGGAAAAATGGCAATACATACTGTCCTATCCGTATTTCCCTCATTTAGCATTGTGCTGTGTGAAACTAACTTTAAAATATACCAAGTATTATTAAAACATTTCAGAATCGAAGCATTTCTTTTATTCTTGTGTAATACAACGATGCACAGTGTGATTTTTTTTTTATTTATATGGATTACTTATGGAAGCATAGAAAGAAAGTTTTAAGGATCCTGGCAATTATAGAAAGATCACAATTCATTAATTTCATGGTTTCTTTTAAATTTTCTGGCACATCTTGATAGTTATTGTAGTTTATTCTATTTTTTTTAAATCTCCAACCGAATAGAAAATATAAAAGTGATGTGGAAAAAAAATGGACGGAAGAAATGAAATCATTCACGCACGCAAACTAAATAAATAATTTTTTTTTTTTTTCAGAAAAGAAAATATGATTTGAATTATACGGATAAATAGACACCAAGAAACGCCCCTGCGTGGATATAGTAATAGCTAGACATTTTACATATAATACGCGACACATGGATAAACATAAACCCGCCGAGCTTAAAATGGAGAAACATATGAATAAAACCGCGCATGTGCATACATGTATGAACTTACTTTACAGTTGAACGAACGTTAGCATAAGTGACTATACGTCATTTTTGTTTTATTCGATTCATTCACATACATAATTATATACTTAGAATATCTATATACTACTAAAACTTTGAGATCATTCGCTTATGTTCTTTACACTATGTCGGATATGAATATGCAAGTCAATATTTTTACAATAAAATTGGTATTAAGCAATAAGAGTTCGGGATGTACTTATATTTATATGTTAAATCTACCGTGTGGATTTCAACTTAAAACATCTGGTTTTATTATTTCTAATACCTTATTTGGTGGTGTGAAATTTGATGCCACGCGAGGTTTTTCAACGATTTTTTTAATCATTTCACCTCAAATAAGGCAATAAAGCCACTAAGAGACAAAAGTTTACTGAGTGTGATATAATGTGAGCAAAAGAAAATCATTATTAAATAGCAAGAACGATAAAAGAATAAGAAGACAGAAGACAGAAGATAACTATTGACATTGCTTTTAAATTTTTGAAGATCAATGTTAACTGGAAAGCAAGAAGCCGGAAATTGAGTTCTGCAATGAGACGTGCGGGAGAAGAAACTGTTAGCATAGAACTTACGGTTACTAAATTCATAAAGTCCAAGTACCATTGAAGAAAGATCTTCAGAACAATTATCAGAAAAAATATTTTTATAAAAAGGCACTGGAAGCTATGGAAATGCGAAGGGAAATTAATGAAGTCGAGATGCCAAGTCAGGACCGATAAAAGTGCATATTCTTCTTTGGATTTATCAAGAACCTCTAAATGCATAGCAGAAGCAACGGACTAGATGTTACAGCAATATTCAACGCATGGACGAATGGTAGACGTAGAAAAATTGTCCAGCACGGCAAATTATATATATATACATATATTGTATATAAATATAATTATTTATTTAAAAATATGATTCCAACACGCTACATAAGAGTTCTCATGTTTCAAAACAAGAGCCGAAAACGTCAAAATAATTATTTGAATTAAATTAAATTAAAATACTAAGCTCTGTTCCATCTTCAAGCGAAATTTTTTTTTGAATAACTTATTTCCGAAATTTACGTGTTTTATAAGCATATTCATTATTGAAATCAAAATTTCTGTGGTAACGGCTAGAGCAATTGTTTAAAGAAAAAGGGGCGTAAGGTGTTAATAATTTGTATCAATATCTCAGTTACATTCACAGATGTCAAGTTAGGGTAAGGTTGGGGTGTCTAAATTTAAAGCGGAAGATGACAAGTCTAGTCTGGTTAAGCGTCTAAGGAGATTTATTTATTTTTTTATTTTATTTTTTTCTGAAAGGGTTTTGTGTATATAAAAACTGTCGTAAATCGCTAACATTTGTTTTTTGACGACTTCATAAAGGGTTATCTTTTTTTGTAGGGCATTTAAACTATTTATTAGGACTATGGATTTTAAAAATTATTTTATTGTTTATTTGTTTTTATGCTAATTATTCAATGCGAAAATTTGATGATGTCGGCAAAAAACCGTTAAATCATGTCTATTGTTTAATAGATTTTTATTATTTAGAAACTTAATAATGTGTAGTTTTTCATGTAGGCATAAAGGGCATGGGTCATCCCAAGATTTACACGTTCTAGTTTTGTTTATAATTTTCCATTTTACTTTTGGTGTTTTATTTATTTCCTTCAAATGCCAAAAATATTTAGATAGAGATGTCTGATTTCTTTTATTTATATTGTTGAAAGAGCACTTATGCTGCCTCCATCTGGCTTTAAATTCATTCTTCGTAGACCCAATGTATATCATATTAGTATTAGGACTCTCAATGGATGAGATAATACATTGGTATACCACAGATTTAACGCAGCATTTATTTTCCAATGGGCAGTCTTCTGAGTTTCTACAATCACATAATTTTTCACTATTTATATCTAATTGTATATAAATATATATATATATATATTGTATATAAATATATATATATATATATATATATATAGCATAGTTATTGATATTTATTTTTTAATTTCAGCTACATAAAGATTGCCATGGATTATTAGAAACATATAACTTGGAAATAGAAACCAGATATTGTAAAATGATTGGGTAATGAGAACACAATGTTGGAAATAGCAAAATAATTAAAAAAAGTTCATAGTATAATAATAATAATAATAAGTACAACGGAAATAAATTGGAAATATTGGCAAAATAAGAACAAGAAAAAATGGCTTTAAGAAGATCACAAAAATACATTTGAGAAAATAGAAAGGCTAATATGCAAGAAAAGTAAAGTGACGAACAAGAACATATTTGAAATTGGTGTTGCGAATAGAAACCAAAAGGAGCGATGTAGAATAAACGCTAAGACATGAAAAGAATCAAACCATCAATTTAAAAAAAAACAAAAACATCACTAATAGCGACGTATAAGTCGCGTCAAGAAATACATAAAAATTGATTTCTCAATCGTAATGTTTAGTTCTAAATTCGGTGCGCCTAATAGTTGGGCTAGAGGTCGTGCCCTTCATGCAAATGGTTAACTTAGAAAACAACAGTAAGGAGATGGATTAATGTTTTGGGGCCAATTTTGTAGACGGTAAAATTATAGGTCCCTTCACATTTGATGATGGTGCCAAGATAACTGCAGAAAATTATTGTAATTTCTTGAACAATACTTTTTGAGTGGTACAAGTCATAACGAAGAAAATTTAATGTAAAGTGTATATTCATGCATGACAAGAGAGAGAGAGAGAGAGAGAGAGAGAGAGAGGGGGGGGAAAGAGAGAGAGCAAGAGATGAGAGAGAGAGAGAGAGGGGGAGGAAAGAGAGAGAGAGCAAGAGATGAGAGAGAGAGAGAGAGAGAGAGTAGGGAGATATTGAAAGAATGAACAATGGTGGTATAGGTTGAGAAAACTTTTAAAGCAATGGTTAGTGTGTTTATCTCTCAAACCATTTATCACATAGATTCATCGTTCTAAAATTAAAATCTGATCATTATAAAATAAAAATATAATATCACCTTTCATCTAGAAACTATGTGTAATACTTCCTTCTTCGTTTCGACTTTTAATTTTATCTGCGAAAGAAATCAGAAACAGCAAATTTTCACCGAAAAATGTACAGGCCTTGTGCATTTAAAGCACGCGGTATTTTCTTGGTTGACTGCTTTTGGCAAATTACGTTCCCGGTGCTGAGATCGAAGTGAATCAAGGCAGCTTAATAATTTACAAAGTCTCCATAAAGAAGCCATGCTTTAGTTTTTCACTTTTTCTACTCTTGTCTTCTTTCTTTTATTTTCAGCCATTGAATTATTTGTTTAAAGTGATGTTTTGCTCCACCGTTTTGGTTGTCATGTTATTTTGAAATATTTGATTTCTCATTATTCCCTTTTCTTTTCCTTCTGCATTATCATCCGTTTATATTTTTGTGAGAGACTTGTCTTTCACATTTTGTCCTACATGCAGCCTTTCTTCCAGGTCTATACTAATCATTCTAATCACAGAAGCACTTATTGCACTATGAAAGTAAATTACTTGAGATTTGGTTTGCACGTCGTTCGATCAGTCCATTTCTTTATCATTTTCCCTGTCTTGAGCATTATTTCACTCCCATGTTGTTCTATCAAGGCACAGGAAGAGTTGGTGAAGATGAATTTTTTTCATTATTCTGCGCATGCATTGTTGTCAGTGGAAGGATTGCCAGATAATAAGATGTTTCCTGTCAAACACATTATAACAATAACGAACAGATTTTTGTCTGATGTTAAAACATTAGGGTGTTTTTTTTAATAAAACAGTCAAAGCTTATTCATTAAAGTTAGTTCCTCACAAGAAGACAGAATTCAAAAGAAGTGCGCGCGCGCACACACACACACACACACATACACACACACACAGATATATATATATATATATATATTTTTTTTTTTTTTGAACAATAAGAAAATAAAAAAATTAAAAAAATTAAAATCTTTAGACACACTGGGTTAATATTCTTTCATTTTTTTTTTTTTTATTATTCCATTTAGATTCCTCGACTAGTTTCGACCGAAATGGCCATCATCGGGAGGAGAAATATTTCTGCTTACTGGTAGCACTAAACTACAGAAATGAATGTCTTTTGCTGGAGAAAATGAACTTTTGTCTGTAGTTTTCATTTGTTTTTTTATTTTTTTATCTTTTTAACATGAATCTTTTAACATTCCTTGTGTTGGTCAAACAGTCTCTTTTAAGTTGTTATTTGAGATAAGAACTGGATGGATACATTTTATCCTGAATTCTCTGGTCAGTTTGACAGTTTTATTGGACCTGGTGAGAGGATGTGTCTCTGTTTAGTGTTTGTGTGTGTGTGTTATTTGGTTCTTAGGGAGTGAGTGTGTGAGTGAGTATGATATGTGTAAGCGTGTGTATTGCTGTAGGCGTGTGTTATCATTTGGCTCATTAGGGAGTGAGTGAGTATGGTGTGTGTACGTGTGTATAATCGTGTGGGTGAGTGTATAAGTGTGAGGCCTCCACACCTCCGTAAGCATGTCTGTCTTGTGTGGGTGAGAAATGTGGGTAGGTTTTGATTTGTTAAGTTATATATTGTTACTATCTATATATTGTGAAATTTATGATTTAGCCCGGCTGGGTATTTTGTTTTTAGACGTTGTATCCACTTACTTTCATGGGACTCTAAAATCTTTCTAATGTTATCTGCTCTGAACTTTTCTATTCTTTCAATTATAGTGAATCTGGCATGGGTTTTGAAATCGTGTTTTTCCAGGCGGAAATGTTGTTCTACAGGTAATAATTTTTCATGGGGAGTCGACTTAATTCGCTTACGATAATTATTAATTTCTGTAGTGAAAGGGCCATTCAGATTTTCCTACATATTGTATATATATATATATATATATATATATATATATATATATATATATATATATCCCATGTAAATGTGGAAAAAAATTTAAGTAAGAAGTCAGCTGACTCCTTAAAATCACATTTATGGAGACTTAAAGATAAAAGGAACAATATTTTATCAGAGTCCATATCTGGTGGTTGAAGAAGTGATCACACTAACTTTGACTCTGATAGTCTTTTAGCAATAACTATATATATATATATATATATATATATATATATATATATATATATATATATGCGCGCGCACGCACGCACACACACACACACACACACACACACACACATATATATATAAAAAACAAGTCTGATTAAACAATTTAGACACGTTGCGATTGTTTATTTTCAATAATATCCTTTCTTAAAAAAAGTGTAAGCTTTGTTGTTTCATGATTAAAGAGAGCAAGAAAGGTACCATGGTTATATTCATTTTAATTTTTCTGAGTACTTTCGATATATTCCAATATCATCTCCAGGCTGATGTTGGTTAAATCAAATAATTGTGTTTGTTCGAAGTAATTTTTTTGCTTTTGTGGTTAAACCGTTAACAGTTCCGGTCATGCGCAAAGTCACAAACGGTGATTTTTAAATATTTCCATGTTGAAAAAATTTCATGAGGTAACTTAGTTAGAAATTGAAATCTTGTTAGGAGGTTATAGTTTGCTTGGTTTTTTTTTTTTGTCTTTTTAAAAAAACTGTTTAGTTTAAAGGACTATATACTATAAGCATTTCAGAACATTTGTAATATATTCATAATTAATTTTGTTAAATGTTGGTTTTAATTTTTTAATAAAGATAGCTTCGAGAATTTGTCGTTACATTCTTCATGAAATATTCAAGTCAACTAATATTCTTCTAAATTGTGAACGTGGACAGGATTGTTTTTCCAGATGTTGTGAAATGGACGATGAATCATTCATGTGTAGAGTGAGGCGTCTTGATAACGTTATTGTAGAATAACCAGCATACACATTAGCTTTTTTGTCGGAGATGCAAGGGACATATATATTGTTGGTTTTCTGCAATATGTTAATTGGTGGAGAGTAGTTATTGCGGATGATTAATATATTAAATTTAGTATATTATATAATTAATTTTATTTTTTTCTGGCATCTGTGGGGATATATTAGTATTTATGAGTTTTTAATGATTTTTTCATCTTGTTTATATTTAGAATGCATCTGATTACGATATAAAAGATTGATACTTTTATGGTTATTTGAGGAAGTATTATATTTTATTTGATTTATATTAAAATTTGTAATAGATCGTCTTATTTGTAGTTAGGAAAGTCATTATTAATAAAATTTTGTTTAATGTTTTTTTAGTTCAGCTTAGAAAATCATTTTGTGGATGAAGTAACTTTAGCACGCTTTATTAAATTTTCTATAATTGCTATTTTGTAGTAGTTAGGACATTCACTCTTATAATTAAGAGTGCATGAGTTTATGCTAGTAGGTTTTTATGTGGGGAGGTGGTGAATGTATTATTATTGGTGTCAAGAAAAGGAAATTTATTATTATTGTTAAGTTCATATGGGAATTTTAGGACAGAGTTTTTTTTTTAATTCTTGTTGTAGTTCATGTATTTCATCAATGTTTTTACTAAGAGGAGGATATCGTCAACATATCTTAGGTAAACGGAGGGTTTTTTTTTTAAAAAGTACTATCTATAGTATTTTCTAGGTTAGCCATATAAAAGTTACTAAAAGTTGGACCCAGAACTGATCTCATAGAATGACCGTCGCATTGTAAATATATATTGTTTTGGTGGTCAAAGAAAGGAACTTCGGTAGTACAAGTAAAAAATAGTTTCCGTAATATGTTGGGTCTAATTTTTTAATGGTGGGAGAGATAGATTATTGTATATATTTTTTATAATTATGTTGATCGGTTCTCTAAATAGAACACTGGTGAATAGATTTTCAACATCGAGCGGGGCTATGGTTTATATGAATAATAACAAATGGAAAACTTTTCTATACCGACGCGTTTCGTTCTCAGATTTCAACACACACACACACACACACACACACACACACACACACACACACACACACACACACACACACACACACATATATGAATTGGAATTAAATATGGCTTAAAATCCAACAAAATGATAGAATGAGGAACAAATACTAAACGTTTATATATTTAACATGCTTCGCTTTTATTTAAGATTCTCCAGAAGTTTATAGAAACTTTTTAAAATTTCTACTGAAACTTAAGTAAAAACGAAACATGTTAAATTTATAAACAATTCCTATTCCTTATCGTATCACACACAAAATATATATATATATATATATATATAACGTTTTGTAATAACCATACATGCATTGTTAGTAGTAACTATATATATATATATATATGTGTGTGTGTGTGTGTGTGTGTGTGTATATAAATGATAACTATTAAAACTAGCAAAATTATATCATTTAACGTATATCATATTTAACAAAATTTCTGCTAATATAGTGCTCAATATAAGACCAGAGTGATAATTATTATTAAAATTGAAGAAAAAGATCCAATATTTATCGAAGATCAACTCAGAGTTTCGTAATTTCGATTGAAAAAATATGAAATTGTGAGCTGACCGTCAATAAGCATTGAACTTTTGTACTTCCATTTTAATAATCATAATAACAATATATATATATATATATATATATATATATATATATATATATATATATGTGTGTGTGTGTGTGTGTGTGTGTGTAGTAGCGCGCGTGTATGTGCGTGTGTGTATATATATATAGAGAGAGAGAGAGGGAGAAGAGAGAGAGAGAGGGTGGGTCGAATGTAACTAGGCATTAGAAATTGCTTATAGAATTTTTAGTGTCACTGAAATCATGACGAAAACATTTTTTAAACAGACGACACTATTAGAATTTTTTTATTGTCTTATTTCTAATTTTTTATTTTCCAGATGGGAGTTCGCTTGACTGGTCAGGACAGATCTAAGAGAGTAGCACGCTATGAAGTGTGGAATTCCATTGTTGAGTTTCAGAGACGGTAGCATGCATGGAAAGCTAAGCATGCAACACTACGTCCGGAGACAATAAAAAATTGTCATGCAAAGCTGATGACAACAGGCTCTGGGAACGATGCAAGAAGAAGTGGCCGTTCAACAACATCTCGATCAGCAACAGTGCAGGTAGTGTTTAATCGCAGCTCGCAAAAATCAACAAGTCAAGCAGCTCGTGAAAGTGACTAACAAGATACACAATACGTACGGTGTTGCATATAGAATTGAATTTCGTCCAGGGAAACCCCATTACACGCAGGAGCTAAAACCGGAATACTGTGACTGCAGAATACTAGGTTAGCATGAAGATTGGCCTGAACTGTTTGAAAACATCCTTTGGAGTGACGAGGCTGTATTCTATGTTGGTTTTCATCAATCGTCACAACTGCCATTACTGGGCATCGTGTGATAACGATCCGAACATGACGGTTGAGAGGATGCAAGCTCGACCAAAAGTTACTTGTGGTGCGGAATGACGGTAACAAGAGTCGTCGGTTCATATCTTCTGGGTGACACCATGAATACGGACCGCTATCTTCAGAAAATTACGTGCGGCCCACGGTGTCTGGTTGGGATAACATTGGTAACCTGATATTCGTGCAGGATGGGGCACCACACCATGGTGATCTTACTTTGCTCGCGTGGTTAGGGGCCAACATTTTCCAGGACGTTGGATGGGACTACGCTGATCTCATGACTGGCCTCCAAGAAGTTCAGATCTCACACCATGTGATTTTTACCTGTGGGGTTACACAAAAGTGGTGTACAAGACAAAATCTTGCACACTGGAGGACTTAGCGACACGGATTCGGGAGGTTCTCAATGATATCCTAGACGACGTCCTTCAGAAGGTCGTTCATTCCATCCCTGGCCGTTTGAGGAAACTGGTTGTGGCCACCGGTGCTTACGTTGAAATATAAAGATGTATTTTCATTTTCCCATCTAATGAAGAACATGAATCATTTATTTCAGTAAATTTGGAATAGGAATATGGATTTTATTAACAATTTTTAAAGTCTACTCACTTTTCACCCACATTGTATATAGTTGCGTATTTAATAATTTTTTATATATATACTTCGTTAAACATATTTGTAAATTACAAATATGTCTACTTACAGCAACTTTTATACATCTACGATAGCACTTAGACGCAATTTATTTTGTGTGTGTGTGTGTGTGTGTTTGCGTGTGTGCCTCATCAAATAAGACTAACAAAGTACATTTGTTAAGATATAAAAAAAATATTTTTCTTGTATACGTACAAGTGTTTTCTTTTCTGGACCAATGAATGTAAAAATTGTCCAAATGTTTGTTGCTTCCAAGTCCTTTCGTCTAAAACATTCGTTATTTTCAAAGATTTTATTTATACTACTACAATAATATATCCTATTGTGGACAATGTAAAGGTTAGTGTAAGTAGAGATATCCGAAATTTCAAAACTTGTTTAACGAAATATATATTAAAGAGGGATGGTTCCACTAATACACAACTCTGTGTGTGTGTGTATATATATATATATATATATATATATATATATATTGTCATCCACAGACAGACTGTTTCGCTGTATCACAGCTCATCAGTGTGGCTAGACATCCGGTTGCCTCTAGCTAGGATCGAAAACCGATTGAATTGGCGTGAGTCGGGGATTCTACCACTAAGCCGTTGGCGCACGGCGGGGATGAAGGTGAATTTTAAGTGTATTTATTTTTAGATAAACACACAGTGACTGAGAGAACTCAATTCGATTTACCAAAGAGTCTTGCATTATTAGCTGTAATAGTCACTGTTTACAAACTCACATTTCCTCCCCAGAGAGCTCAACCGAAATAAATTTTTTCAGGAGCATATATATTGTCATCCACAGACAGACTGTTTCAGTGTCGCTAGACACACACACACACACACACACACACACACACACACACACACACACACACACACACACACACATATATATATATATATATATATATACACTTTAAGGTTCATACCCTTCCGCTCCACTACAATCTCATTCAATAAGCCTCTACCTTGAGTGGCTTTTGGGGCTTGTATTAGGTAAACAACAGTAAAACAAACGATAAAATATCACATTTTGCCTTTGTAGGGTAGCAAATATTTGCTTTACAGTATGAACAGTTGCGATGAAGAACAAGTAAAATTAAAATGAAAGAATTACTAATAAAAAATAAATAGTCAACAATACTATTAGAAATGCATTTGTGTGTAGTTCAATGACAAGGTGTAGGCCTGTATACCATGAAGCTTGATATTCAATCTCAGATGCCTGTTGCCTTATATACAAGTTAAAGACATCTTTTAAAAATCTTCTAACAGTTTGATAACTGAGGAAGAATTAATGTACTGCGTCACGCAAAGAAGAAAGCTTTTGATTAAACATTGAAACCAGTGGGAAAGGCATTTTAAAAACCAAAATAGAATAAATAATTTCAGCAAAAAACAAAAACAAAAAAAAAAAAATGAATTAACAGAAACAATTTAGTTTTACAAGGATGTGGCGAAGCTGTAAAGATAATGAGTGTAGAAGTGAGTTTGCGGGCCGATTTATAACAAAAGATATTGTATGAAAGCGCGGAGTTTCTTTCAGTGTTCAACATATAAATTTAATTTCAAACCCAGAACCCCATTTCAGAATGTTGGTGATCGAAAGAGACTTTGTTACTTTAAATCGACAATACATTATGCTTATTGCCGCAAGAATAAGATAGACGCATTCATCTCCGTTATTCATTGTCATAATGTTTTACAGGGGAAGAGCGCTAGTTAAAGTATTCTTCCTGTGTGAATAACGCATGCGCAATCAGTAAATAAACGCTCGTTTAGCCTTCTTCCTATACCTTTCTTTATATTATTTTTGTCATAGAAATAAAGTGAATAGATTTAGGAATAAGCAGAAAGTTTTTATTTATTTATTTAAAAGAGCAGTAAAGAAAGAAACCTAGAAAGCTATGCTTTCGAAATACTCGCCATTGAAATCAAGTGATTACTTTCACAGCGACATAAACATCCCGTATAACTTAATCAGTAAAAAGAAGCGAAATTAAACAGGAAGAAAGTCAACACACTAAATAAGAAAAAAAAATTAATTTTCACATAAAACATGGATAGCAAAATCTACACTGACAGCTCCATATATATATATATATATATATATATATATATATATATATATATATATATATATAGAGAGAGAGAGAGAGAGAGAGAGAGAGAGAGACAGACAGACAGACAGACAGAGAAAGATAAAATAAAAAATAAAAATGCTATCTATTAATACTAGCAAATATACGTAAAATGATATCATTTAACATATATCATATTTCCCAAAATTTCTGCCAATAAAGTGCTCAATATAAGACTAGAGTGATTATTATTATTAAAATTGAAGAAAAAGGGCCCAATACTTATCGAATGTAAACTCGTTTCGTAAACTTGTTTCGTAAACTAGTTTCGACTGAAAAAATACGAAATTCTGAGTTGATCCTCGATAAGTAGTGAACGTTTGTACTTCTATTTTGATAATAATAATAATAATAATAATTAATATATATATATATATATATGTGTGTGTGTGTGTGTGTGTGTGGAGGCATGGAGGAGAAATAGATAGCGGCTCCAATCGGAGAGCCGAGTTCGAATTCCAGTCGGATCCATTGCATTCACTAATACCCTTGAGAAAGGTATGACTCATCTTCTACTCCCCCCAGCTATGAGTAAATAACAGCACAGCCAGGGTTCTATAGCCTTGGGTGGCAACCGGTCTAGGAGAAAACAACTCTGAATTCTAAAACCGGCCTGAGAGGGTTGGGTTCCATCACCACTTCTGCGGCTGAAGTACATATGATGCCACTACGACCCTGATATATATATATATATATATATATATATATATATATATATATATATATATATATAATTGTGTATTTGGGCAGCCATCCCTTTTTAATACATATTTCGCTAAACAAGTTTGGAAATTACGAATATGTCTACTTACACCAACTTTTATACTTCTACAGTAGCACTTATACTACTATAATAAATGTCGTGTAACTAAATTCCTTGAAAATGACGAATGTTTTAAACGAATGAGCCTGTAATCAACAAAAAATTAGACAATTTTTACACTCATTCGTTCAGAAAAGAAAACACTTGTACGTATACAAGAAGATATATTTTAAGATATTAACAAAAGTACCTTGTTAAATTTCTTTCAGGAAACACTAGATGTAAAAATTAATATATAAATGAATATATCTATAAAAACAATAATAAACAAAGTATGACAAGACGAAAACATATTTTTAGGTACTCGTCACTGTCTCTTTTTCGGTTCTTGTCGTCCGATGACTGCTATGTGAGAAACTCGGAGTAACGATTTGGATCTAGTCTCTTTGTGTTGTTTTGTTAGTTAGTGTTACTGCTCTGCTTTGGTCTATTTGCTAGAGACGTTGAGTACTTTGGTTTATTGCCTAGGTAGGTGACTTTTTCTTTAAATTTTAAGTGAATCACTGATATGAATTTTCTGTTTGATTTTTCTTTTGAATAATTTCCGACGTTTCTTTTTAGGATGAATATATTATAGAAGTATTGAAAAGTGCTTTATTCTCTTTAAAAAAAATCAGAAAAAAAGGAAATAAATGTGATCACTTTTTATGTATTTGCAAAGCATCAGTTTCTTACTGCCAAACTTCACTGTTTTATTCGTATAAACTGAATTGTGTCGCTGGATTGATCCTAGCAACTTCTACTGAATGTGATCTTATCCGAAGCATCTACATTCCACAGTTCATGTTTCTTTGACCAACTTTAATCCTGCTTTTAAATTATCTTTGTTTAATGTTGGGCTCTCACTTGAAATGCAATCATTCAGTCCACATTCTTGAAAGACGCGCTTAGTGTTATACACTGGAATCAAATTGGATGTCGCACTCATCCTTCACTTGTTTTGCAATTTTCTTTCAACTTTTTCTGACCTGATCAATTTCCATATCATCCTATGTCACCGCTTTTGAGGGTGACTAAATCTTGGCCGATCCGAAACACTTCTAGTATCTTGAAACATCGAGAAGGTTTCTGAATTGCCGCTTCTTGAAATTCCTTGTTACTTGGTTTATGTCTTCGTCATCTTTACCAACTTGTTCCTGTTTTCTTTTTAAATTTGTGACATGAATTCAAGTAATTAAAGAATGCAGAAATTCCATGTCAGTATTTTCACTATATACTGGAAAAATCGGTACTGTTTCGAAAATAATATTCGCATATATATTTTCACAACACTGAAAAGAGATAATGATAATAAAAAAAAAAAATAATAAAAAAATAATAATAATATATATATATATATATATATATATATATATATATATATATATATATATATATATATATATATATATATATATATATATATATATATATATGTGTGTGTGTGTGTGTGTGTGTGTGTGTGTGTGTGTAGGCATGGAGGAGAAATGGATAACGGCTTCAATCGGAGAGCCGAGTTCGAATTCCAGTCGGATCCATTGCTTTCACTAATACCCTTGAGAAAGGTATGAATCCTCTTCTACTCCCCCTCCAGCTATGAGTAAATAGCAGCACAGCCTGGGTTCTATAGCCTTGGGTGGCAACCGGTCTAGGAGAAAACAACTCTGAATTCTAAAACCGGCTATATTGTGGCTAAAAACTTTTACCTGCCTATTTTGGGGGGGTCGTCTCGAATTTCCTCTCTCATTCAGAACTCCTACTGTAAAATATGATATCGTTCGGTTCACTTACCTCCTAGGTCTTTTGAACAGGAGTAGAGGTTTATCCCTTGTTTCCTGTTTAGGATTGGGTTTACGATTCCTTCTAATGTCTTCCCATTCTTTTTCACTCTCAGTAGTTACTTGTATTTTAGTGGCATTATCACCTTGTTTATGGTGAATTGATTGAAAAAATATAAATGACTCAAATAGGGCCAATATTTTATATGTAGAAAATAAAATGCAAACATCTACTTACAAGCTTAATTAGAAATTAATAATAGTGGAAAATGGCAGAATACTTTTGATTTTTTGGAGATAATGATTTACTGATACAAGTCTTACTATTTAACCCATACCTAGGAGAGAAGAGATGGATTCATACATTTTCCATGGGTATTTGCACGTAAGTTGATATTATGAACCCGATTAGAATTGAAACTCGAAGAGCCGAGTTCCAGTTATAACAGCACTGTACAATCAAGCCAAAACTTGAAACGAAAGTATATTCAATGTTTGTCTTCTTAATCCCCCCCCAGTCCTTCATGCAAGCTCTTTACGTAGATTACTCAATGTCTTCAGTATGTAATGTGAGTGTCAAATTCTCCAACTACACTTTCCTTATTATGTGTTACATTGGACAAACAAAAAGAGAAGGAGAGATGAACTGTGGAATGTAGATGCTTCGGATAAGATCACATTCAGTAGAAGTTGCTAGGATCAATCCAGCGACACAATTCAGTTTATACGAATAAAACAGTGAAGTTTGGCAGTAAGAAACTGTCTCTTTCTGCTTCTAAGCATAAATGTCTTTTTTGTTTCTATTTCCCTTAAAACTTACTCGTTGCTCTGTCCATGGTATTATCAGCGTCTTACTATAGAACCACATGCTGATTCAAGTCTCCTATTCATCTGTGCGGAGGCACGGTGGAGTTATGGATAGCGGCTCGGATTGAGGAATCGCAGTGCCGAGTTCGAATTCAGGTAAAATCCATTGCATTCATTTGTGTGCTTGGGAAATGTATGAATCTTCTTCTTCTCCTAGCTATGGGTAAATAGCAAGACAGAGCGGGTTCTATAGCCTTGGATTGCAACTGGTCTACCGCAGAAAGAAATGGCAACCTGCTGCGGGGAAAAAAAACTGCCTCGTCAGTCATGTATCGAAAGATACATGATCGCCTAAGCGAGTATCACGCATGGCACATAACTGATTCGTCTGTGAGAAAATTGTCTAACATTCACTGCTCTATAGGTTTGTTGATAATACATAGTAATTCATTTATTTGTTTCTAATTAAATTTTCTTGTTACTTAATAATTTTGGAAAGCGTCGTTCATTATTCCAATGCACCTTCGTATTTCTGTGTCACATTTTCCGTCGTCTATGAAAACAATTCCGTGATACTTAAATGCTTAGTTCTGACGTCAAAAATTCGTAGCTTTGGTCTGTTCGTCTTGCAAATGATAATACAACCATAATTTTCATAAGCCAGTAAAATTTGGAATAAATTTGAAAATGATTGGTAAAAATTTGAGACTGATTGGTTAAAATCACAAAAGGAATTTTTTCTTTGAAATAAAATCTCTCCCTTGATATAAAATCTACCTCAATGTTTTATTCGCCGAACGATAACAAACCACTTTTTTTTCTGTTTCATAAACTGATTCTTCTAATAGGTCAAAGTAACCTTTTGCTTGATTAGCGAGAAAATTTAACAAAGAGAATTTTTCTAATTACTTGGAAAATATTGCCAATTATCTATAGAAATACTTTTGATGATAAGTCACTCAAACGGAAAAAAAAACACACAATCTGAACTGGAAACAAATTTTGTAAAAAAAAAAAAATATAAAAATATAAAGATTATCATTAAAAAAAATATTTTGGGTAATAAATTGCTTATATTCTTTCCTTTACGTATCTCGAAATTATGTCACTGTGAAGTCTCCATAGATCAATTCGATCAATTTTTTATCGATAATGCAAGGAGACACTTTCAGCTTCTTTCTTGTTTTTAATGAGTTATTTAATTCCAAATTGACCGAGTTAGAAAAGGGAATCTTTGATTCAAAGTGTATTACAAAGAAAATATAGAAATTCTTATTGCTCTTCTCTTTTTCATTTTCTCTCGACAGAGAGAGAAAGAGAGGGAGAGAGGAGGGACATAAAGGGAGAGAGAGGGAGAGAGATAGGCAGAGAGACAAGGAGAGAGATAAGTAGAGGAGTGTGAGAGATTGAGAGAAAGAGAGAGAGAGGGGGGGAGAAATGCGTTTGGGAAACGAATACGGAAAATGTGTAAGATTAAAAAAATGAAGAAGAAAAGGAGAAAAACCATGGAGAGAAAAAAGTTGAAATAAAAACACGTAAATATTCCATATCTTAAATGTAGTTAAAAGGTCAGAAAAATTTCGGATTAATTTTTCATTTTAAGTAGAGAATTTGAGCTTAATAATTATATTACATGAGTTGACTAAAATTATGTCGTTTCTGGTTAAATCTCAGATGTTACACATAAATGTGTCTTCGAATTGAATCATCTTTGTACAATCATTTGATGATGGAATATCCGCGGAGAAGACTTTCTTTGTTTTTTCAAGATGAGATTGGCACAGTAGCCGAGGTATAGACAAGGGAAATTGAAATCGGGAAAAGAAATGATAAATGTAAAATGGTCGATAACGAGCGCGGAATTAAAAGAAAGAAAATAAGAAATCTTTAAAAATAATAAAGGGAGGGAGGGAGAGAGAGAGAGAGAGAGAGAGAGAAAAGGAGAAGGAAGGAAAATTTAAAAAGGAAAGAAAGAAAGAAAGAAAGAAGGAAAGAAAGAAACAGACAAACAAAAAGAGAAGGAGAGAGGAAGAAAGAGAAACATTGTAAGATTTAACCAAAAGCAAGAAAGCCGTATTGGATATCGGTGGTAAAGAATGCATGAGTCAGAAATAGATAGATAGATAGATAGATAGATAGATAGATAGATAGATAGATAGATGAAGGTCTTAATTAGAACAGTGAGTACGAAAGACAGATTGCGTGTTTGTGTATCAGAGTAATTGTTGCATAACCGTCATATATATATATATATATATATATATATATATATATATATATATGTATATATATATATGAGAGAGAAAGAGATAAATAGAGAGATAGATAGAGATAGATAGATAGATAAATAAATAGAGATGGATAGATAGGTAATTAGGACAGTGGGTAAGACAGACAGACAGATAGATAGATAGATAGAGAGAGAGAGAGAGAGAGAGAGAGGGGGAGAGAAGTCGTATTAAGATAATGAGTCATTTTTGTTTGAACCTCTGGTTTACACCACTGATGCGTATACTCTCTTTCTATTATTTTATCTCTATTCCCCAATGCTTCTCTTTTTCATTATATGATTTTAGCATACGCTTACAAACAACACATACTTTGAGACATTATACACATTCTTTTTTCAAATTTCAATCCAGTTTCTTTTAATCTCTCGTCCATACAAACACAAATTACCATACACATGTATACATATATGTTATAAATCATGATAGATTTTCAAAGAAATAAATACAGAAAGTCCAAATTAAAATATATAAATCAAAACTTCAACTGCACGTAATGTCAGTTTCCAATTTGTCCCTGTAAATCAATTAAAAGATTTGATATTGTACTTGAAAATTGGAAACTGAACAAAAAAAGCCAAAAGAGAAAGACCAATTTAATCGCAATTAAAATGAAGATCGTGACATAAGATTATATACAAACATATAAACACGATAAAAAAGCAGCGTTACCTCCTTGACAGAGAAAGAAAGATGAAGGTTTAATTAAAGATGTTTACAGTTACCCACCCTTACCCACCAATTACCCGCCTCCATTCGCTTGCGATCCAATACGCATACAGATAAATACACAAAAGTATGCAAAGCAATTCGAAAGGAAGTGTATTTTAATAGTTCTATTTTGAACGCACTGCTATTCAAAATCTGTTTTGTTAATATTTCGGCAGAAGCTGCTTTCTTTGTGAACCTAAATATTTCAGAATCATCATCGAAAGAAATAAGCAGGTAGAAGAACAATAAACAGTAAACCTAAATCAAGTCAATATTTATTTGATAAAAAAAGAAAGTACAGTATTAATTTTACCCTTATACTGTTTGTGTATCAACTATTTCACACAATTTGCTTCAGTACCCATTCTGATTACGGATTCTGTATAAACAATCTACGCATATAGCACAGTCAAAATATCTATATATATCATAGTATATATGGCATAGTCATAATCAGTATATATAGCATAGTCATAATCTCTTTATATATCATAGTATATATAGCATAGTCATAATCGGTATATATAGTATAGTCATAATCTCTTTATATATCATAGTATATAGAGCATAGTCATAATCAGTATATATAGCATAGTCATAATCTCTTTACATATCTCTTTACATAGTCATCATCTCCCTCTATTAATTCTTCTTTTATTATCCTCTTTCTTTAATAGCGATTTTCTTCGCATATTCCCTAACCTTCAGTAACCCCATTGCATCTTAGTGGCTTTATTGCCTTATTTGGGGTACACAACCCATGTCTCACAGAAATACAGCGGACACGCCAGCACATAGACATTGTACACTGACATCTTTGTGCACTTTTCAATTCCTTTAATAGTTGCAAAATCACCAGTTACCTTCTTCAAACGAGCAGATATTCCATTGTTTATTTATAGTGCTCCCAAGGTATGTGGATTTGTCTACTACCTTCAGTTTGTGACCTTCTACGAATATTAATGGTCTGATGTAAGGTGAACTCGGAGCAAGTTGAAACATAAATATTGTCTTTTCAAGTGAGACTGAAAGCTTTGTAGGAACGGGGAAGTTTATCCATCAGAGCCTGCATTCCTTGTTTCATTTGGCTGACCAAGTCACAGTCATTGGCATGCAGAAAATCTCCGACAAGAACCTGGATTTAGCAGAGAAGCGTCGGATGTTGAATAGCTCACCAGTTGTACGATATCAAATATATCAGTAACTCTCAACCGACGTGCCGCGGCACACTAGTGATCCTCTTAAGTGTACTACAAAATATTGTCACAGCATATATATATATATATATATATATATATATATATATATATATATATATATATATATGCGTGTGTTTTAGTAGTAATAGTACGGCATTAGTATTTTACTAAATAAGCAGCACAAATAGTTGAACAGAAACATTGAAGTCCATATTGGAGTGTGTATTTTTAAAAATCTATGGTTTTATTTTTATAACACTTAAATATATAGTCTTTAAAGAGTGAAAAAAAAAAGCTGCTACCGAAACATCCAGAAGAGGCATGACATATGGAACTAGAACAATTTATCGGTGGACGAAATAAAGGGTTCAGTTCGAAATTCCAACCACCCGAAGAAGGCCGGAACGTACAGCGGCCGAAACGTCGTGAATATGGAAACGAAGATGAGGACAACAGTCCAAACAATGTGAATAGTGTAAATTTTTCTAAATCATTAACAAATATGATAACTATTGCATTAATAATTTACATTGCTACATTATTTTTACACTAAATCGTGCGTCACGAAAATAGATTTATTTGTTTAAAACTATCTACAAAAGAAATTACTATATAAAAATTAAATATGCTACAAAGTTAAAAATAAGTATGAATTATTACGGTAGAGCGTAAAAAAAAATAAAAGAAATTGAATTAAATCATTTAAATATGTGACCTATAAATTGCTCGAACTACAATGACCCTAACTGCAAAGGATTTACACACTTTTCCGCAAAAAACGGCACAAAGTCTTGTTTTAATTGCTTAATGGATAGAGGCTCGGATTGAGGAATCGGAGTGCCAAGTTTGAATTCCAGTCGAATCCATTACATTCACTTACGTGTTAATACCCTTTGGGAAAGGTACGAATCCTCTTCTTCTTCCCCCAGTTATGGGTAAATAGCAAGACAGACCGAGTTCTATAGCCTTGGATGGCAACTGGTCTACCGCAGAAAGAAATGGCAACCGACTGCGTATTAAAAATCTGCCTCGTCAGTCATCTATCAAAAGATACATGATCGCCTAAGCGTGTATCACGCATGGCACATAACTGACTGACTTACACAAGCAACAAAAATGTGGTTCTACAGAAGGATGCTGAGAATACCATGGGCAGAACATGTGAACAATAAAGAAGTTTTAGAGAAAATAAAAACAAAAAGAACACTTATACTTAACATTAAAAAGGGACAGTTGAAATTTCTCGAACACATAATGAGAAAAAAGGGCTTGGAAAATTTGATATTCACAGGACTGATTGAAAGCAAGAGGGTCAAAGGAAAACAATGCATAGCCTATCTAGCGAGCATGATTAAGTGGATGGCAGAACGGGATTTAGGGGAGATAAGAAAAGACAAAATTTATTAAGTGCTACAAAGGACAAGAAATTGTAGAGAGCTATGATCGCCAACGTCCAGAAGTGTCATGGCATATAGAAGAAGTTAATTCGGTTATACATTTTCATATTTATTACAAACTGGGCAGGATAAATTAGCTGCGTGTGTTGCTATAGATGTGGATGGTCAGATCAGTTGAGGGAGGTAGGCACGGTAACAAATATCCCACACAAAACGTGTACACATACGAGGGTAAGTCAAAAATTATCCGCACTTTCGCCATAACATATCTTTAGGTTTGTTACACTACCTTTTGCTTGTGTGTGTTTATAGTTGGTACGTGGTCGAAGTTTGAGCTTCATTGCACCAGTTTTCTTTTTTGCTGTTACAGTGTAAGCATGGTCGTTTCGTTAGTAGTGTGCACCAAGAAGTGACAAAGAGTAGTGATCCGATTTTTCTGGTCGGAAGGTGTGTCACGGGGGCTTTTAATACAACACGGAGTGTGTATGAATGGACTGAGAAGTTTAAAAGTGACAGGACAGGCGTGACGCACAAACATCAATCAGAACGCCTGTCAACCTCCACCATTGAAAAGAAGATTCAACAAGCTCGATAGATTCTAATGGCGAATTATCATTGATGAGGTAGCATATTCTCTGCGGATTCGGATCACTACTCTTTGTTTCTGTTTGGTGCACACTGTTAGCGGAGTGACCATGTTTTAACAGCAGCAAGGTAACTAGATAGATAGATAGATAGATAGATAGATGTGAGAATACAATACATACATACACAGGGACACAGTGAAAGAGAGAGAGAGAGAGAGAGGGAGTGAGGAGGATAATACACTACATAAAGAGAGAGACAGAATCCTCAAAAAAATGAAGTCGTTAGATTTATTCCTTTAATAGAACTACCCTCCTTCCCAGAAGCCGTACTCTAGAATTTGTTGAAGTCATCAATATTGTGACACACTGTGTAACGGTCATAATATTAAAAATTACGAAAATAAACATTTCTTAGTCTCATGAACTTACTCACACTCGAACACGGTTATGGACATATAGAGTGTGTGTGCGTATAAGTTGATGTGCTCATACAATATAAATATATGCTAACGCTTAAAATATTATTATTTTCTATTACGAGGAGGTGCTGAAAATGTCTTGTTCTGGCGTAAAAACCTTCAAAAATATCTAAGGCTTGATCATTTGCTCATATTTAGGGAATTAGACCGAGCTCAGAACTTTTCAGCACTCAATCATACGTGTTTATATGTGCGTGAGTCTGGTTCTGCGTGTGTGGTTCTCTCTCTCTCTCTGTGTTAGGTTACGTGTATACATGTACCTGTGACTGCGCATAAAGGTGATTATGCGTATATATGAATATACAGATGTGCATACGAGCATAAACCAATATTCGTATTTGGGGAGATATGTAGTTTTTTTTTTTTTAAATATCATTTCATACCAAGCAAGGCAATAAAGCAACTAAGACGCAAGGGTGTTATTAAGTGTGAAAGATTATGATAAAAATAAAAATATTATTAAGGAGAGAGAACAATCAAAGAACAGGAATTAAGAAGACAAAATTAACGATTGACATTGTATTTAAATTTTTGAAGATCAAAGTTGATTGGAATACAAGAGGTCGGAAGAGAGTTCCACAAGCGCCACAAGCGTGAAGTACTAGAGAAGAAACTGTTAGCATAGAACTTACGGTTACATCTATCCATTTTAACAGTAGAATGATGAGACCTAGTTGCCAATCTAGTAATGATTTTAAATTCATAAATTTGAGATAGCAAAGAGGAAAGTTCATCAGAACACTTATCATAAAAATATTTATAGAAAAGGCGCGAGGGAAGCTACATTAGTTATGAATCTGTCTATATTTATGAGATGAGGTATTATGTACATTATTTACATTATTCGGACTATTGTCCTCATCTTTTTTCGCCATATTTATTACAAAGCCTTTATTCACTGTGCCATGTGTCCTTGAGGACACATCGCAAAGTGGATAAAGGCGTTAGTTAGATCCAGTGACCCAAAGAGTGTGAGTTCAATACCCGGCTAAGGCAGTGGAGAACTTTCAACAGGAGATAACTGATAACTGACATCCATTAAACATGGCTAGTGGAACTACAGCAGTCTATCCCAATGAGTGAAATAAAGGGTTCAGTTCGACATTCCAACCACCTGAAGAAGGCCGGAGCGTACAACGGCTGAAACGTTGAAATAAATATGGCGACAAGGGTTCAGTTCGACATTCCAACCACCTGAAAGAGACCGGAGCGTACAACGGCCGAAACGATGTAATAAATATGGCGACAAAGATGAGGACAATAGTCCGAATAGTTTAAATAATTAGTTATGAAGTCTATAAATTTATAAACATGACTTTATAACTACATTATACGTAGCTATAAAGGTATGTTCATAAATGCATTATAGAATGAGGAGGCTGTGTCAGAATGACAAGCGATTGGTCAAAATATCCCGTAGGCACAGAAATTTGGCAGTAGTGGATTGCCTTTGTCTAAGTTTTCGATATAAGACTAAAGCAGAAACGAAGTCGTCAGAGGGCCGCAAGAACGTTGTATCGTCGACACTATTTTCACACTCAGATTCCCATAGACAGCCTAAGGTCGCATGTGGGGAGATGCTAAGCCAACGATCGAGCATACGTTCCCTTGAATTTCTGCCTCCTGGCATCGATGATGCTACGTCTGTCCCACTTGTATAATATAACAGAAGAAAAAGAAAACGTCTTTCACTGATACAGTCTATGGCGTGGCGTTGGGTGACCGAAGGGATGTAGTCAGTGACGATATGGAACGCAGAAACTTACGTATGTTTAAGTGCATGTGAGTGGATATATGAGTGTATAGTCCGTACGTGTATGCGTCGTTGTGTGCGTATAATTCTAGTTCAGGACGCAGAAAGGAAGTTTCCATATTCGTTGCAAAGCTGATTAGTACATCACAGCGAAAATTTTATTAATCTTTTTTTCTTTTTTTTTTTTTTATCTTCCCGTTGGTTTTATAGCCCACTTCAGAATTTGAGGTAATCGAATCGAGTTACGGGTGGATCCTGCCTCAGATAACGCGATCTTTTTATTTTTATTATAATTTTAAAACCTTTCGGCTGTGCAAAGTCCATCAAAAAACAAACATCTTTAGATTAGATTAGAAAGTATTTCTGGGAGCGACAAACATTTGTAATTGAAGCTGTCAAGCTGTGCAAATTATTCAATAAAGATAAATAAGACTGCAAATTAAAATTTACTGCAGTCTGCAAGCTTAAAAGATATTACTTCTAATGCACCACAAAAAATAGAATGGATTCTTTATATTCTGCACATATCGTTTTATTTAAGTCTGCAGTCTGCACTAAGACCAAGTAATATAGATATGAAGTGTGTAAAAAAAAAGTCCAAATACCTAATTTCTTTGAAAACAGAAAAGAGTAGAATACTGTTGTAAAATAAATAAATAAATAAATAAAAATAAGCAAACAAACAACAACAACAAAAAAACAAAAACAAAAAAAAACGCCTTATCTATGCACACTATAATTTGCGGCGTGGGGTAATGGGCAACAGCTGGGAATTTGGGAGCCGTCGATAGTTGTGCTAGCACGAAGTAACAAGGCATCGTGACCGAGTGACCGAGTGTTTGAGCGTACCTGAGTTGTTCAGACTGTTGATCACGCCAGATAATGGGCTCTCTCCTAGAATCTAATGTTCACTTAACATAGTTGCAGCACAACCCGCAGGTGGACTCCGTGGGTATTGAACAAAAACCAATGTCCCTGAAAAGAGATTGTCTAGCCGCCCTAGTAGACAGGCATACTCGGATACAAGTGGCCAGCTATTATTGTCCTCATCTTTGGTGTTTCGGCCGTTGAGCTCTCCGGCCTTCATTAGCTGTAACTTACCCGGATATATGTATGTAGGTTACCCCGATCGATATACACCAGATGAAGGCCGGAGAGCACATAGGCCGAAACGTTGTGATAACAAAAACAAAGATGAGGTCAATAGTCCGTGTTGATTGAAAATTTCCATGAAGGACCCAATCTCCAGCTCAGCCGTCAGCTCCATCCAATTTAACTTGACATTCACCACCAAAAATTACTTGAGAAACACCTAATTCACACCCTTCTCTTTATGATGTTTATTCGAGATGTGTTTGCTTTGAATGCTTTCGTGTCTTTAACAATGTTCTTAATAATCTGCATCTTTTTTCTGTTTACATTCGCAACATCAGCTTCTGCAAAAAATGTTTTTGCTCATCAATCTAAGCCTTTTAATTTTTCGCAAATCCCTTTTAACGGCATTCTTAAAGTCTGTCTTTTCCTTGTTCTTATTTTGCCAATGTTTTCAATTTCTGTTTCCGAATGTTATATGAACCTTTCACAATTTTCCATCACTTAATAACTTTACAGCATCTTGTTTGTTTTTAGAGGTTATGTTTTTCGTAAAACTCACGATAATCATAACATATTTGAAAAAAACCCCCCAAAACAAGAATAAATATGCCATTATATACGAGAATAAATCAGAAAGATAAAGACAATCTTGAAAATACAAGATAAAAACAACAGGGAGGCGCGATACCACGGGCGCGCCTGGAACGACGGGTGGCTAGACACGCGCAGCATTCTGTCGTACAGGTGAGTGTCAGGGAGTAACGGGGTTAGCCGCCATTGCACCATCGAGGAACAACACATCATAGTGCGCTTTCTGTGGGAAGAGGCGTCAACCCTGCTGAAATCCGTCTCTGTATGTTGGTGCAGTCTGGATCACGCACCATGAATCAAAGGTGTACGAGTGGGTAGAAAGCGTAAAGAATACGTGCAAGACGGTGGATGTTTTGATTAGGGAAGTGTTATAGTGGAACACACCTATTCTATAGTTAATAGACTCTGCCACCTATAATAAGTAGGAGTAGTAAGAGTAACGAGTCAGTCGCTAAGTCGCTGAGTAAGTTGCTCAGTCAGTCGATGTCGGACGACAGTTAGTCGAATACTAAACTATCAGTGACCACAACTAGATTTACTCTGCGTCATACCTGTTATATCAACTTCCTAACGTTTTGTACGTCGAACCTATTTTAGGACCGACTTAGTACAAATACAAGCCTCCACTGTGAAATCACTCCATAACAGGAAGACCGACGAATCACTTTAGCACAAGTGGCGACAATCATGGGCATCAGCTATGGTTCTCCACAAGCCGGAGAGAGAGAGAGAGAGAGAGAGAGAGAGAGAGAGATAAATAATACATGGTGACAATCAGTTTCAGTTTTAAGTGATTATGTTCACACTGTTTCAACCTACAAACGCGCTATCTCAGATTTTGTGCACTCTTCTCCCATGAATATATCAAATTTTAAACAATATATATATATATATATATATATATATATATAAATGAGAAATGGACGAGGTCCGACAATTTATTTAATAAAGACATTTTTATTTATGTTTAACGTTGTTATTTTATAGATACAAGTATTTAAGCAAATGCTCTGTTTATGATAAACAGTATTAAATAACATTTACCGGCCTGAATGTTAGAGAAATTTTCATAGAAAATATTCGTTCATAGTCAGATTTGAACCTGCATCTATCTGGAACCGTCATATACGCTGAAAGTAAAAAACTCGTACCATGAACCTTATAGTTACAAGGTCAATTTCCTGTTATAAATACAATCTTCCATGAATCTCGTACATTCATAACTGCTCTGGCGTATCGAATTAAACAATCCTGTCATATGTTAACGAAATGGACTAGTCCGAAAATTTATTTATTAGGACATTTTTATTTATGTTTAACGTTGTTATTTTATAGATACAAGTATTTAAGCAAATTTGTTTAAATTTGTATAAATAAATTTAACAAATTTAATACTGTTTAAATAAACATGCATTTTAAATAACAAGGACCCGTCCATTTCTTTAACATATGACGTCATTTGTTGAAATCGATACGCCAGAGCAGTTATGAATGTACGAGATTCATGGAAGATTGTAGTTTATAACAGTAAATTCGATTTGTCTACCATAAAGGTTCAAGTGGTTAAGGCACGTCATATATGACGGTTCCGTATAGGATGCAGGTTCGAATCCTGTCTATGAACGAATATTTTCTATGAAAATTTCTCGGACATTCAGGCCGGTAAATGTTATTTAATACTGTTTATCATAAACAGCATTTGCTTAAATACTTGTATCTATAAAATAACAACGTTCATAAATAAAATGTCTTTAATAAATAAATTGTCGGACCTCGTCCATTTCTTAACATATGACGTCATTTGTTTACATTCGATACGCCAGAGCAGTTATGAATACGAGATTCATGGAAGATTGTGTTTATAACAGTAAATTCGACCTTGTCTACCATAAGGTTCATGGTGGCCGAGTGGTTAAGGCACGTCAGCGTATATGACGGTTCCGTATAGGATGCAGGTTCGAATCCTGTCTATGAACGAATATTTTCTATGAAAATTTCTCGACATTCAGGCCGGTAAATGTTATTTAATACTGTTTATCATAAACAGAGCATTTGCTTAAATAATCTATAAAATAACAACGTTAAACATAAATAAAAAATGTCTTTAATAAATATATATATATATATATATATCATGTTTAATAATATGCATCTATGTTTGTGCGTGTGTGTGTGTGTGGGAGGACACCAACTCTTTATCAACATCATTAAGATAAGCCGGTACATGCAACATCTGTGGTCCTGTTTGTATTTCGGGCATTGAAATTTACAGTCACATTAGACGATTGATGAGAGACTAACTATCGAGCATAAAAAAAAAAATTTCCGAGATTGCGATACCGATATCAACGCCAATGAGCTCTCTTTCTGTCTGTCTGTCTGCCTGTCTGTCTCTGTCTCCCTCTCTCTCCCTGTATATATATATATATATATATATATATATATATATAGAGAGAGAGAGAGAGAGATAGAGAAGAGAGAGAGAGAGAGAAATAGAGTGTTTTAATCTTTTAGCTGTAAGAGACTAAATATTTGTTTTAACGGTAATATAATTTCGTCCGTATTTACAAATGGCTTTAAAAATAATTCCTTTTCTTATTGAGTGTGATCTGTGGATGTAAAAAACGTGAAATACTTGAATTTGTATGAATAAAAGAAAAAAAAATAACGTAGTAGTGAAAACAGTTATCCACCAAGTCAGAAGAGTTATAGTTGTTTATGAATCAAATAAGACACCTCTTATTTCTACTATGAAAGAAAAAAAAACTCTTCTCTCTGATTAATTTAAACATGTTCACTGGCGCTGAAATCAAGTCGGACTGTACAATAATTCATTATAGGAATTTCATGAAATGAGATGATCCTCAATTCTCCACCAACTATATCGTGCCTTGTGACAAATTGTTCGTAAACATACAAGTGAAGTTACAACAATGACCATTTGTTTGTAGAACGATGGTCATTAAATTAAGATTCTTAAGCCATTGCCACTGGGTGTAAAACTGAATCTCATAAGCCATTATATAGGGTTATCCGGAAAGTTTATGCCTATTTTTAAGGGAAATTAAAACACAAAACAAAATTATGCCATTAAATTTATTCAGCTAAATATGAACCATTTTGTTGCACAAACTTTCTCCCTTTTCCCTTCAACTTAAAGATTCCGTTTTCCCAGAATTTTGGTGGTTTCTCGGCAAAGAATTCATTAAGGTAGTTTTTTTTTTATGTCACCCAAAGAATTAAAATTTTTACCACTGAGATTATTTTGCAAGGACCTGAATAAATGAAAATCCGAAGGAGCAATGTCTGATGAATATAGCGGGTGGAGTAACACATCCCAGCCAAGCTGCAACATTTTTGCCGGGTTGCCAAAGAAACGTGGTGTAGCATGATCCTAATGGAAAACACCTTTCCTGTTCGCCAATTATGGGCATTTTTCTTGAATTGCTGCCTTTAATTCGTCTAATTGCGAACAGTACTTTTCAGAATCAATTGACTGGCTACTTGGCTCAAATTACAGGATTACTTTCCAATCATATCAATTGCACAGAATGACTTCCTTAGGATGAAGACCTGCTTTTGAAATGGCTAAAGTTGGCTCATGTCGCTTACCCCAGGATCTTTTTCGCTGAACATTATTGTAAACAATCCAGTTTTCATCATCCGTCACAATTTGCTTAAAAAAAGGGTGCATTTTCATTGCGTTTATACAGCAAATCAAAGACAGGGATGCGATCCAAAAGATTCTTTTCACTCAGATCATTTGGTACCCAAACACCGTAGCGATATGAGTATCCAAACTTCACTAAGTGCTTATGGATGGTGGCTTTTGATAAATTTTGTGTTTCTGCCAATTCCCGTGTTGTGTAATGCGGGTCATTCTCAATCAATACCTTGATTTGATCGTCATCTGCAGTGAAGCGGGGGTCTGCTGAGCGTTCTTCATCAATAAGGCTACAATCACCAATTCTAAACTTAGCGAACCACTTCCGTGGAGTTCTGTCGTCTAAAGTACCATCACTGTACACAGCATATATCTTTTTGTTACTTGCAAAGCATTTTTGCCTTTACGGTAATAAAAAAGCATCGAGTGTCAAAAATGCACCTTATAAACATCCATTTTCATAGGGATGCAAAATTGACACGAATTAAGTAATTTTAAACTTTCTTTCTCAAGAGATAGTTTGAAGTGTGCTCTAATTGGAAATGTAAGCATATATCTGTCGATAAATTTGACGTGTTCTCACGTGTTGGAACATGAACCACTAAAAATCGGCATGAACTTTCCGGACAACCCAATATTTATACTGGGTATAAAGCTAAAAAGACTGGGTGCAAAAACTAGTTTTCTAAGCCATTGCTATTGCACTAGGTGTAAAGCTAAGATTCGTAAACCATTGCCATTTCACTGGGTGTAACGCTGAGACTAGTATGTCACTGCCAATTACAGTAAAATTGATTGTGCTAAGCGACTGCCATTACACTGGGTGTATCACTATTATTTTTTTGAGCCAGACCAAGTTATACTTATCTTATCATTGCAAGGGGCACCCGCTATAAATAAGGCATAACAGTATCCTAATTGACTGGGAATGTTTTCTATTTACACTGGTTGTCTGATTCTTATAGGTTTATATTAGACTGTGATTTGCGTAAAAGATATTTACAATAAATTCCTCTATTTCTTCCTCTTTCACATACACACACGCACACACAGAACAGACATCCGCGGGGATGCTTCCCTGAAAACTACAATCTTAAGCTTTTGAAGCCAAGGGTCAATAGTTATGTATCCTTTTTATACTCATTATATTCGCTCCTTACCACCGACTCTTATATTCATATTACACATCACATTCAGTAATTCTCTATTTTAGGTGGCTCTCGTCTTGGGTGAACGTTTTATCTAGCATGATAAAAAATTTGAACAAAGCCAGCACACTCAAGCCCTCGACTACAATAACTTGTGACTTCATGTTAGCACAGCTAGATGCGACCCCCAAGGGTTCTATCGACCCAATTTCACTCACATGGCTTGGGTCAACCCGTGGTATGGTTTTCAGGTACTTTCCAAGTATAGTATAAAAGAAAATATTTCCTATGCAGTGTATTCTTATATTTCCCATATGCTACCGAACATTTTGTAAATGGGTTCGACGAGGATAGAAAAAAGTGTCAGAAAATGAGTTATTGCTTGATGATTGAAATACATCATTCAAGCGGGTTGACCGATTGATCACAATTTTCTTTTCTTTTTGCAGACGTGTTTCTGTCTAATTTCCTGTAATTAGTAGTTATCATCATTTACATTATTTGCAGTCACACTAATATCCTCATCTTTCTTCCTGCTATCATAACGTTTCGGTCGTTATGCTCCCCGGGCTTCTTTGAGTAACATTCAGGGAATTTTGAACTGAGCCTTTTTGTTAATGAAGGTAGCTAGATGGAGCTTGTTCCACGGTCTATGTCTAAAAATATCTCATCAGGTTCTCTTTTCGCACTGCTCAGTTACTGCTAGCTATGTTTCCACAGAGTGTGTACTAACTGGTCCAGGAATTGAACTTACAACAATTATATATATATATATATATATATATATATATATATATATATATATATATATATATATATATATATATATATATTAATGGACTCTTCCGTCGTTTTCGACGTTTGAAGGTTAAGCAACAGTTCTAGAACAGAACAACCTGAATACATTTGATTATAGTGGTAAAGGCTTGTGCAGAACCAACGACACGTTGTCTGTAGGATATAGAATAATTTCCAAACAAAAATGGTGATAATGAAACAAATGGTAAAGCTTTTCACAGACAACGCGTTTCACCTCATATATATATATATATATATATATATATATATATATATATATATATATATATATATATATATACATATAAATATATATATATATATACTTTTACCCCAAGCAAGGCGATAATGCCGCTAAGACGCAAGGGTTATTGGGGAGTGAAAGTGTATGAGGAGAATTTAGCGAGCAAAAAGACAATAATTGAACAGGATTCAGGAAGACAGAATATGGCGATTGGCGTTGCATTTAAAGTTTTGAAGATTGTCGGTGACAGGTAAGCAAAAAGCAGGAAGAGGGTCCGCAGACGAGAAATGCGAGAAAAGATTACATCTACATAGTTCAAAAGTAAAACGGTGAGACCTAATTGTCAATCGAGTAGCATGCAGTCGAGGCACCAAAGAGGACAGAAGGAAACCACATCAAATCTCTCTCTTTTCTTTTCTCTCTCTATATATATATATATATACGGAGAGAGAGAAAATATATATATATATATATATATATCCAAATGTAAAAGAACCAAAAGAATAAAATTCAAATGTTCATAACATTAATTTAAAAAAGGGTTCAATACATGTTCTAATGTAACAGTTTATAATATATATATATATATATATATATATATATATAGTCTAATGCCTTTATCCTCCTTGTTGTTATCTTGTTGTTTCGGTCGTTGTGCTCTCCGGTCTTCTTTAGGTGTTTGTCGATCTGAGTAACCATTTAGGGAATTTCGAACTGAACCCTTTATTTAAGGGCCAATAGCATAGGTAATTAAAATGTATTACGGACTCAGATACAGTGGCAGCAGGACCAGCAATAACTGAGAGGTGTACTGAAAGGAGGATAAAATCAAATGTAGACAGTGGAACCCGAACAATATATTCCCGAAGGTCTGAGTAAGCTTCAAGTAATTTAGAATTGAACCCTTTATCTAATCTGCTGGAATATATCTATGCTATTGTACCGTAGATTAAATAAATGGTTTAGATCAAAATTTCATGAAGGTTACTGGGATTAAGAGACACCTGCAGAAGGCCGTAGAACGAAACATTCGAAACGTGATTATAACAAGGATTATTACGACTGTAAAAAATATAAATAAGTTGACGCGTTTTTTGTTATGCATTTTTATTTTTAAAAAAGTTCTATCATCAGTTTTGAAGCTCTGACATCATCTAGAGCGTTCTGTATCCTTGTGACCAAAATCTTTTTTACACTTCGCAAACCATTGCCGGTATGTGCTTACTTACACTGAGTATCTCAATAGCTTTAGAATTCATTGTTTAATTCCCGCTGTGCTTTTCCTCTAGATTAAACAGGAAGAGCAAAAACGTGTGGAATGTGTATTTTATGTTCACTTCTGGTTTTTACAATAAAAAAAAACCCAACAAAAATCAAAACAAAAAACAAACAAACAAAACAAAAAAACAACGGAAAATTAGCTAAAAACATTAACCCTCTCCAAGGCAGGGTGGGGGAGCCATTTTTTTTTTTTTTGGAGTGCACACATTTCAATTGATATTTCTCTGATTGAGGTATTGATTGTAAACTCCACATATGTTACTAAAAATAGACTGTCCTAAAAGAAAAAAATTGTTGAGTTATTCTAAAGGTAATTGTGAATATAGCGAATGTTCCTTTTATTTCATAATTGCTGACGTCAGCATATTTTTGCTGACAAGAGGATTTTTGTAATTTTAGAAAATTTGCGTGTAATCTTCCAATTTATGACTTTAGTACACAAATATGTCAAAGTATATTCAGCATGAATTCTTTGCCTTGTAAATGAAGATATTGAATTGAAACATCTGAATTATTTGTCTTACAAACTCTCACGTCACTTATTCTAGACCTAACGAAAAATTAAAATAAAAGAATAATTCTTCAATGCTTCAAACAATTTACATCATTATTAGGAGCTATATGGCATTTTAAAGTTGGCGGGCAAAAAAGCACAACTCTTCGCCTTTCGCAACGCCAGAATACCTTACCTGAGATAGGGGTAAAGAATGCGCCCTTACAAGGAATAAAGAATTGATTAAACCTCAAAGACACTTCCAAAATTTCCCTAGCATAATGAAGAAGACTACGTTGTGAACTTTTGCAATAATCTGATACTACCATGAATGCAGTTGTTGGGCTTTACGGGTTTTTTTTTTGTTCTTTTCTTAGATCGTTTTATTTATTTCCTGTCGGCCACGTTTTGTTTGGGGTATCAATTAAAGTTTCAACCCTTCCATCCCCGGTCTCATAATTCAATGGCAGTTTTTTGCATTAGAAATCAGAACTGGCGCCTTTGGGAGTGGAATAGCAAACGTTAAACTTCTTGGCACTTCCTGATTAAGAAAAAGCAGACCACAATAAAGTTTGTTTCTCAGTTTATTTCATGAGAGAGAGAGAGAGAGAGAGAGAGAGAGAGAGAGAGCGAGAGAGAGGGGAGAGAGAGAAAGGAAGAGAGAGAGCATAATAAAACAAAATAATGCGATCGGAATGCAGTGAGATTTGGGAAATCTTTTAAAATAAACAAAGACGGCAAAGCATATAGCCAAACTAAACAGAGCAGGTGTCAAGACAGTTAAAGTTTTTTTTTTTAAATTAGTGTTATGCTCGTTCGAGTTCGAGTTTAGAGGTGGGCAACTTCAGTTCAGTCAGGCTTTTTATATCGTGTGTATATATTCTATTTACTTGTAAAATCTTTGGTGCCTTAGAATTAGTGATTGTATTAATTAAGTGTGGAAATCAGTTTAAAATATTTCAACAAATGTCTGTGTATGTATGAGTGAATGAGTGAGTGAGAGAGAGAGAGAGAGAGAGAGAGAGAGAGAGAGAGAGAAAGAAAGAAAAAGATAAAGAGGGGATAAAAATAATTTTATTAAAGAAGACAAAACAATTGAAAGTTTAAAGAAAGTTTAGGGGAACTTGATCTTTTAAATCATCCATTAGTGAATTCTGGTGGGGGGGGGGGAGAATTTTATTGTAATGACTTATCTCTTCATGGCTCTCCCTAGATCCCGTGTCTTTATTATATGTAAATTGTCATGACTTCTTGGAGAAAAGTGGTTTCCAGTTGCCTTCTTACCGGTTTTAAATTCAGATTTGTCCTTCTCTGATTCTTGCTGCTACCCAATCTAGAGAGCTCAATCTACCTTACTATTTAACCAATTCCCTAGATTAGGTTGGTTGATTTCATGACGTCAACTCTTGTTGGATTATTTAATGTCGATTTTGTTATGAGGCACTAAGTGAGAATCGAACTCATTACTCAGTAGTAATGGTCAACTATATTAGCATTGTTAGTCATTACCCTACGTGGAGGTGCCTTATTTCTTTCCTAAGGGTACAACTAAGCCGGAATTCGAATTTTTTTTTTGCTGATTCCCCTTTCCGATAACTATTGCGCTATCCCCATATCCTAGAACTCAAGTGAGTTCGACCCTCACTAGGTGCCCCATACTTACGGCTTTGTGCCTCATCTAAGCTACGCTTAGAAAATTACCATCCTAGAACTCAAGCTAAAATCGATAAGATAAAGCGAAATAGTAAATGCCGCCTGTTTTGAGAAATATGGAACTCCAAATTTAGTTAAGTACAGCAAATTAATTCAGAAAAATAAAAAATACGACCATCCACTGGAAATTGTGTCAATGTCTGCGGTTTCATTATATAAACTAAAAATGGTGTCAGTTGTCCAAGAGAAAAAAAAACGTTTTAGGAATTGAGCCCAGACTAGGAGAATCTCATCATAACACAAAGAGAAGAAGAGATGTTTGATCTTAAATGTCGCAGAGTGAAAACCTGAATATATATTAGGACTTTAACTGTAAAGTAAAGAAATGAGGATTGCGCCAGTCGTAGCGGGAGTGTTTGGAACGATTGCAAATGATTCTTGCAAAAAGATTAGAAAAACTGAATATTTTAAAACCACAATTGGTCAGAATACAGTGGAGAGTGCTTAAGAATTCAGAAAACTTGCCTTGATCCCCATCGAGAATTGCTACAAATAACTGTTATGATAAGGCTAGATAAAAGATAATCGAGTCTCTAAGGTAAATAGGATTCATTGTAAGATGGCTAATCATTTAGCGGTTATAACTTATGTTAGAGAAATCATCATTAATTAAAATATGTTAAAATAGACTCATTAATATCCGAGGAAAACACTCCCCCGTTAAAGAATAGATAAAAAAACAAAGGTTAACTTAATCAATAAGACCCTTCTGCAGTCTATGTGGTCAGTACCCAATATAAATCAGAAATGAAAACGTGAAATAAAGAAGAGAAATGATGTACAGATGAAATAAACAGTGTATGTGAAAAAATAGAGTAATGGATAGCGGCTCGGACTGAAGAATCGGAGAGTCGAGTTCGGATTCAGTCGAATCCATTACATTCACTTACGTGGTAATACCCTTGAGAAAGGTATGAATCCTCTTCTTCTCCGCCTAGCTATGGGTAAATAGCAGGACAGACCGGGCTCTATAGCCTTGAATGGCAACTGGTCTACCGCAGAAACGAATGGCAACCTACTGCGGGAAAAATCTGCTTCGTCAGTCATGTATCACACATGGTACATAACTGATTGAGAGAAAGAAGAAATAGTTTCTTATTGGTTTGGGCACCTCGAGGCGGTGAAATGGTTAGCAAGCTTGGCTCGCTAGAACAATTACGACTGAGTAGTGAGTTCGATCCTCACTAGGTGCCCCCTAATTTCGTCCTTGTGCCACATCTAAGCTACGCTTACAAATCACTATCGAAAGATACATGATCTCCTAAGCGTGTATCACGCATGACACATAACTGACTGAGAGAAAGAAGAAATAGTTTCTTATTGGTTAACCCAGTAGTTTGATTATTATAATCAAAAGATTGTTTGATAAGTGCAATTAAAAATAATTGTTTTCCAGATGTTTTCCTTGTCAGTGTAACCCAACGTTTTTAATCGTCATCTCAATTAAATATTACACTAAAATTTTCAAATCAGAATTCAATAACTGTTTCAAGCTACGGACTTATTGATCCGTTCCGACAGAAAATTTTCTTAGAAAATTCAATAATTAATATTACATTAAAAATTAAATAATATTACACTAACAAAATGTCTGCGCTTAAGTTTTTTGCTTTTTGGGTAGCAGCCAGTTTAAAAGGAAAACTGAATTCAATAAATTAGATAATGCAACAGGACACCCTATTATTATCTTTTCTAAGAATACATGGCAATTCGCAGAGTGGAGAGCCGTTATCACTTATGTGTTGAAAGGACATAACATTGAGATGTTATTTCGCCTTTTTCTTAAAGAGTAATTATGTTTTTTTTTAGAACTGATTTTCAATCAATAAATAAATGATTAAGAAATATATTTTTTGTGGTAAATTTGCTATTACAGTGTGCCGCAGATACACCCAGAAAAATTAATGGATAATAAAAACAGCGTATCTTATATAATAAATTAATATATTTCAATGAAACTTTATACATAGCTAGGCACATATATATAAGGTACAAAAATCACTCGATGTGGCAACCATCAGTGGCAATCCTTTTAATCAGGCGGGACTGGATTTATCTGCACTACACTCTACAAGTTTGAAAACTTTTATGTAGCCACCATTGTTTAATGTGGGTGATTCTTAACCACGATTTCCATTTTTTTTCGATTTTCAGTTATTATTTTGCAATCAGTAACCGTTTTTATCGGAATTCGAACCGGTTGCAAATGGTAAAGACTTCGTTAGAGAGAAATTAGAAATTCACCAAATTATAATTCCAGCTCTTATAAAATTTGTGACATCACCTTTGTATCGATATTTAGGAAAAATATATATTTCTCTCAATCTCAGCGACAATTCGATTAGGATTTCTGTAAACTCGCCTATCGGAGAAGTAATTCCTGCAAATGTTCTCGAGGCAGGTATAGATCTCGAAAGCACCTCTTGTTCAAATGAAAAAAAAAGTATCAATTGTATGCTTGCAAAATCAATAGTAACTGATATGATTATTACCATATTTTAAGGGCATTTAGCTGCAACCACACACACACACATACACATATATATATATATGGTTTATTTAGGCAGTAAGAATTCTTTTAAACAGGTTTTGTTGAACAATACCAACAGTCTCTCTTTCAATTTTTTTTTATTAAGTTTTTCCAACTTTCGACTAAGTTGGTTTATATAACTGGTAAACTTTCCAATGTTCATTTTCGTTTTTGTTTTTTGATTCAACTACTTTCAGCTGTTACGACAGTCGTTTTCAATAATTCCCTCTTTTGTCTGTTTACAAAACAGCTAGTGCTGGCGGTCCCTAGTTTGCTAGTATCAACTTGATAGGTGACATCATTTACAACAGTAAATCTGAATTTTTACGTGATATATATATATATATATATATATATATATATATATATATATATATATATTAGTTTTATCTAAACATTAGAGAATTGAGAATTATTAATTAACAATTTATTAAAATATAATCACCCAATACAAGGCCCAAGAGCCACTCAAAGTAGAGGGTTATTTATGGAGGTGGTTGTTAGGGCGTATGAAGAAGGTGAAAGAGGTGCATATTATGAGTATATGTAGGATCAGGTTTTCATATTCTGAAGATGTAGTTCAACTTCCAGATAGTTGGATGGTGTAGGTGGAGAACCGTTGGTCTACATTTTGTATGAGTGATCTGTGTTTGGATCTACTTTGTGTGTGTGTGTGTGTGTGTGTGTGTGTGTGTGTGTGTGTGTGTGTGTGTTAGCTTCGCTCATGTTTTGGTATGGGAGATGAAGAACCTAGGTAATGAAACAGTAACACCCCAAGTGGTACGTGTAGAAAAAAAAGCAACCTGAGTTAATTGCAAGAAAGCAAAGCCGTAACAGTGCCCCCCCCCAACCATCATCCACCGGAGATTAGTGCACGGTTCAGATCTCATTCACCAAATAGCAATAGAGTAGTCGATATTATGCACCTGCTGATAGGATAACCTCTTTACGAGTTATTCTAAGGTTTGAATCCATGACTATCGGGCGGATAACTCCAGTCTAGAAAAACGTTTACGTCCAACACCCTTGATGAAGAAACAAATAATCCAGGACTGAGAAGAGATTACAGACTTACCACCCGAAGTGAAATCATGACGTTTACACTGGACTCAACGCAGCAGAACACTTCTTGTGTCGGAAACATCATGCCTTAGTAGGAAGCCCAGACACCGAGACAAGCTCGCTTGTTTGGAAAGGGGCTAAATGACTTACTAAAAGAAGGTGTTAAAAGTATTTAACAGCATTTCTCAGTTATTTTAATCATATATGCAAATGTTAGAACGATACCTTATTGGATACGTAATTTACCTTGTAACCAGGTGGCCTTTCTCTGTAACTGAGTACAAATCATGTCGGGAGATAAGCATTTGTAATGGTATTTGATCATAAATTTTAACAATGTTAAAATAAATGACTTCAATATTTATTTATTTCATGTATAAAACTTAATGGAAATGGCGTATCATGTTAATACACTCTCTCAGAATAATGATACAAGCAATATGAGAATATGAGAATAAAAGCTCGAATGTAATGTCACTAGGCTACTAGTTCGTAATGGCGTTGAATCGTTTATTGAAAAGGGATATTTTCTTGTTTTAGATGGAGATACACATTTCTTTGATAGGTTGCTCAGAAAATATTAATTCGGTCCTATGAGTTTTTTTTTTTCAACTGAGGGCTAATGTGTTGTATGCGTTTCAAGAAAGAAAGGAAATGAGGCTGGTTCGTGTCATTTCCTTTTATACTACTGTATACAACACCACCTATCAAACAGTAGGAGACATTTCCTGGCAGACGAAATGTAATCCTACAACCTATCTCCTGGTCGGAAGTTTGAATCACAGGATAATTCAATTAATTCTATATATCAGTTTGATGTATCATAACTGCTGACAACATGATATGATGGTTTTTGTTTATATAATATGAAAAGCGTAACGGTCGTACTTATAAACAAGCTGAATAATAGTAAAGATTGATTATCCGGAAACTGAAGATGGAATAGGCTGCGTTAAGTGTAGTTTCACACGACGTGTAGGGCTTCAAATCTCGTGAACTTGCGTTACATCATCACAAAGAACTGCATCATATAGTAGAAACCACATCACTTGAGAACTTTCAACAGTAGTAACAGCTAAAATGGATAGCATATATAAATTGGAGAGAAAATAATGACATAATCAAAATGTCGACGTTCCATACTACTTCAAACAAAAAGCTAGGAAGGAAACTTCCCATAAATAATGGAAAGAGCGATAACAGCTAGTGGACTTGGGAAAACTATTTTTTTTGAAAAAATGTTTTAATAGAAAGATTTTATAAACTTCAACCAAAAGTAGCACTCGCTGCTCGGTGCATGAATGCTGAATGTTTCCATATAAGGAAACGGCTAATATGAGCATTACCAGAAATACGTAAGAATATTATTTTGTCATCTTTATGTTCGTGATGCTGCTTGTAATATTTCACCATAAAACATTCTAAATTAAGACTTATCAGGATGCAGATATTTCCGGAAGTAAACTGGAAATTTTTCTTACCAGTTTTATTTTTGACGTCTGTTTATTTGCGAAATACATTTTAATACATTCTAGTAATATAATTGACATGTTAACATCCTCTTCAAATTCAAATGAAAATTAATGTATGCTCATTAAAGCTGAAGTTTCGAAGTAGAACCATTTTGTATAACACGTGGTGTGTCTGCATCTTTTCATGAGTGAGAGCAATGGACAGGAGGATTCAAAGTCCACTATTCTATTTTCCCTACAGAGGAGAAAGAAAACTCCGTTTTAAAAGTAAAGCTCAAGAAACATTTTTACTTAGTTACCATTCTCTATATATAGTATATTCAGTACGTTGTACTCCTGTGTCGGAAGTCAGGTTTCGAATCCTGGTGAAGGCGAAAATGAGATCGAGTAAACTGGAGTAATACTGGCTTATTAATAAAAACAAGCCAGGCACAGAAAACGAAGTGTAAGCGTGTCCTCAACGAAGCTAAGTCGCTATTTGCTGCTCGAATGAAGGAACGTATTGCATCTCGCAAATTCGGCTCCAAGGATTATTGGCATCTCTGCAAGAGCGTACTAAACAGGAAAGGTATGAAGCTATTTCTTCCCCACCCAGCTATGGGTAAATAGAAGGACATACTGGGTCCTATAGCCTTGGGCGGCAACCGGTCTAGGAGAAGGACAACTCTGAATTAAAAACCTGAGAGCCTAGTGTACGGATCGAGGGCGGCACACTTCATTACTCCGTGGTCTTCGACTGTCGGTCAATAGCTTGAAGAGGATCGCGAGGTAGAATTAAAGTCTGTTCATCTGCCCTCAGGTCCCCTGACGATTGAAGTAGTCGAGGGACTGATGATGATGATGATGATGATTGTTAATATATATATATATATTAACAATCATCATCATCATCATCATACAGTCAGACATGTCGCTACGACAGAGGTGGAAGAAGTGGTTCCTATGGGCAATGGCGGCTGAGCAAGCAGCAGAGAACCAAGGGGAGGAGCGTGATTTGACCTTAAATTTCCTTGAGGGGATGAAAACGTCGATTACAGCTTTGACCCAGGAGGAGACCTCAGAAGCGTAAAGACAACATCCCAAGGGACATCGCGGAGGAAATCACGGAACGAGTCGCAGTCAGCGCGTTGATAGCAGAACGATGTTCTAGAGGTAGGAGGTTCTTTGCAGGGGGTGGATTTGAAGGAGATGTTGACAGACACTACAGCATGATCGGAATTACCGAAAGGGCAGAGCTGCGAGGCGCTACAAGACTCGGGGATGGAGGTAAAACACAGATCCAGAAGAGAGGCCTTACCGTCCCGGTTGTAGGCAAAACGCGTGTGGAAGTCATCTATCTGCGTGAGGGATTGAGAAACTGAAAAATTAAGTGTTTGAATGCCTGCAAGGTCAGTAGTAGCATTCTTAAGCCACTTGGTATGATGGGCGTTAAAATCGCCAAACACTAATATGTGAGCAAACGGATGGAGAGAGAGAGCCTCGTCTATACTGTCAGAAATGACGTCGATTATTCCGCAGTCTTGAGAGGATGGAGAGCGATAAAGGAAGAAGAGATAGCTTACGGCATTGGGAAGAGATAGCCGGAGACACAAGTACGAATAGTCTGACGATTCGAGAGACAACTGTCTAGCCAGTGGGAGATGGTCCTTGACGTAAACACCAAGGCTAGGCATGTGGGTTTGAGAGTCTTTTCTAAAGAGAGGGAGGTAGCCGGGGACCGAGAGATCAGAGGAGGGGATAGACGGGTCAAGGTTGGTCTCACACAGAGCCAGAATATCCGGGCAGTTTGCAGTGAGGAAGGATTCCACGCTGCAGAAATTGGTTCTAATGCCACGGATGTTGAAGAATGAAATGTTGAAGGGTTTGGGTGATTTTTGAAGGGCTGGTTTAGGTTTACTTTTTCGATCTTTGTAAGTCATCATGTGGAATTCTGGTTGGAAGATGAGAAGGCCTGAAGTAAAAGGAGCAGACGGTTATCGGCCGTGACGTTGGCAATGCCTCATGTGGCCTCAAGGTTGCCCACCGGAAGTGACTGTCTGTAGTGCCATGCGCGACATGGCACTACAGACATCCAGGTATTATACAACTGTTGATCAGTGCTACCAGTGAGGATAATATACATATATATATATATATATATATATATATATATATATATATATATATATATATATATATATATATCGGGTGTAACAAAAATTGTCCAAATCGTGTTACAGCATAATAGTCAATCTCATAAAATGTTTAATATCTAAAAGCCATTAAACTAACTGAGTTTGTTTTTTCCAGGTTTTCAGATAAGACATTTAGCCATCTTGATACCATTTGTCATAAGAATCACTGAAAAACCCTTTGAGTTATTCAGCGAGAAAGAGAACAGGTTAAAATCGTTTTGTGTCAGCCCCACTGTCTTCTCAACTGAGCAATGGCGGGAGGAAAAATAATTTAGACCTTTAGTAATGGTACCAAGATTCATACTCTGGCTTCCCATCTTCAAAGTCCATTCAAGAACCATCAAGAGAACGGTGAATAAGTTTAAAAATAAGTAAAAAGTAGTGAGGAAAATTTGGATCAGGAGGTCACAACAGGAAGAGGGATCATCATTTCAACTGAGAGCTAAAGAAATCAATTAGAAAAGATCCAACTCAATCCATAAGATTTTGGCACATGAGACAGAAGTTTTACCTATGATAACCCAAAGAGCAATGAAAAAAGACTTGGAAATTAAATCGTATGTGAAACTTGTGAAGCACCTTGTTACTTCAGAATAGAAAGTTACAAGGTTATAGAGGCCAAAGATAACCTTGAATAAGTTGGAAAATGATCCTGAAATCATATATATATATATATGAACTTTATTTCAATCCTTCATGAGCTTCCGATCCTTAGCTATGATTAATGATAAACATGTCATTTTCGTTTATGATCGATTTCATCACGATTCTTCTGTTAAGCTTGGAGAGTAATTATACATTCTTATTCCTCAAAGTAGAGTCCAATAGTGTTACGCAAACCTCAGAGAATTCCAGTAAGATATCTTTAATCATTTCTACATACAGCGGTTCAACGCTTAATCTAACAATTGGGAAATTTTGCAGTTACACGATTTGGACAATTTTGCTGTTACACCCGGTATATATATATATATATATACAGCCCCCCATATATATATATATATATATATATATATATATATATATATATATATATATATATATTAGTGAATACATATAATATCTCACGTTGATAGCCCAACTCTGAGTTTCACTGACCGTTAAACGGTGCAAAATTCGCGTTCTCGTGGAGTTGATTTAAAATTGTGCCTTATATTATTGTTATCTATAATATTTAAATTAATTATTTATTATTTATATCGATGAAAGTCTTAAGACTGGGAATTAAAAAAAAAATCATTTTAAAAAGTCTGAGTTTACGTAAACGTGCTATGTATCAAGGGAGATTACTCCCTTTTTTGTTTAAAAACCATCGTTCGTGTTAATATAAATAATAGGTGCTTATTAAAGTATATTACTAAAGTTATGCTTAATGGGATAAACTTAGCTCTCAAGATATTAAGTTCATTATAAGTTAGTGCGATATATATAATGCATTTTAAGCTTAGCCTTATACTTACAGAGGTGGAATTATATATACATACGTAGTAAAATAATTACGTACGATACGATCTATAGAATTATATATGTGTATATTATAGATATATAAAAATGCTATTAATGACTGGTGCTATGAATATTAATGGTCGCTATATATTATATTGATATTCGTAAAATCTATTTCAAAATTTATTTTAATTGGCTCAAATTACTTGAGCAGATGTTTACTTTTGTGTCTAGATGTAGCAATCAATTAACTTCTTTTGTTCAGTAAGTTAAGGCTATTTTAGTGTTTAAAGATAATAAATTTTTCTAAAAGACATAAGTTACAGTTGTGATCCTTTCCATAGTACGGTTTAGCTTTCGTGCTTATCTCCCAGCTAATGACTAGGTTCTTATGATTGCTTTTTAATCGCCAAAAATACTTAGAGGGTGTTGCACAGTTTTTATATTTAATATTGTTTAGGTTCATTTGGTGATGGTAAAAACGCAATTCTCAGTTGTTCTCGGTGGAACCAAACTAGTATTTAACATCGTCGTCTGAATTGATCCTAGCTCTGTAGATTATGCCTTCAGTCATGCACCGGTCATTTAGTAGGCAGGTTACGTTTTTACGGCAGTTGCATTGACTTTTACTAAAATTATTATTTAGTATTTTGTTTGTGTGATTGATTAATATATTATTGTTATGTTGGGATATATAGTTATCGATGTTTTTAGTACATCTGTAGCTTACCTTAACATTATTTTTGTTTAAAATCTTTTTAGCGCTGGAGAATAAAATTGAATTATTTAGTATTTTGTTACTGTTGTTAAAGTGGGTTGAACCATATGATGGTACATTTAAAACAATTGATTAATATCGGATTATTGTTTATGTTGGGATATATAGTTCGCCTTTTGATGTTTTTAGTACATCTGTGTTTGTAGACAGACAGGACCAGCAGGAGCAAGTTGAGTTGGCAAAACACAAATAAAAGAGAAAAATAAACTCACGAGAAAAAAAAGATAACATTATTTTTGTTTAAAATCTTTTTCCCAACCCGCTCTGTGGACTGGAGAATGACTAAAGTGTGATGTCGGTGTGGTTTTGGTTTAAATTTCTCTTCGAACGTCGACTTAGGCTGGAAGTTCTCTTGTCTTCGACTGGGCTGGAAGGATCTCTTGCCGCAACTCAGCCGCAACTCTCTGTCGTAGTGATCTCTTCTCGCTGCCGTCCGGGGTTGAACTCATGTCTTCGACTTGGGTGGAAGGATTTTCTTGTCTGAATTCTCTTGCAAAGGGGCGGTTTGAACCATCAATGATGGTACTTTTATTGATTTAAAAAAAGTCGCATTATTTTTGATTTCCCATTAATTGTTTTCATATATATATATATATATATGACCGTTTTTCGACCAATGGTTCCTGATATATATACCGTTTCCGACCAATTGTTATTATATCCTTTCTCCTCCTTTATATATCGTTCTTGTTTTTTAAAAAAACCGGACGTACGAAAAATGATAATCTTGGCTTTTTCTCACCTGGGTTTTGTCAACACCAAGCTAATTGGACTTCAGGAAAGAATTTCATGTTGAGACAATCGTTTTTCACCTCTTGTTTTTTTGTCAGACCCGGCAGTCAGAAAATCTTAATTTATCTGAATTGAAAAAGCTCGTCAATGTTGGGGTTCTAATTTTTAACAGGTCAGAATTCAAGTTCCATCACTCCCCTCAACCCAAAAAACACTTTTTTCTCTGATTAAGATTTCGTTTTCATTGTTTAAAATTTCCTTTATCCAAATTGATAAGGTGTCTTTGACTAGATGCTTTGACCGATATCTGGTTTTCATCAAGCGGCCCGTTTTGATATATGTCTTTTCCCTTTCTTTCTTTTATTATTTCTAATACAATTGTCTTTAAAAATCTCTGATACGTGTTTTGAGACCGCTTTTTTTATTTCTCGACCTCTCTCTTTCCCCTTCCTTCTTTCGTCCAAGTACAATCTTAGTGAATTAAATATATTTTCCGTTTTAAAAAATCAACAAGTTTAAAACCGAGTAAGAAAAATTAAATATATTTGTATCTAATAATATATATATATATATATATATATATATATATATATATATATATATATAACCGACATGAGGTCAACACCAAGTGGTGAATTTTGTTTCATGTTGAAATTGAAATAAAGCTTCATAGATTGCATTCAAGCATGAAACAGACTAATATTGCTTTTAATTGGTGTGTGTGTGTGTGTGTGTGTGTGTGTGTGTGTGTGTGTGTGTGTTTTGTTCCTCAGGATTGTCTCCTGAACAATGTTTTTCTTTTTACCCCCCTCTTAACAGCTGTCAATGATATCTATGAATAAATTAATGATAACAAACTCGTTCTCAGCAATTCCTTTATAATTTTCCTCGCACTAGGAAGAGCATTCAAGAGTTGTGAATATATTAAAATTAATTTAAACAACTTCTGCCTCTACGATTTATCTTTTCTGAAATGCATAAAGAATGGCGGGTGATATTTATCTCCGTCTCCATGCCCAATCTTTTCTTATTTACGACTTTTTTTCGCAAAACTTCAGTTTATTTATTAGATTTACAGTGCGTCTCTGTTGTGAGTTGGTTAATATGTATATTTGGATGCTTCTGTATAGTAGAAACCAGACGATAATCTATTTTGAAACTCGCTTCAGGTAACTGTTTGTAAATGCGTGTGAATTTTTTACAAGAGTGCGCTGAAAACTTCATAGGCTGACTACGAAGGAGTGATGCTAGAGCTGTTACCTTTTTGCATGCATTAATTTCAAATCTTCTTCTTAAGAAATGCTTTTGTTTCTCTCCAAGTAAACTGACATCTGACTGTTCAAAGAAGACTTCAAAAGTAACTAATGGCGACTTGTCTTGAAAATGGACAAAAGGTGGTATCGTAGCATTATCAAAGACTTGCAGAAAAAGGTTTAGACCCCAAGGAGATTTGTGCTGACATGGTTGCTACATTAAGGGATGACGCCTTTCCAACAGTGCAAAAGTGGGTAGCGGAATTTAGGAGGGGAAAGAAGTGTCTTAAAGATGACCCAAGGTCAGAACATCTTGCAAATGTCCCCCCACCCCGAGGAAAATATCGATCGTGTTCACCACAGGGTGATGAATGACAGGCACTTGATTATAAATCAAATCGCTAATGCTATTTCTTCTTATTATTATCTGGGAAAATTGGTCGGAAGCACACACACACACACACACACACACACACACACACACACACACACACACACACACACACACACACACACACACACACAAAAATTTAAGTACAAATCCAATGGGCAAAACAGTGGTACAAAGTTCAATAGGCAAATCAATTCCACAAATTCTGGCTATCACCGTTCCTCAGTATAAGGTATGCAACTCCTTTCACCAAAAAACTAGTCTCTCTTTGAATGAGCGTATCGTATTTTTATGCACCTGACCAGCCACCGCTTAGCCAATGAGCGCCCAGAACCAGCCAATAAAAAGTGTTGCTTGATTCACCTTCAGTCCGAAGCTCGTCAATTCGCAGTCTCCAAACTCCATTGCAAAACAGACACGCGACTCTGGGCCTTTTGGGTCGCAGAAGTAAGTCTCTGCTGCACTCCCCACTGATCCCCTGATCACAGCTGACACATCACGGGGCAGGTTTCTTCTCTCGGGTACTACTTCGAAGAGGAACAACGCATGTCTCGTTTTCAGACAAACTACCGCCTGGAGGGTCATTGGGTGCTCCCTGAACTGCTGGTATCGGAGGAATCGCCTGGCGAACTCGATTCTAAGTGCACGAATCGTCCAATCTCTTCGGTCTCACTATCGGGGTATGATGATGTATGAGGGCGTAAATTCTTCACGTGACGCGGCACTCCATCAATCCGCACCGACTGCAGACTGATCACTCGGGTTACGCGGCCCGTTTTGATTTTGGTCGTGCATCTACCGTGTGGAGTCTAGACGGCGCCCCCTTCTTTGTATGCCCCTTGAATGTTTTGTGGTTCAAGTGAGGGTGTGGCATCGATGTTTCGTACCTGGATGTGGTACCTATGCAGCCGGTGCTGTGGAAGAAGAAAGGCTGTCCTGGGAGTGACATTTTGCTAGTAGACCGGCTCTGGCACTAAACATTGCTTTCTGGCTGCATGGTCTTGATTCTTCTATGGCTGTATTCGACGATCCCATTCCCGGTCGGTGCATGGACAGATCGGAATCTCAAGTTCACTCCCAGCTACTTAAAAAGTTGTTAAAGTGCTTACAAGTGAACACAGTAAGTGTTCACTTGTAAGCCGCCTACTGAAATATTGACTGATGTCAATATTTCAGTCGGCGGGCCTCGCTCGTAGAAAATTGCCACTTGGGTAATGCAGTCTGCGCGGTTTAGACAGGATTTCACCAGTGTCACATCTATCGTCAAGGCGTATTCCTGCGCCAATGCTCGCAATATCTGTAAGCGCCGCATTACCAGCATTTCACCGCCCGCCCTTATGTTCACTCGTGCCTTCCCAGTCGATGCCGAATCCGTAACCAAATGTCACACCGACGCCCACCATTGAAGGGCCAGATTTACGTCTTTTATTGCTGCATCGAGCACAGATAGATTGATATTCTTGGCATCTTCTTTCGGACGCAACCAACAAGCATCCTCCACGATGGTTCGATTCACTTCTAGTGCCACTCCTGTGGCCAAAGAACTTGCGTTTATCCAGACCTTCATCTCACTGCCGTACCAGTCTCCTCTCACAGGATCCATCTCACGTACTTTGGCCACTGTTTCCGTTAGCATGCATCGGAAGGAGACATTCTTGACCTCATTATCCCATCCGTTGTTCACTGCGCTTGTCTGCCGCTTCATGAGTGCAGTCGCCACTCTGAGCCATCCACACACAGGGAAATGACCCACAAGTTTCCCGCATTTTCAACGGAAGATGCCGTTCTCCCCACTCCCAGATTTGCAGGCCCAGGACTTTGGCTCCGTCTTCCAATCGCTCTGGATCCTTACAGGCGAGAGCGTAATCGAATAAGTGCTGCCGCAGGTGCTGCAGAAACCAGTTTTTCATTGATGAAAATGTCGTCGATATATATCGACGTGGCACTCTTAATCGCCTGATTCATTACTGCGTCGATGACAGCTCTCATGATGAGCGGCGCTACATTTAATCCGAAACCCAATCTTTTAAGGCAAAATCCCTGAGTCTTGAAAACCACTGTCTGAAAGTGCCATAACGCCTTATCAACGTGGATTTGCAAGTAGGCCTTTCTTAGGCTCAAGAACGATACACCGGTTTCTTGTCGTCGCCATTCTCTAAGCTTCTGCGTGAACACATCCACATGAGCTGTGAATGTCTCCACAAATTCATTCAATTCACGATAGTCGAGCAACGATCGGAGATTCTGCTTGTGTTCTTGTACAATCTCCATCAAGGGAATCAAACACATCTGTGGGCCAAGCTCTTTTTCGGGATATGACAGCAGCCATCCATTGCACTGCCACAATAGGAGCTCTTTCTCGTACGCATCCTGAGCATGATCGAGAACTGTGTATTCTGGCACTTTATTTTTCAGCTCACCGGTTGCATGAACACTCACTCACTTCCACGAGGCGGTCCACGCCTTATTATGTTGGTAAAATGTCACGCTGAAGTCAGGCTCGTCGATCGTGTACAAAGCTGTCGTTATTTCAATCTTTACGAGTGTGAGACATCGACGTTGTATGAAACTTGAACGATTCCTTCAGTAAAAGCTTCAATCAGCTAATAGGAGCAGATAGATTCGCCTATCGCCCGATTTACACGCCTCTCCAGTCTTTTGAAGAGGCGTAGAGTTTTTTTTTTCTCTTGTTTAGGATTGGGTTACCGATTTCTTCTAAAGTCTTTTCATTGTCAATCACTTCAAGTAGTTCCTTGTGTCATAGTGGTATTATCGAACTGTTTGCGGTGAGTTGATTAAAGAAAAAAAAAGAACATTAATTGAAAGGATTACATCTAACAATCTTTGGAAAATGGCCGGAACTGAAGAAAAAAAAAGTAGAAAAATCTTAAACAAAGAACATTCGTTGGTCACACACACACACACACACACGCGCGAGCGCGTACGTAGTCTTTTATTATTACTCCCAAGAAGGATTCTTTTAAAATTTTCTCAAAAAAATTCTCTATATACTATCACTGTAAATGTATGGCATCATATCAGCAAGATATACTGTCAAATTGCTACAGAAATGTAATTGATTTTTTGCCTTTTTCCTTGTCTACGAATTATCTGGAATCAATGTTTGATTCATTTCAAGATAAAGAAAGCTCAGAACTTGTAAAATAATTAAAAACATCAAAATCTTCGCTTGCATATGATTAACGTTAGTTTATGAACGTCTGTCAAATCACATTCACTAACAGCAGCCATAATTTGTTTTTATTCATTTCACGCCAAGTAAGGCAGCAAAGCCACTAAGTCGCGGGTGGTTACTAAGTATGTATTAAGGAACGAGAACGATAAAAGAACAAAAATTAAGAAGACGGAAGATAACGATTGACATTGTATTTAAATTTCAAACCTGACTCGAAAGTAAAAAGCCGAAAGAGATTTCATCAAGCGAGAAATACAAGAAAAGAAACTGCTAACATAGAACTTACGGTTACATCGAGCCATTTCAAATGTAAAATCATGAGACCATGAGTCGCCCTTTATGAAAATGTAAAACGAAGTAGAAAAAATTAAATTTAAATACTTCAAAATAATCAAATTTCTTTCATTACAGAACCTGTAAAGTACTCAAATATGATTTTTACAGGCCTTGTCAATATGTGGGGGTTCATGGGGTGTATCTTTGCAGCGAAGTGATCGACCTTGCGTTACTCAAGTTACTTTGGTGCAGAACTGTACTGACCTATGGCTTACACCCAACTTTGATAAAAGGCTCCAAGAAGTCGCTGGGTAAACAGTGTGAGGTTAGTCGGAAGGGTTTCCCGACCTGACCGATAAAGGAGAACGCCTCTTCCTAAACCACCTGTGCCAAACGGTCATCGACGTAGGAGCTACGCCTCAGAGGTCAACGGCTTTACCAGTGGGTGGAGTAACTTCTGAGAGGATGGAAAGGGTCACCTTAACATCCCCGATGCAAAAGGAACCGGCATGCCATTGCACTATTTTGCCCTGAATTTCATCATGAACGACAATTACAACTAATGGGAGTGGTGATGACAGCGGCGAAAAATGCGCTAACTGAATAAATGGTAATGATGATGCCAATATGTGACATAAAACTGACGCAATATCTCGTCAGCCGCGATAGCATAAAGAAATTTCTCACGTGTTATTTAGTCAGCTGGTTCCAAGTGCTTAACAAACGTGCAAGAACGTCTGGTTCATCATTTACGTCAGTTGTTAATCATTAAGCAGTTTAAAGAGTTAACTATTTCCTTTTAATTACAAGCCTCATCCATTCCCAGTTGTCATCACATCTTGAATGCTAATCATTGTTTACTCTCATAAGATTTCTTCTGTACGCCTTTTCCTGTTTGGATTAACTGTAAGGGTCCTTCTCGATCTCAAAAGTGTATATATCAAATATAAAAAAAAAAGATTCTCCTCAATTAAAGGAGATGAGCGTTGGTAGTATGAAAGTATTTGGGTGCCATGTTTTAGCTTTTGAAATAAACTTCGAAGGTGGTAAATGGAGCCTCATAGAACGCTTCTTGTTTAAATTCAATATATGAAGCCAGAAAAGAATTTCGCTGTATATATGTGTGTGTATGTGTGCGTGTGTGTCCCTTTCTACATAACAGGAATTTTATCCTTATTAACTTTTGATATCGTGTTTTATATATATATATATATATATAGATATATATATTAGGAGATTACACCGAAAACATATAATATCCTAAAATAAATAATATCGTTCTACTCTGTATTGAGCCCTCTTTTAAATTAAATGTTACGAACGTTGGAATTGTACTCGTTCTCATCGTACCTGCTGTCGATATATATATATATATATATATATATATATATATATATATATATATATATATATATATATATATATGTGTGTGTGTGTGCGTAAAAAAATTAGGAGATGGTATAATAAAGCTGGACTCTCTTTCTTAGTATAATAAAGTAAATACCCAAAGGAACAGAGTCCAGGTTATCTAGAAATTCCTCTAGTAAAATTATTTTCGCGGATAAAAAGAAAGAAAGGATTTTAAAAGAAAAGGGGCATAAAACCAAACTGGAATTTAAATCTCAAATAAAACAACAAATGAAGAACAATTTGAGGAAAAGAAAAATATTATTTGGTTTAACCCCACTTTTAATTTAGAGGTCAAATGTAAAATAGGGAAAATATTTTTCGAATTACTTTATAAACAATTCCTTCAAAATTCCAAATTACATAAAATATTTAACAAAAACAAAATTAAATTAAGCTATAGCTGTACTAGTAATTTAGAAACCACAATAAAAAGACAAAACGCCAGAAATGTCAAAACTAACGTGCAGCAAAACATCGTTAACAGTGAAATATGCAATTTAGAAATATATGTAGATGCCCATTAGATGGAGTTGGCTAAACTGAAGCAGTAATTTACAAAGCAGAAGTAATGGTTACAAATGACCAGAAAAAATATACATAGGGTAACTTTAGGAACAGGTGGCATACTCACAAGTCATCTTTTAAGCTAGAAAATGTTAGGAAATTAAAAGAAAAAAAATTAAAAAATCTGATTGCAAACTGGAAAATTATTAAAAAAAAATTGCAACAATCATAGAAACATTTGCAAACATTGTCAACAAGAAAAATTAGCTATAATAACATTTCCAGACCAAAAACTTTTGAATAAGAGATCGGAGATTATGTCCCATTGTATACATACTAAAAAGTTCCTTTTGAGTTCATACGAAGTGGGATGAAAAGAATGTATGTATATTTCATTTAATCCCCCACCAATGCATTTTCAATACACTTGCTTTTCCCCTCCTCCTCCCCCTCTTGACCTTATACCACACTTCACGTCATGCACTTATTCATTTATTTATTTTTTTTTTTACAAAATATAGCGTTCATAAATTTTTGAAAAATATAAAGCGTTAGGAAATGAATTGATCGAAATCTCCTGAAGATACAGAAAAGTTGAAACTGAGGTAGCGGAATCGATTGATTTACTAATTTATAAAAATTCTAAAAGCTCTACATGTTAAAGTTTTATCATATAATATGTGTATTGAGCACTTTTAATACTACTGTTTCCTGGTATAATTCAACTCTGAACATTATTTATTTTTTATATATATATATATATATATATATATATATATATATATAGATAGATAATATTAGTGGAAAATATACACATATGCAAAATATATATAAAAAAATTCCCATACATGTATATTTTCAGAAAAAAATTTTCCAAGAGGAAGGATCCAGGTAGAACTCAATGTCTAGGACAGAGTAAGGATATAATAAAAAGGCTTAAACACTAATATTCCATGGTCATAATTTATTCCATTGGAATCGTAAATACGTAAATCGTAAATCGTAAAAGGATTTGGATCGTATTTACGATTTACGATCGTAAAAGGATTTGGATCGTATTTACGATTCCAATGGAATAAATTATGACCATGGAATATTAGTGTTTAAGCCTTTTTATTATATATATATATATATGAATATATATATAGATATATATATATATATGTTTATGTGTGTGTGCGCGCGCGCGCGCGCGTGTGTGTGTGTAAATTACTACAATCTTCCGTCGTTTTTGATGTTCGAGGGTCAAGCAACACAGTCCCTAGAACAGAACAACCAGACTACTTGCACATATAATTTGATTATAGTGGTAATAGCTTATGCAGAACCAACCACACGGTGCCTGTAGGATGTGGAACAGTATCTGAACAAAAGTGAAAATAATGGAACAAATTGGTAAAGCTTTTCACAGACAACGCGTTTCACCTCCGTGTGTTAGATAGACGTCTTCAGGTCAGAATGAAAAACACATGCTCATATAGTCTTTTTCAATGAACCTATATCGGCGAAACATCTAGTAATCTAAAAAAAGATTATTATTATTATTATTATTATTATTATTATTATTATTATTCATATGTATGAAGTTGAGTCATAAATAATCTCCACTTTTGTTTTATCAACTTTATTCTTCTAAAAAATAAAGTACAGTTTTATTTTATTCAATTATGTATCCATCATTATTTTCAGTGGCTTGTTGCCACTTATCAGACAACTTTTCGATAAATTTTGAGTAAAATTCCGCTGATTTGAAAAAGGTTTGACGAACTCTTGAATTAGGTTTTCATTAGAGAAAGATTTCCCCATCAAAGTACTTTGCTGCGATTGAAAAAGGGAATAATTGGTTGATACAAGTTAAGGTAAATATGGCGGGTGGGTTGGAACAGACGAACCGAATTCTAAGTTTTTTTTCTGTATTATTCTTGCTGTATGTGATCTTGCGTTGTCAGAGAAGAGAAAAACATTTTTCCTATTGCCAAGCGCATGGCATTTTTCTTCTAAATGGACACGTTGCAGCTGCTGGGCGTATATATGTGCATTTAGTGTTTCAGTTGCTTTATAAAAAATCTAAATGTAAAATACCCTGACGAACCTGTCACACACACAACATTACCTTTCTCCCATAGAGTTCTGTGAAGATTTATCTTTGTGTGTCCACAGCCTTGTACGCGGAGTCTTGTCATATGTTAGTGTACTCCAAAATTATCCTTAACTGCCATCTATGATGCGTAGTTAGGATGATACATTCGTCATTACAATTGGTTCTCAAAAAACGGAAATTGCATATGGCTCAACCTAATATATAATATATATATATATATATATATATATATATATATATATATATATATATATATATAAAGATTTTTTCGAATGTGCAGGCTGATAGACGTAATACACAATGATAAATAAAAATGGGGTGGGTATTTCAAATATGAAGTACCCACTATATTAACGATTGAAGTCATATATATTACCTTACATTCAGACCATGGTAGCAGGACCAGCCTATCCAACTAGCAGGCTTAGTAACTTAATAGACACAATACTACAACTATTTAATAAGTAGATTAAAAGCTACCCCAGGGACGATATTCACTTCCTTAGCTCCATACCACGAAGAGTAGATCCGGGAACACTTATGGCAACTTTTGACATGAGTAGCGTATATAGCAACATACCCCATGAATTAGGTAAACAGGCAATCTCATTTTGGATTGAAAAACATCCAGAAATACTACATCCCGGATTAGCTAAAGAATTCATTATTGATAGTATAGATCTAATTCTAAACAATAACACCTTCGAATTTAACAACAAAAACTATATCCAAACCCTAGGTATCGCAATGGGAACGAAAATGTCACCAACATATGCCACCCTAACATTAGCTTACCTAGAGAAAAACTTATATGAAAAGATAGAATAAATATATAGGGAAAATATAAAAACCCATTTCACTAAATCTTGGAAACGATACTTAGATGGTTGCTTTATTTTCTGGAAATCTTCATAGTGCAATATTAACCGATTCCACACTCTATTTCAGAACGTACACCCAAAAATCAATTTCACCCAAGAATATAATTTTAACGAATTACCATTTTTAGGTATACTCATTAGAAATAGAAACAACCACATAATCAGATATCTACCACAAACCTACAGATACCCCAAAATATGTCCATTTCAAGGGCCATTACCCCAAAACCCATCCCGTATTCTCTAGCAGGTAGGGTTTGCACTATAGTGTTTGATAAAAACTTCCAAAATATCCCACCTAGAAGAACTACATAGAAATCTAAAAAACGAGGTAACCCTACAACACTTATAAACAAAGGTTTTGAACTAGCAAAAAAATTAACCTAGGTGAACTACGAAATCCAAAGAAACGTAACGTCGAACAAACTCTGGCATATTTCTCAACATACAACAAGAACAATCCAGAACTATTTACAGAAATTACAAAAAATCTAGACCTACTTAAGAATGACACACTGAAAAATATACTAAAAACAACAAAAATAATTAAAATCAAACGCCAATCTAAAAAACCTGACTCATATTAACATCATCCAAATTTAACCAAGACACAATACTTGTCACAAAATGCAACAAAAAAGATGTGGGATTTGTGATATCATTATAGAAGGAACCCCACAAAAACATTCATAATAATTAAAAATTTAAACTGCAACTCCAAAAATGTTTTATGCACTCAAATGCACAAAATGCAAGAAGTCATATATAGGCATCAGCCAAGCACTTAACAACAGTTTCCTTTCACAAAAGGAATTAAGAAAAGCTAATTCTCTTCTACTCAGTTTCGTATCCGAAACGAAATATTTCTAAAGAATTCATGGAATTATTTTTAATCCGACATTATTATTAATCACACACACATAGATAGAGGGTGCGATGGATAAATTGGCGTCTAAATTACGCAATAATTAAAATAACACTGACACTTTAATTTAACAGTTATATTTACCAAAATTACACGAAAATATCTTGAAATAATAAGGAGTAAACGTATTCAATAAAATCGCCATTAGCTTCAACACCGACCCCGTGACGACTTCGAAATTTTCTGCGTCTCTTCTGGAAGGTTTTAGTGAATGCTGCCAAAATCCTTACCTTCAGTTCATCTTTGGTGTTACAAGGAGTTTTTCTGGTCTTTTACTCAACTGCGCCCCATACATAATAATCAGATGGGTTGCAGTCTGGAGAGTTAGGTAGCCAGATGTAAGGGGTGATGCGGTCGTAGAAATTGTCTGACAACCATGGCTGGTATATATATATTATTTTACTAAGGTTTAGCCAATACAAGGCCCAAGAGCCACACAAGGTAGAGTGTTAATCTGTGGTGTTATATGAGCATAAGAAAAGGCAAGAAGTGAAATTATCGGTGCTATGCAGGAAAAATAACGTCAAGATTTTATTAGTGAATAACATGCTTGAATGTCCGAGAAATTTTCATAGAAAATATTCGTCCTCCGACAGGATTCGAACCTTTATACCATATATAGCTTGACGTGCTTTTCACCGATTTCGCCACAGAGGATCGATCGGTTAGCAAGGTCGAATTTACTGCTTTTAAACTTCAATCATTCAGGCCGGTAAATGTTATTTAATACTGTTTACTAGGATCAAAGTGTAGTATCTGCGCTTTGTGAGCTGCCGAGTCGGTGTCTGTCGAACTCTCTGCTTGCAGAAAGGAACTTTTAGACGAAGCTCCGCCGAAGGTGGGGTTTCGTTCGGGGAGGTTGACGGAACTAGCCTGCTTGGACGGGTTTAGATGGGTTTTATTTTTGGATGGGCCTACGGCTCAGACATACCCACATAAAAAAAGGCCTTGTGCCACATTCGATCCCCGTGGGTGGATTGATAAATACCATCTATAAAAAGAATACCCGCCCGGCCGGTGGCTGGGATCAAAGTGTAGTATCTGCGCTTTGTGGGCTGCCGGGTCGGTGTCTGTCGAACTCTGCTTGTAGAGAGGAAACGGACGAAGCTCCGCCGAAGGGTGGGGTTTCGTTATAGGGGAGGTTGACGGAACTAACCTTTGGACGGGTTTAGATGGGTTTTATTTTTGGCTGGGCCTACGGCTCCAGACATATCCACATTAAAAAGGCCTTGTGCCACATTCGATCCCCGTGGGTGGATTGATAAATACCATCTATAAAAAAGAATACCCGCTCGGCCGGTGGCTGGGATCAAAGTGTAGTATCTGCGATTTTGGGCTGCCGGGTCGGTGTGTCGTCGAACTCTCTGCTTGCAGAGGAACCCGGACGAAGCTCCGCCGAAGGGTGGGGTTTCGTTCGGGGAGGTTGACAGAACTAGCCTGGCGGACGGGTTTAGATGGGTTTTATTTTTGGCTGGGCCTACAGGCTCAGACATATCCATTAAAAAGGCCTTGTGCCACATTCGATCCCCGTGGGTGGATTGATAAATACCATCTATAAAAGAATACCCGCTCGGCAAAACAACTAAGATCAAAGTGTAGTATCTAATTTTTTGGGCTGCAGGGTCGGTGTCTGTCGAACTCTCTGCTTGCAGAGAGGAACCCGGACGAAGCTCCGCCGAAGGTGGGGTTTCGTTCGGGGAGGTTGACGGAACTAGCCTGCTTGGACGGGTTTAGATATTTTTTTTTTGGATGGGCCCTACGGCTCAGACATACCCACATTAAAAAAGGCCTTGTGCCACATTCGGTCCCCGTGGGTGGATTGATAAATACCATCTATAAAAAGAATATTAAACATAAAAATGTCTTAAAATAATTGTCGGACTTTGTCCATTTCATAATAATATATATATATATATATATATATAGCTTGTACAATTCCAGATAGGCGTCCTCCTCCGTAGTTCCAGTTTTTAAGAACTCTGGAGAACCTTTTGACCCCTCTAAGTATCCCCCTATTAGTATCCTACCTCTTTACGACAAAGTATTCGAGACTTTAATCAATGCTGAATTAGGAAAGCATTTTATCCCTCACGATCTAACTCTCTGAAAAACAATATGGCTTCCGTTTTGTCAGGTCTACCGCTGATGTACTAACGGTCATCACTGAATATGTATATCAAGCTCTTGATAATAACGTCGAAGCTCGAGCTGTGGCTCTAGGTATGGCATTGGACTGGGTTTGGCACGCTGGTCTTGTACGTAAGCTTCAGGGCTGCGGTATTACAAGACGTTTCTTTGATTTAATCCAATCGTTCCTATCAAATCGTGAAATGAATGTTGTTTTGAACGGGTTCGCTTCCAGATCCTTTCACACGAACGCGGGTGCCCCTCAAGGCTCTATCCTGGGCCCTCCACTGTTTCTGATCTTCAATGCCCTTTCTGGTATCATGTTCCAAAGTAGGCATTTATGCTGATGACACTGCCATTTATTCCTGTTTCAATAGAAAATCCGTCAGAGTTGACAAAGTTAACCTGGCCGATACTTTTGAAAATGACCTCCAATCAGTGGTTAACTGGGGCAGGAAATGGCTCGTAAATTTTAATCCCTCCAAAACGAAACTGCTCTCATTTAACCACCATAGAGAAACTTTCCTTCCTGCCATCAGCAAGGCTGATGCTAGACTCATGGAAAACAGCACACTGCGCCTTCTTGGTCTCACGTTTTCAACTGATTTGAAGTGGAACGACGACATCGGATCAATAGCTTTTTGTTTTGCTTCGTTAGAGTCCATTTTGCATATTTACAAATCTACCATTCGTCCATTGAATACTGTTGTCATATCTGGTCAGGTGCTCCTGCTTCTCATCTCGAGGTTCTTGACAAAATCCAAAGAAGTATCTGCAATGTAATCTACCCTGTCCTAGCATCTCGACTTTCTCACAGACGTGACGTGGCTTCCCTCTATCTTTTCTATAAATATTTTCATGGCTACTTCTCCAATGAGCTTTTTTTCCTGGTGCCCCGACTACGTGAGTTTAAGCGTGCTACTAGATTGGCATCTAGGTCCCACCCTTTTACTATTGAATTAGGTAAATGTAACCGCCACTTCTACCTCAACAGTTTCTTTTCCCGCACTTCCCGCCTGTGGAACGCTCTTCCGTTTACTTGCTTCTCTGATAACTACAATCTTCAAAAATTGAAATGCAATGTCAATCGCCATCTTCTGTCTTCTTGAAGCCCGTTCAGCTTTTATACTTTCCTCATTCCCTTCTATACCCAGTCTTTTCTCTCGCTTTCACTGTCTGTAACCCCCTGCATATTAGTGGCATTCTCGCCTTGCTTGGGGTGAAATGATTAAAAAAAAAAGTTAGATTGACAATACAGTTACATTTGGGAAGTGGCAAGAATTACTTTACTCGGAGAATTGCCAAACAACTGTTACTTCGTAGTCTGTCAGACAGATTTTAATCAGTAAGATAGTCCGTGGGAAACGGAATTAATTGATTCTATTTTTTCCTATTTATATTGAAAGCCGTAATCCAAGTCAGCATAAACTAAGTGAACTTTTCTGTCTTAATCTTTTAATGCCAACATATAGTTTGTGTCATGCTTTTCTATATTCTTACTATCAGCAACGAACCGATTTCAAAGCCACGGGTTGTAATTTACCACTCGTTGGGAAATTTATAATTTTTTTATCTTCTTTTTGTTTAGAAATTCGGCAAAGTACAAAACGTAACAATTTTCTGTTTTCAGTTAGCGGTAAATGAGATTATTTAACTTAATGAAAGTGCGTCAGTCGTTTAGCTACCAAGGTCTAATACTCCATTTGAAAAAGCAAACACGAACCCGAGTGGCGTAACCCATTAGGGTCGGGCGGGCGCCATATCAACTGCAGTCTGACGGATCTCATTGTTTTTGAGGCTGGAGTTTTCTTATTTTGAAATTGCTTGTCACGCAATGCAAGATAGTTCTGCTTCTCCTGCGATTTAACCCTTAGATGGAGGAAGATGAAGTTATGCCTTTTCCAAGAGCATTAGTGTGAAGCAAACGAAATCATTTTAGAAGACGCGGGGGTAAAAATGTAGTCCATTTTAAGCATTTACTTGTCTCAGGAATAGGTAAATATTGATTATTTATATTTGAATTTATAAGCATTTACTTGGTTCTGGGATAAGGTAAATATTAGTCGTTTATATTTAAGTCTATAAACATTTACTTGGTTCAAGGAGACATACACGACGCTATACGTTGGGCGAGATGGGGAATTTCAATTCTCCACTTTTTTGCTGGAACTTCTCAGAAACAGGAGAACTAGAACTCTTTTTGCATTGCGTGGCAAGCAATTTAGAAACAATAAAACTCTAGCCTGAAAAACGATGAGATCCGTCAGACCCTAATGGGTTACGCCACTCAGGTTCGTGTTTGCTTCTTCAAACAGAAGACTAAATTTATCCTCCCGGTTTCGATATATATGACAATGTTATTGAGCTGAGCTTTATCATTTTTTTTTTAAATCAAACTCTCTCTTTATGTGCCGTGTTACCTCATGATATAGGCGATCATGGCTTTCTACAATTTTCGGTAGCTTGTAGCTCTAAATAAATTCTGTCTTTTCGTTATTTTTAAACCCACTGCCATTAATTTTTAAGATAAATCCTAAAAGTCCATTTTCAGTTTTTTACCGAATTATTATTATTATTTTTATTTTCTTTGATTTCTGGCGTTTACACATTTCTTTCCGGGTCCCGCCCAGGGACCTAAGGTTAGAAATGGCATCATGACACTTTCCACTGACAAAAAAAAAAAAAAGATAAAAAAAAAGATTAAATTACATAGATAAAGCCCTTCGTAAGGCGTGGGCTGTAATTTTTTGTATCTCCTTGAGGCATGGACTTCCAGGAATCCCTTCAATTAGTCTACTGCAATCTTTTCCAACCAGTCCTATTATTATTATTATTATTATTATTATTATTATTATTATTATTATTATTATTATTCAGGACGTTGGAGTTCTCTACTCTATATAAGTTTCATGGCTCTCTATTCTATATAAGTCTTATATGCGGAAGAAGAGGCTTTTATGATAGAATCAGATAAAGATAAAAATATAGAATCAGGAATCTTTAAAATTTACAATCCGGCTTTACTCTGTCTTCTCACTTATAATATCTGACTTAGTACCCACCTCACTATTTATTTTGTGGTACCTGTTTGGGAGAAGCACTTTTTTGTCGTTTATATTTCAATAGACGAGCATTTACATGCTAGGTGGCCCTTTTGGAGGAGTGGCTGTTACTCCTCGGCAATGCATACAGTCATCGTATTTTCGCTCCTGCCCACCAAGCAGCAGACAAGTTTAGTAAATAACGATAAAATCATGGATCTAAATATCACGAATCTTTTCTCTTGTAGTAAATAATCTTCCATAGCATGTCAAGCATTCATTAATAGAAGAGATTATACCATGTAACAATTAGTAATTACAGTGTAACCCGGATATAAGAGAGTTGTCGGGACCGGAGAAGAAGTCTCTTATATCCAGGTTTCTCTTATATCCAGGTTTGGTCTATTTTATATACATTAACACAGGCTCTAATTTGGGACCAGAGAAAATCTCTCTTACATCGGGGTTTCTCTAATATCCGGGTCTCTTATATCCGGGTTACACTGATATATATTTTTATATCATTTCAAAAATTCGTGCCGATTAGAAAATTAAAAACAATGAAAATTGCGCTCGAACTTTTGCAACGATTCAATATATACCATATATACTCGCGTATCATGCATCTCTCTCTCTTCCCCCTCTGTCTCTCTTTCTCTCTATATATATGTATATAAAGGTATCGCAATAGATTCGCTAAAAATGAGCATACTATGATGAAAAAAATGTTCCAAATAAATACAGTTTTATCATTAAAATCTTTGTTATTATTATGAGGAAAGACGAAAGAACGTTTTGATCATGAAATTATATATATTTTTGGTCCATTTTTAGGACGTTCGGAATTCTGGGTAAAAAAATATTGTTTTCTTGCGTCAGTGGAGGGGAACAAAGATTAGTATAGCAAATTTTAGTATCATTTTGTGTTGAAATACGCATTGAATTGAAAATTCATGCAAAAATCAATTAATTGCCGGATGTTAATGAAACTTATTCTCGAATGAATTAAATTATTTTAGAAATATTTCTTTTTCAGAAAATTTTGTTTAAAATATTTTTCACTAGCTAATGTTTTTAATTCACTTTAAAAATGAAACATCTTTCTTGAAGTTTTTATTTTAGTTTTAATTCCAATAGGTTAAATTTAATATATCCCAAATTAAAAAAAAAACTTCCAACATATAGACAATATGTCAACACAACATAATTCTCTTGATTAAAAAAAAAAATTTTCAAAAATGAAATATACTTTTACGAAACATTTGAGAAAAATTAGATGATTTTAAAGTTTAACTAATCAGAAGTTGGGCATTTTTAATGGCGTATTGATACATTTATCGACAGACTCATGTTTGGCTAATTTATGTAAGAGGGAGATAATTAAGAAAATTTCTTGATCACTACACTGTAAACGTCTTTTTATATAATATTTTTAATTACCCAGTTATCTTTTTTTTTTCCAATATTTTAAGCGTTCTAATATTTTATCGAATGTTAGCTACTTTGGCTTTATAGCATTACTTACGTAGATGCTTATCGAGGAATTCTTATAAAATTACGATTAAATTTTAAATTTAATGAAGTTACCGCTTTAATTTTTTGAGAGATGTTATGTATGGATGCCCATATTTAAAAAAATCGGCACGTTTATACGCAAACACATTCAACATTCTTGCTTCAACATATAACAAATTCAATATACTGGGGGTCGCTGAATAGGAGTAAGCTTTTCCATTTATAGTTAGTAAATACAGTTTATATTTAATAACAATATCTCTTAATCGCTACAAATCAATGCATAATTTTAAAAGATTAAAAGTTTATAAATTATTTAAATTAAAATTGCAAAAAAAAAAAATAAAACAATCCTTATACAAATTGATTTAAATTCTCCGAAGACTTCTTATAACATTAATCCCTACAAAATAATTACTCAAAATTTTATAAAATTGTTGGTAACAGATATATATATATATATATATATATATATATATATATATATATAATAGAATCTGTTACCATATATATATATATGGTAACAGATTATATATATATATATATATATATATATATATATGAATGAATAAAAAAAGAGACAAGATGAAAAACTGAGGGACTTTTGTCAAGGCAATGAATTTTGCACGTGTTTTTATACCAAAGCGAGGATGTCATTAGTTTATCAAGACTTTTAAATTTGAGAACGTTCATGAATGTTCAGTAGGTGATTGAAAGGTTAGTCAAAACAGACCCTTAAAGGAAGAAACGAGTCGGCTATGAATAGTTTTTCCTCTTGTCTCCTTTTATTCATTTTGTCCCTCTACAGATAGCGTCCATCTGAAAATAATTTACATATATATATATATATATATATATATATATATATATATATATATATATATATATATGTATATATATATGTATATAAACGCTTCTAGTAGTGGTAAACGAAAGTCCCCATGTAAGATTTGTTAAACTTTTTAATTTTTTCTCTTTACCTTTCTGTTTTATGCGTGTGTTTCTTTGTGTGAGTGTGCGTGTGTGTATACTTGCGTGTGCCAAATGCAGTCATCTATTTTCTGAGTATGTAATTACTAGCTTGATTACAATTGTATTTTGAGGAGCGTGTTTGTGTTATTTCAGGTGTCTATGACCGGCTGAAATGGTCCGCTAATAGTGCACAGGAAATGTTAAACCGCTGAACTTTTTTAAAAAAACCTTTTGGTTCATTCCGTGCTGTTCTTAATGAAAAGAGATTATGAATTAAACCTGCTGTACAAATCGATCTTCACCGATTAAACACGCTAAAATTAAAGGAAATTGTTAATTAGAAGCCGGATTTTTGTTTATGTTAATTGAAAAAATGTAGAATAAAGAACATATAAATTCTTTAAAATAGCTTTTCATACTTTAAAAATTACGTACTTTTAGACAAGTTTTATGAACTTATTCAAACATTCAGCAAAGAAATAGTAAAGAAACAGATGAAAGTGTTAAAGATTGTTTTTATTTTTCATTGGAGAAACGATTCTCAGATAACAATTTTTATAAAACAATTATAAACACAAAAACATAGAAAGAACTTACATAGGCACTTAGACACATAAAAAAGAAACATGTATACACGTGAACATATTGTTGCTGTTTTCTTTTAAATTAATGCGATATCATTTCAGGCGATCATAGTTCTTTACCAACTCTTTTTCTTTATAATCAGTAAATTTCCTTGATTTCTTGGGAAAGATAATGGAGTAGTTTCCCGTTACCTTCTCCACGGCTTTGAATTTCCGCGTTGTCCTTTTTCTAGACTGGCTGATACTCAAAAACAGGTGATCTCAGTCTATCTTGCGATGATTTCTAAGAAAAGATAGCGGAGTAGTTTCCCATTCCTTTCTCCATGGTTTTGAATTTACAGTAGTCCGTCTCCTAGACTGATTGCAACCCAGGTTATCCTATTTAACACACAGTTAGTGGGGATACGGAAGAGATGGATTCATGCCTTTCTTAAAGGCATTTGTGCAAAAGCGAATGCAACAGAGTCGGGTAGAATTCGTTGCATGGCATAACTGCTTCTTTCATCATTAGATCGATCTATCTATCTATCTATCTATCTATCTATCTATCTATCTATCTATGTGCGCGTGTGCATAGATGTATATATAATTGGATGCAGTCGTTTTAAGCGCGTCTTGAGGTTCAATTCCTAAGGTTACCCCCACACACCGACAGCCTGACAACAGCACATGAGAATTGATTATAGTAGTGAAGGTTTTGTGCAGAACCATCCACACTTTTTGAAGGGCCGAATACAGAGACCTGGTGGACTAAGTGCCACAAGGTCTCCAAACGACCCTCCGCTGGTTTTGAATTCAGAGTTGTCCTCCTAGACGAGTTGCCATCCAAGGCTATAGAACCCAGTCTGTCCTGCTATTACCCATAGCTGGAGGGAAAAGAAGAGGATTCACACCTTTCCAAAGGGTATTAGCACGTAAGTGAATGTAATGGATTCGACTGAATTCGAACTCGTCTCTCCGATTCCGTTATCCATTACTCCACCATGCATGCATGCATATATATATATATATATATATATATATATATATATATATATATATATATATATATATATATATATATATATATTTTTTAAACGCTTAATATATACGCTAAGTATTTTAAATATTCTACTCTTCCAATTGCCAATCTTTATTTCATATATATATATATATATATATATATATATATATATATATATATATATATATAGTAGACAATTAAGTCAACACCCAGCGTTGACAGTCTTTTTATGCTTAAGCGCAATTCGCCCGGCCATGTCGAACCAAACACAAAGCACATGGCCTAACGATTGCGCTGGGGATCGACATAATTGTCCACTTTTGTATTTACGCTCTGATATTGATCACTTTAACCCATAAATATATCATGCCTTATATATTTCATTATATATATAGTTACTCAGTTACTCCTATGGTTATACATAGGTACCTACAGTTACTCCTATGTATATACATAGGAGTAACTGAAGGACTGGAAACAAAGAAACTATGCACACAAAACATCTTTCACAAATAGTAAATACGCGGACAGCACAATGCTTTCTAAGTACATCTGGGAAATTAAAAGCAAAACGTAAATCACACCCAAAATATTATGGGAAAGTAAGGAAACGGACATCAGTCTATAACAATCAGTCCAAGAACTGCAAACTTTGGTTGGATAAAAAAATAGCTATTATTACCTTCCCAAATCAAAACAAACTACTAAATAAACTATCAGAACTCATCTCAAAGACATGAAAACAAATTATTACTACGTTATTTAAAAATCCGAAAATGAAAAGAATAAATAAAAATAAATAAAATAAAAAAAAGTAAAATATATTAATCCAAGCAAATAATGAACAAATTAACAAACCACTCTTGCAATAACAACCGTTAGAATAGACTGAAAAGAATAAATACAACTAAAAATAAATAAGAATAAAACAAATAAAAATAATCAGCCCAAATAAATAAATAAATAAATTAAGTAAATGATAAATAAATTAACAAATCACTCCTGCCAAAATAACCGTTAGAATACACTACAACAATGAATCCAAAAATTGGACGAAAAAATGCTGTAATTACCTTCCCGACCAAAATAAACTACTAAATAAACGATCAGAACTCAACGGAAAATTTTTTTACTACGTTACTTAAAAATCGAAAACTGAAAAGAATAAATAAAAATATATAAAAATAAGTAAGAAAAAACAAGTAAAATAAATTAATCCAAATAAATAAATAAAATAAATAAATTAACAAACCGCTACCGCCAAAATAGCCGTTAGAATAGACTGAAAAGAATAAATAAAAATAAATAAGAATAAAACAAGTAAAAATAATCAACCCAAATAAATACAGTAAATAATAAAGAAATTAACAAACCACTCCCGCCAAAATAACAGTTAGAATAGGCTACAACAATCAACCCAAAAAATAGACGAAAAAATAGCTGTAATTTCCTTCCCAGACCAAAACAAATTACTAAATAAACGATCAGAACTCATCTCAAAAAGTTTTTACAACGTTACTAAAAAATCGAAAACCGAAAAGAATAAATAATAATATATAAAATAAAAAACAAGTAAAATAAATTTATCCAAACAAATAAATAAACAAACCACTCCCGCCAAAATAACCGTTGCAATGGATTACCCATAATGCACCATTGACCCGTACATATAAATAGTCGAGAAAAATCTAACACATAAGGCACATATTGCGTCTAGCACGAAACAGTCTGTCGCCTCTGAGTGATGACTTCAATGTTCACTTTTATATTTACATACGCTCTATACTTTATACCATAAATATATCAACCTTAAAACTATTTCTTCACACACACACACGCACACGCACACACACATATATATGTATATAGCCTGACACGTAGTTATCTGAATTTTGATCTAAAATTTTTACTGTATAACATTTTTATTGTTAGTTAATGTTGATTACTGACAAGGAAGGAAAATCTGTTGAAACAAATATATTTGTCATGTAAAATAAACTCTCTTTTCATCGTGCGGCTACGAACGTATTGATTTACTTACGTAATTTTCTTTATTCGTGTTGCGTTGCAAAAATAAAAGTATCAAATCTGTGCAAAACGTGATGGTTTCTGCAAAGAATAATCAACCAGTTTTACTGTTGTTGACAAGAATAATCGAGGAGATGACTTCACAGCTAAGTTTTACAAATCATTTTGCACGTAACTCGTACTCATTGACCTAAAACCGATTAACGAATGTTTTCTTTTCTTTCCTCTGTTGTCTTAATGCTCTTGATGTCAAGGAAATAAATATGTTCTTGGTTGTCAAGTGAAAAGCAGGATCTTGTGTCTCTTGCTTCGCCATTGTTCCTTGTTGATTCTCCTGAATGCCAAGATTCTAAGAGAAAACTGATGAATCGACAAAGAACACGGAGTGCATGATTTACAGTTTAGTAGTCTTTGAAGAGAGATTCGAACGCGAATAGAGTTTAATCTCCAAACCTCGACCCACAAAGGTAAAAGCAACATCTAAAATATATTTGTCGGAAATCGAACTTTGATTACGGAAATAAGAATGCGTGCTTTAGTTTTGTTAACTTTGATATCTTCATTAGAACATTATTTTTTTAAGTGTTGAGTCAGTTAGGTCCCGCCTAAGATGGAAGTATGTATATGTGTGTATTTTCTGTTTGAATCTCTCGGATGAGGAGTTATCATTATTTACGCCATTTATATTCGGACTCTTTTCCTCGGGTTTGTTGTTATCACAACGTTTTGGCCGTTATGCCTTCTGGCCTTCATCAGGTATATATAGATCTGTCTAACCTACAGGGAATCATTTATTTAATCTACGGGTATATACTGTTTTCAAAAGCAACGACAAAGATAAGGATAGTAGATTATTCTTCGTAATTGTGTGTGTGTGTGTGTGTGTGTGTGTGTGTCTAGTAGGAGAAATTCTGATGTTTTCACTTTTGGGTTGTTTGATTTTCATTGGTCATGTCTCAACATATTGAGAAATCACCTCAAAAAACCCAAAGAAAAGCGTTCTCTACCTGACCACAAAATTATAAAACTGTAATCACTAACCGCTGTTTTGTCTCTTTCCATAATAATCTTTATAAATAAAAATTCGGTGTACCTATGGGGTTACCTATCACTGGTGTTTTTGTTTGTCCTTTTCTAGACTTTTTAAAATCCGGTCCATTTAAACATATACCGAAAAGCTTTACTTAACTAAGATATATAGATGACTTTCTTTTATTATATCCTCATAATATAAATCTATTAGACATAGTAATGAAACTTAATAAGGTTGAATCTACCACTGAATTCACACACGAATTTTAAATAATTCTCTATCTTTCCTCGACATCTTATTAATACGTAGCAATAAGAAATTAGACTTTAAATTTAATCTTAAATACACTAACAAAAATGATTTACTTAATTTCTATTCCCGCTTCAATCAAAGAATAAAATCAGGATTAGTCATGGGATTATACCTGAGAACCCCTAGGATATATAGCCCTGAATACCTAAATAAAAAAGAGAAATATATTGAGAAAAGATTTAGATTCCTTCACTACCCACGTCATTTAATCTTCAATGCTAGAAAACGAGCTTACAAAATCCACAATGCCAAAAAGCTAGACACCACCAATAGTACTTCCAACAAAAATAACACAAAATTTATAATCCTACCCTCCAAGAATCTTCCTAACAATTTTCAAAATAAATTAATTATGCCTAATACTAGAATCTTTACCATCACTTCCAAGACAATTGTGGATATAATTAGGAAGAAAAATAAATTCAACACCAATTCAAATACCGGTATTAACCAAATAAATTGTCTACAATGTAAAAAAATTTATGCATAGGAGACATCCCATGATCTAAAATCCCGTATCTACGAACACAAAAGAAATTTATGTTTGGACAATCTCGTAATACACAGAAACAAAATTGCTCATAACTTTGATTTTACAAATACGACCCTAATGAAAAAAAAAAAAAAACATAATTTTTTAAGGAGAAAATACTTTGAAAGCATAATAATATTATTACCAACTATAAACACAGGTCAAAAACATTATATCGCCACATTTATTGGATCCATTCTTAAACAATCTAAATTATGTCTAACTAAAACAAACAGAATGTATATAAAAAACGTTGCCATATCAACACACGATAAAACCGACAGCCATAGTGTCTGCTGGACACACACACACACACACACACACACACACACACACACACACACAATTACGAAGTGATACAAGACTGATCAACGAAAATCACACAACACAAAAGTGAAAACATCAGAATTTCTCTTACACGCACATTATCATGTGGTGCCCGTATAAATAAATAGAATTTTTACAAAATTACGTACATATAGAATTATTTATGGTTATAATGCACGTGAAAAATAAAACATGTTAGATTGATAAACGTTTCCTATTTGTTTTTATCTTATCATATGTGTGTGTGTGTGTGTGAATTACAATCAATGAAACACAAACAAATTACCCCATACATTTTTCCATTCTATTACTAATACTGAGATTACTAGCTAGTTTAACTGTTATATTGTCTATCTCAAAAATTCTATTATTAAATCTATCTTTCTTATAATTATCAGTAATTTTGTCCGTGAGAATTTTATTGTATTTAGGCAGATCACATTTATATATATTTTTTTGACTTATCTGCTCTAATTTCAAACGTCTTTCGAGTTTTTGATCATATCAATGTGCTTGTTTAAAGTTTTCTGAAAGGATTTAGAATTTCATGTTCTTGACAATGTTAAATAGGTCTTTTTCGAATGGTACCAAAAATTTACAGGACGGTGTAGAATTCTGAGTTTTTAAGTTGTAAGTTCCCGGTCTGTATTTTTTCTTCTTAGGATGATTGAGATAGAAGTATGCCTTCCATCTCAATTTTTTTTATAAACTCAACAATTTTCTCAGAAATAAATTGAAGGTGTGCAGGGAAGGATATGGGATATTCTTTAAGGAGTAGTCCGGGTGAAATTTATCCATAATGGTAAATGAAGGACGTAGTAGAGAAATCCAATAAATAGGGGGTAATTTGATTGGGTTTCATTGATTGTAATACACTTATATGCTCTGTAATAAAAATTTATATTGAGCTCTCTTGGATTACTTATCCACGGATTCTTTTTATATATATATATATATATATATATATATATATATATATATATGAAAAATTTCTCAGAGTTAACGTGTAGAAAAAGACAATATATATAAAGGTAAAAGACAATACGAAAACTGTATTATTAGCCGACGCGTTTCGTCCATTATGGACCTTTTCAAGGTAAAAAATGAAATGAATTCATTGAAAACTATTAACAACAAACAACATGCCTTTAGCAACTAGAATTTTTCCCAATATCACCTTTCCTAACAGAATTACTACTCTTCAGAGCCAACGTACACAACTATATCAAGAAATCAAAAGAAAATAGTTGAATCCGTCAAAACAACAATAGAAACAATATTCTACACGTGAAAGTACTTGACTTTATTTTTAGTTGACAATATGAATACAATAGCGTTTTCAAAATTAAGGGCATTTTGTTTGTTGTTAATAGTTACTTTGTTTTCAATAAATTCATTTCGTTTTTGCATTGAAAGTGTCTACATTGGACGAAACACGGCGGGTAATAATACAGTTTTACTATTGTCTTTTACCTTTACACACACACACACAAACGCATATATATATATATATATATATATATTTTTTTGGATAGATGTGAGTTTGTGACCCTGGGTTTCACGCTTTAGCGATCGTCAGCTGACGATCGCTAAAAGCGTGAAACCCAGGCTCACAAACTCACATCTATCCAACCAAATATGTTAGCTCTATCTCTGATATTGAGCGCTTTCTAATAAGTATGCGCATATAATATATAAATAATTATACATATATATATATTTATTTATATTTATATACACTTTTCACACACACACACACACACACATATATATATATATATATATATATATATATATATATATATATATATATATATATATATATATATATATATATATATATATATATATATATATATATATATAGAGAGAGAGAGAGAGAGAGAGAGAGGGGTGAGAGGTAAATTGTCGCCATTTTATATTTTTAATTTTGTGCATGCGTTGTTTTTTTTTATTTTGTCGACTGCATAGTATAATGGGGTCAGTTGGACATCGTCTGTGACAAGAAGAGTACCATGACGCAATTCACTCCTCCTGAAATTTGGAAACGACAAACTGCTTTACATTCGCGTCGGAAGCTCCAATACGAACATTTCAGAGTGTTTGTGTGTCAATCTGAAAACAGTGCAGAGGATGTGGAAAGAGTTGGGTGAGTCTAATGGTGATTACGAAGGTATGGCAGTTCATAAAACTTACTTTGATCGTTTCAATAAGAAAAGAACTCCTAGATATGTTGCTGCGGGCCTCAGATTCAACACAGAGGTCTACATCAAGTGTCTTGAGGAGGTAATACTGCCCTTGATCAAGAGGGTGGCTACTGGAAGACACTATGACTGGCAACAGGACTCTGCACCATGCTACACAAGCCATGGCTGTCAGACAATTTCTGCGACCTCATCACCACTTACATCTGGCCTCCTAAGTCCCCAAATTGCACCTCCTTGATTATTATGTATGGGGCGCTGTTGACCAACAAAACTCCTTGTAACACCAAAGATGAACTGAAGGCAAGGATTATGGCAGCATTTACCAACTTAAGCAAGGAGACAGTCCAGAAGAGCTGCAGGAGATTTCGAATATATATATGTGCGATTATTCTTTTTGTATTAAAAAGTTCATAGTCATATGTGCAACAATATGTTGTTTGTTATTCAAACGATGATGATTTAGAGAAGGATGTCCGTGTGTTGAATAGTTATTAGCCTGAAAAAGAAACCCTTCCCAAAATGATTCTTTGTAAATAACACAATTCACTACTCTTCAATCTTCCCCGTTCTAACTCAAAAAACTGCTGCAGGTCTTTTATACTCCATAGATAATAGTGGAATTCTATTGATATTTATTCTAATGTTGTTATTTAATGTAGTAGATGTTTGTTCTTCTAATGTCTATGAATTTTACGTTTCCATTTTGGTACTGTCGCTCATTTCCATGAGCACCAAGGCAAGTCTCATCAATTCCATTTTCCTACCAATGCTGGCATACCAGTGCCAGACATGGCCCCGAACAAAAACCCTTGCGAGGAAACTGATCACTTGTGAGATGAAATGTCCGAGGAAAGCAGTGAACAAGACCAGGCGAGACAAGATCAGGAATGAGGCAATAAGAGATATGGTAGGAGCAATACCAATCATACAACACATCGAACGACAGAGGATCAAGTGGTTCGGACACCTCACTCGTATGTCTATCAACCAACCAGCTCTACAAGCATACACCCTCAGGTACTCTGGCTGGAGAGCGAGAAGTAGACCAAGCAGACGCTGAAGCGACTCAGTAGCAGATACTCTCAGAGGCCACGAGATATCTCTTCTCCTGGTCACTCGCCTTGCCGCTGACAGACGACTGTGTCTCACCGCGACGTCTAACTGCACACGTCGAAGGAAAAACTATATTAATATCAAGTTCTTCTTTGATTTTGGTTTCTTTGAGACAAAATACATCTATCAACGTCCCGCGCCAATAATTCCTGCTTTTATTTGTCATAAGTCCTCTAACATTTAATGTCTCGATAGTAATAATCTTCAAAATATTTTTTAATCATTTCACCCCAAGCAAGGCAGTAAAGTCCCTAAGATGCAATGTGTGAAAAAAATATGAGAAAAAGAAAATCTTAATTAAGGAGAGAGAACAATAAAATAACAGGTATTAAGAAAATAGAACATAACGATTTTCCCTGCGTTTAAATTTTTGGAAGTTGAAGTTGCTGTCTTTTTTAATAAATATTTTCATAGCAATTGTTTCAATCGCATGAATTTAAGCGTATTACTAGATTAGCAACTTGTTATCATCGTTTACTAGTGAAACTGCTAAATGTAAGTTCTATTCTAATAAGTTCTCATTTCTTTTCTTGTATTTCTTGCTCGGGAAACTCTATTTTGGTTTATGCTTCCCTGAAACTAACGATCTACAAAACATTAAATACCACGTCAATCGCCATCTTTTGTCTTCTTGAACCCTGTTCTTTTATGGTTCTTTTTCCTCACTAACGTCATCTCATTTTCTTTCACTCTCAGTAATCCCTTGCGTCTTAGTATCATTATCACCTTCTTCGGTGTGAAATAATTAAAAAAAAAAAAAAAACGCACACACACACATTGTTCTCTTTTGTCGAATTTTATCTAATACTTTTCTTCGACAAACTGTATTCGTTTTTAATTCATTCATTCTTTTAATTTTGATACTTCATACATTTTACTAAAAATATAAACGAGATATATTTTTGGATTCCTTTTTTTCTTTAACTAACCATCTGCAATTACCTTCGTTAGTGAATAAAATAAATAGTTGTCAGTAATCAATATTAATTGCGAGGCGTACGCAAAATCAGTTTTGTGGAGATAATTTCGCACTTGTTCACTCATCAAACTGACAATGGAACGAGAAAGGATTCAAAGAAGAAATCAAAATGTTCGCCTTGTTCAATTTCCGTCGTCTTTTTATGATTAAGATTGGGTCGAAAGAAAACACTTAACAGTTTTGAATCTGTTGTTTGCTTCTTCGAAAGCTCATCATCAAAAACAAAACCAGAACAAATGCTAGATTAAATTTAAAAAAAAAATCCTTAAAAAAGAAGAGAGAAACAAAAAAATAATTTGGAATTAAACCTGAGTAAGACTTTCCGAAAAAGTTTCAATTTTTTTTTGTAAACAGAAGACTGCTTAATGATATTCTTATGCAATCATATAATAATAAAACTTCATATAAAAGAATATAAGGAAACATTCTTATTAACATAGACGAAAGGTAATAGTAACTTTAGTTTTATGCAGGTACTTCAATAAGTCAGTAGATTGATAATAAAAAAGTATGCATTTATTTTATGCAACAACTACTTATTTTTCAACATAATCTCCTTCCTTGTCAATGCTTTTAACCCAACACTTCTCAATTAATCTCATAGAGCGAACATTTCATAGTGAAAAGTTCAGAACAAAATTCAGCACAAAACAGTATCCAGCTAAAGATTTATTGATCACTGCAATAGTAGATCACTCATTTAACAAATTTATGAAAAAGAAAAGAAAAACTAACAAACGAAAACAACAAAAAACAAACAAAAATCAAAGACAAAAACATTTCTTTAGTTCCAAGAGCTTTACGAAGCACACTGTTCGTCTTGAAAAATTCTTAACCTAACCAAATAAATTTTCTTAGTTTCACCAGTACAGACCTTCACAGCTGGAAGCCACAATGACACGAACACAGGGTCGACATATCCACATACCTTTTATATTCCACTGATAAAGAGGAAGTTTCACTCAAGATTCAACCCCAGAACTCTTACTTTGTGGAACAGACTGCCTCCAGAGAAGATGCTTTCTCGATCACTACGATTTTACAATTACACTGCCCCCCACCCCCACGACCTATTATCTTCATTTTCAGTATCTCGCGATCAATCCCAGAAATAAAAAATTCATGTATTTTCTTCTTTTTTGTTACTATTATTCACCCAATACAAGGCCTAAGTGCCACTCAAGGTAGAGGGTTACTGAATGGCGATGTTGTAAAATATTTTTAGATTGCAAGAATGCTTTTTTGAGGAAGGGAAGATAATAATGGTTTTAGTGATACAAATCTTAACAATTAACCCATTGCTGTGGGGAGAAGCGGTGGATTCATACCTTTCCCCAGGATATTTGCGCTTAAGTGAATATAACAATCCCAACGGGAATTGGAACCTGGTTCTCTGATTAACAATTCCAAGCCGTTATCCATTGCACCACACGTACATTCAAACTTACACCACCTGGAATTCCCAAGCAATCACCCATCTAGGTACTGACCAGGATCGACGTTGCTCAACTTTGGTGACCATACGGGAGCCGGTGTTTCAACGTGAGGTGGCCGTAAGCCGATGTTGTAAGGGCGTATAGGGGGGGGGCGAGGGTTACATATTATGATCATATGTAGGATAGACAATGGTTGACAATCGATTTGAAAAGATTAAGATTGTAGTCATAAGGGAGGTATCCCCTCGGGTATCCGTTTTACATTGCAACAGTTCTGGGTGAGAAGTTGTCTGAGTGGGACTTACCAGTGGAATAAGAAGGGAATGAAGATGGGTCGAATCAATGTACGTGGACTGGCGGGTCCTTACTGAGAATGTCTGAACTAATGGAAGCTGGAAAGTGAAGATTGGCTAGATGTGACAGCAATATTACACGTTTTTCATAATCATGGACTAAAAGCGCAAAAATATTGATGCTGGATACTTGGACATGCCAAAGAGAAGACGTAAAGGGCTTTCTTTAAGTGAGAAGGTGAATGATTTAAACTTAATAAGGAAATTAAAAAAAAAAAGACTTATGCTAATGTTGCTATATACGGTAAGAAAAAAAAATCGGCCATACGTCAAAAAACTTCAATTACAGCAACTGTTCTGTTTTATTATTAGTTAGTTTTGCTAATCTTGTATTGTGCCGAACTTATAACTTAAAAATTAATCATAAGTATTTATAGGAAAGAAAAAATATGGTTCTTTACTATCCGCTTCTGATTGGGGACTTGCAACCTATACCTTGCGGATATAAGGGGGGCTACTGTGTGCTTTTATTCATAAATTCTGCTCCACACACACACACACACACACACACACACACACACACACACACACACACACATATACACACACACACACACAGCTAGAGGCACTGACATGTATGATGGAAGTGAAGAAACTTGTTGGGAAAAATTGCAGATAGCGGCAACTTGGCTGTTGTTGTGTCAGTTGAGAGATAAAGAAGAGTAGAATTCGAATCCGGTAAGAAAAAAGAAGAGAGAAGATAGCCGAAAAGAAGGTTCACAGCTCTGCGAACAGCTTAGAGACACGCCTAAGTCTGGAGAATTAAAGTCGAAACTGGAAGAAATGCATTGGACTCGATTGGCAATTTGCTTCTGTCGCAATGTTACTGACGTCAACAATATATCATAGTCGATGCGATTCCGTCCAGCAATAGCCAATTCGCTATCTGTTCAGTACTTTCTGTCTCTGTCTCTCTCTCTCTCTCTCTCTCTATATATATATATATATATATATATACACGAAGGAGTGCTGTAAAGTTCTTGGTCTTACCAAGAAAGCTGATAATTTTCATCATATATTATATATATATATATATATATATATATATATATATATATATATATATATATATATATATATATTTATGTTTGTGTTTTTATGCATAAATTATTACTTTGTCAAAATAGGCCTACTGATTGAATCAAATTATATGAGCATACACGCCAGTTATGTGTGTGTGTGTGCATGTGTGTATGTATGTATGTATGTATGTATGTGTGTGTGTGCATATATACATATATAAGTACAAACGGACTGAAACCACATAATAATAATAATAATAATAATAATAATAATAATAACTACACAATACACACTGACAGAACAATCAAGGCCAACCGGCCAGATATTGTTATTAAAGACCACAAACAAAAACGATGCCTCCTTATTGATATGGCAGTCCCTGCTGACTGCAATGTATCTTTGAAGATATTCAAAAAGTTGTCAAAGTACAAGGACCTTGAAATAGAAATCTCGAAAATGTGGCATATGGGAACATCAACAATCCCTGTTGTAGTTGGAGCCCTAGGACTGGTTGGAAAAGATTGCAGTAGACTAATTGAAGGGATTCCTGGAAGTCCATGCCTCAAGGAGATACAAAAAATTGTTCTGACAAGTACAGCCCACACCTTACGAAGGGCTTTATCTATGTAATTTAATTCTTTTTTTTCTTTTTTTGTCAGTGGAAAGTGTCATGACGCCATTTCTAACCTAAGGTCCCTGGGCGGGACCCGGAAAGAAATGTGTAAACGCCAGAAATCTTAACATATACGAAATTGACACTGTGTCGATAGCAAACACATAAAGAAAACAGCGGGAACTCCTTGACAAGCTCGTAAAGAAAGGTGGAAAGAAAGGACTAAGCATCAATTATATGAAGACAATATGTGGTCATAAACAAGTGGAACAGCCCATGATGTGAGCTACGAATTAAAGAAATCGAATAAGTTCTGTAATTTAACTATCTGAGAAGTGTGACAGAAAATGAAAGAGAAATCCGAATTTAAGAGTGGAAAATTTTGTTTGAAACAAAGAAGAACCCTGAACTGCTATATAATATAACTCCTCCTATATGGCAATGAATGCTGGATAATTTCTTCACAGATGAAAAAGCGACTTGAGGCAGTAGAGATGTGGCTCTACAGAAGGAAGCTGAGAATATAATAGATGGAACCTAAAAAAAAAAAAACGCGGTATTTTTAAGAAAAGTGGAAACCAAAGGAATGCCTGTACATAGGATCAGAAAAGGACTGTTGAAATCTTTTTGACAGATAATGTGGAAAGAGAGCTTGGAGAATTAGACACTCACAGGACATATTGAAGGCAAACGGGAAATAATAATAATAAACGGGATTAATCTACTTAACAAGAACGTAAACAGGGAGGGATATTAAGCAGAAAAAAAAATTATTTAGAGCGACAAATGGTAGGAAGTTTTGGAGAGCTACGAACGCCCACGTCTTGAATGGACACGGCGCATAAAAGAAGATATTCGAATCTATTTAGTATTACTTGGTTCGGGGATAGGTAAACATTGGCCGTTTATATTGGAGTATATACACATTTACTTGGTTCGGGAATAGTTAAATATTAGTCGTTTATATTTGAGTCGATAAGCATTTACTTATTTTGGGTATAGATACACCTGAGATTCAAACAGACGGGGTGGTTGGAATATAAGGGATTACTTGATTTTTAAAAATAATTTTATATAATTTTCAGTAATGAAACGTTTTGTTTCAGAATGTTCGCAGCCTAGGGTGTATTCCCAGAACGTTTATTAAAAGGTTAATTGGCGGTAATAAAGATGTCCCAGGTGTACTTTTCTCCGAAAAGAATAATCGTTCTGGCCCGTCTATTTGAAATAGAAAGGTATTTATCTTATTTTCTCAGTCACAGAAATTTTATCTACAAAGATAAATACTGAGTGGCCCCTTTTGTAGAAGTTTTACTCCTCCGTCGAGGATGCATTCAGCATATTCTAGGCCCACCCAACAGAGCAAAATAACGAAACTTCAAGTTTAAAAACAGAACAAAATCTAAAGGGAAAATAAACAGAGCAAAAATATTGTAACAGCGGCGTGATACCGTAATATTAGCATATATAGTTACATTGGTTTCGTTCTGTTTGGATTATATATATATATATATATATATATATGTGTGTGTGTGTGATGTGTGTGTAAAAATATATAGAAAATAGGAAAGAACTCATTAGGTAGAAATCCAAAGTTCTTTAGTATTTTTGTTATTATTTTAAAAAATAGTGTTCGATACAAAAGTAGAGCATAAATATAATTATTTATTTAAAATATGATTCCAACGCTACATAAGAGGTCTCATGTTTCAAAACAAGAGCCGAAGACTTCAATTATTTGAATTAAATTGAATTAAAGTACTAAGCTCTGTTCCATCTTCAGGCGAATTTTTTTTTTTTGAATATCTTTTATTCTGAAATTTACGTGTTTTTATAAGCATATTCATTATTGAAATTAAAATTACAATTAAATGTAATTTTAATTTCAATAATGAATATGCTTATAAGACACGTAAATTTCAGGAATAAGTTAAAAAAAAAAAAAATTGAAACATGAGAACTGTTATGTAGCGTTGGAATCATATTTTTTAATTAATAATTATATATATATATATATATATATATATATATATATATATATATATATATATATAAGTCCATTTTTCTGTAATGTCGATATTGTTTAGAATATTTAGTTTCTTCTTTTCTTTTGTCTCCTTGTTTAAAATATTTATTTGGAAACCAAATACTCGTTTGAAATTCAAGCGAAAATATTTGAATTGAAGGCGGTTTTGCGTATACTATATGCCATCTGTTCGCACGTGTGGACACAACAGATAGTGTATATGACAATAATCAGAAACTAGAAAGAAAGAAAGATGGATATACTGAGAGAGAGAGAGAGAGAGAGAGAGAGAGAGAGAGAGAGAGAGAGAGAGAGAGAGATGCAATATAAACTGTCTGGGAAAGTTGTTAGTGGATGATCTGACCACAAGGAAGTGTATAAGATTAAAAAATATAGGATCGCGCAAACGATATTCCGACCCGATCCTATTAGATGCTAAAAAACAAAACAAAAAACTATAACAAAAGAGAAAAAGAAAACTAGAACAAGATTTGAAGCATTTAGCAAACTACAAAAAAAAAAAAAAAAAAAAAAATGACGATATCAAAAGCAACAAGAATCGAACCTACTAGAGGTCGTCGAAAAGTTTTCGATGTAACCCACTTCCGATAATATGAGCAAATATCAGTCTTTTTTTGTTGCGTTTCTTCATCAGGCCAAGAACCACTCAACACACGGACACCCTTCTCCTCTTTCTCTTTGAATAGCAAAAAATATATTTATGTAAATATGATTGCGTGTAAACATTCTAAGATAAATAAAATATATCTGTAAAATGGCAATATGAATAGAGGCAGAAAGAAAGGAAAACTTTTATTCACCAACGCGTTTCGTCCTCAACGATGAAAGAGAGGACGAAATGCGAAACGGAAGTTTTTATCCAAATATTTTATGGTAGTGGGAGGAAGAATTGTCGTCGGAACGCCAGTCATACGTACGCAAACATACATACACGCACGTTCACTTATTGACGTACGCAGACATACATACACGCACGCTCGCTCACAGGAGCTCACACAAACATAAACATATATGGGCAGTGTGGGACTGGGCATATATACGTATCCGCGTGTAGTTGCGAACGCAATTGATCATTGTATTAAATGTTGGATTGTGTAGCGGACATCTTTCGTCAGTTGCGGTGTCATCGCGCAGACCGTTCGTCTATTTTGTTCGCCGAGTAATGTTTTCTCGCACAAACGTATGTACGTATGCACACGCGTTCACACATCTCCTATCCGTTTTTTTTATGGGGTCTGTGTAAGACTATGGTAGGTAAAATTGCTATTATTTTTAATTTATTTTTTTAATGCTGTTTTGTTATTATTTTAAAGGCGGTTATTTGCTTTCTTTTGGCGATTGCACATATATAAATGGTAGAAACTACAATTTATAATGCTTATTAGTACTTATGCGGTGGTATTGGTTTTTCTGGGGGGGGTGTAAGTATAATTGTGGACTGATACGGTAATGCTAATTGTGCTGTGGTATCATTTAATCCACAACGCAAGAAGAAAGGCATACAAAATATACAACCAAAACAAAAATAATAACATAATCCGTAATAATAAATTACATGAAAACAGATGCATAATACTACCAACCAACTCCATCACATTCACTATCTAGAACAACCTATCCCATCTAAATAATCTTAAAATAATCGCAAACACTTCCAAAACCGTTATAGATATAAACCTTTATGGATATAATCAGATCATCAAACTCTAAAAGCAATCATATTTCTGAAGCAGGCATTTATAAAATAAATTGCCAAAACTGTTCCTCCCAATATATTGGAGAAACAAGCAGAAAATTTAAAAAACGCATTTATGAGCACAAAAGAGACCTCACAAAAAACAACTTAACCAATGAACTAGTCATACATAGAAATACATTCAACCACAATTTTGATTTTAAAAATGCTACACTCATAAAAAAAGAAAGTAACTCACTCAGAAGGATAATCCTTGAGAGTGCCGCCACTGAATATTATCCAAATATTAATCTACGCCCAGGCATTTCCCAATGTCACCTTTCCTAAGAGAATTAATACTATCCCAAGGCAGCGTACACAACTGTATCAAGAAATCAAAAAGAAAATGGTTGAATCCGTCAACACAATAAAAACAATATTTCTACACATGATAGTACTTGACGTAATTTTCAGTTGACAATATGAATACACTCGCGTTTTCTAAATTCTTCTAGTTGCTAAAGACATTTTGCTTGTTGTTAATAGTTACTTTGTTTTCAATAAATTCATTTTGTTTTTGCCTTGAAAAGTCCACATTGAACGAAATGCGTCGGATAATAATACAGTTTTCCTATTGTCTTTTACCTTATATATATATATATATATATATATATATATATATATATATAAAAAATATGCTTATATAAGTACATATTTAGATATATAAGTTTGGAGGATGTGTGTATGTGTGTGCGAGTGGTGTAATGGATAGTGTTAAACAAATATACGTACACATACGTGCATGCTCACATGTCCAGAGATGTTCATACACACCTCATAAATTTTTTAGAAGCTACTCATCTAGTTATATAAGGATTTATTATAAACGAAATACACATATTAACCAAACAAGGAAAGAGCAGCATTACCAACAAAAACAAAAGAGAGGCGATTTTAATTCAAGTAAGGTTTCCAATCCCGAATTCGGTATGGGAATAATGAACTGGAAATGAACGAATGAATTTTTCAGATTATAAAATCAGGAGTATTTCGATAATGATCTTCGTTGGGCGGGTGTTAATTAATGAGAAACCAACGTGCGGAAGAGATAGCTGGAGTGGGGAACATTTAGGTAAACACGACGTTTTTACTGAAGGGCGTGTAGGTGTTAAAAGTAGGGATTAGTCGAAACACGTGCATTGCAATCGTTTTCAGTCCAACACCGCCAATCATATCTGTTACTTCATTTTTTTTTTTTAATTTCTCTTTACGGGAAATTTCGAAATGGGTGGGATGGAGGGTTTAGCTACAAGAATCATAACAAGGAAAGAGGAACAAATAAAGAACTTTAACACAACGGGTATCGAATTAATAAAAAAAGAGTTAATTGATTGTGTCTAAATTGATTGTTACCGGTTCAGGATTTGAATGACTTTTTTAAAGAACTATTTTCTCTTTTCAGCCCTAGAAAAATAAGTTTTACTTAATTCAGAGCTTTAGCGGATCTCTAAGACAGCGATGCCCTCTTCAAAATTGATCTTTTGTATCATTATATATTCATTACTTCACTCGCAAAGACGCTGTCATTTCTGCAAGTAAATATATATAAGTCCGTGCCTGATGAGTTGGTAAAACCATGAAACTTTAAGTTGCATGACAAACGTAGGTATATGTATATTTATTAATATATACTTCTTAGGTCTGTCTAACCACATTGAACTGTTTTGTTTTCACCTTATATTAAATTAAGTAAATATTTATACGTTTATCTGTGTATGCACGCTAACACGTATATACAGTTGCTATTATCTAATTATTTGGTTTATATCCCCATATATATATATATATATATATATATATATATATATATATATTTAATATATATATTGCAATATATTATTTATTTATAAATTCATGAATCATTCATACAAAAAAACAAATATAGAGGTTAAATGGCGAGAATACATCTTCGCCGACAATATCAATAAGATACATCAACCCTGAACCTGTATATGAATGATATGATCCCTGTTTGTAAATTCCAGTTGCATAAGGTCTTTTTAATTTTTTTTTTACAAGCTTTCGTCTGTTCCTACAGACATCCTCAGGTTCCAAAACAATAACACATTTCTCATAGCATTTTTTCGGATTACATCTCTATTTTCGTTGTCCTCTTATTACCGAGAAGTAAAAACAAGAACAAATCTATTTCCATACCTGAGGATGTCTGTAGGAACAGACGAAAGCTTGTAAAAAATTAAACAGACCTTATGCAACTGGAATTTATAAACAGGGATCATATCATTCATATACAGGTTCGGGGTTGATGTATCTTATTTATATTGTTTGCGAGAATGTATTCTCGTCATTTAAATCATTAACCTCTATATTTGCTTTTTTGTATGAATAATTCATGAATATATATATATATATATATATATATATATATATATAATGGACTCTCCTGTCGGTTTCGACATATGAGGATCTGACAGCTTATTGATTCAGTTATGAAATTTTGTGCGATAATCTTAAGTGGCATTTAAGACACGCTAGTGATTTACAAAGGAGGCTACATATGGAGCAAGTGTGAGGATATATATACAGATGCGATGGATAAATTGTCTAGATTACGCAAATATGAAAATAACACTGACATCTCATTTTACCAGATTTATTTACCAAAATTGTACAAAAATATCTCGAAATACTAAAGAATGCATTTATTCAATAAAATCGCAATTGACTTCAACTACGGTGACGACTTTGGAATCTCCTGCAACTCTTGTGGACGCTTTCGGTGTTTATGTTGGTGAATGCTGCCATAATCATTGCTTCCAGTTCCTCTTTGGTGTTACAAGGAGTTTTGTTAGTCTCTCGCTCACCTGCGCCTCACACATAATAACCAAGGGAGGTTGCAGTCTGAGGAGTTAAGTGGCCAGATGTAAGGGGCGATGCGGTCGCAGAAATTGTCTGGCAACAATAACTGTGTCTACTACTTGTGTGCCATGGTGCAGAGTCCTGTTGCCAGACATAGATTCTTTCAGCAGCCACCATCTTGACCCAGGGTAGCAATACCTCCTAAAGGCACTTGATGTAGGTCTCCGCGTTGAGTCTGAGGCGTAAACCAACGAATTCGGGAGTTCTTTTCTTATCAGAACGACAAGTGAGTTTTCCGAATTGTTGTACCTTCGTAATCACCATTAGACTCATCCAACCGCACTGTCCTCATATAGACACGAAAACACTCTTAAATGTTCGTATTGGAGACTCCGGCGTGAATGTTAAGCAGTACAGCATGCCGTTTCCAAATTTTGGGCGAAGGGAAATGCATCATGGTGCTCTTTTTCTCACAGATGGTGCCCAACTGACAAAATCAAAAACAGAAAACGCGCATGCACGAAATTAAAAATATAAAATGGCGACAATTTACACATCTCACCCTGTATATATATATATATATATATATATATATATATATATATATATATAACCACGTAGTATTGATTCCAATGTCCACACCGCCTGTATCTATAAATGCTACAATACTGTTACTAAGCACTATATCTGATATGATATAGAAATTCATACATCGGGCTAATAGTGAGTAACTGAATGACAAAATTTCCCATCCAATTACACACAAATATATTGGCAAGGTGTCTGGTGGCTCTTCCAACGGTTTTTTTTTTTCTTATATATATATATATATATATATATATATATATATATATATATATATATACTCGACTCTCTCGTCGAATACGACGTATATAGGGCCAAATTAATAAAAAAATTCTTTAGTAGGTTTTTTGATCTAGGCCAGTTGTTATTAATTTCAAATGTTTAAAATTAGTAGAAAAAACAGGAGAGAAACTCAAACACGTGTTCCCACTAAAAATGACGTTTATATTAATAACAATTAATATTGGATTAAAATATCCATTTTCAAAATTAACTATTTATCTGTGTGTATGTATGCATATCTGTATGTATGTACGTATTTATGTAAGTACGTACGTATCTAAGTATGCATATATGTTTGTGTGTTCCGGTATATTATAATACTTACATTACCTATGTGTTATTATAGCAGTCACAATACATGTAATATAGGCGCCATCACAGAAATGCGATACTTAAAGATTAAAATTAATTTTTAAATATGAAAAATTTTTCTTGAAGTTTTTATTTTAGTTTTAATTTCATGTCAATAAATTAAATTTAATATTTCCAATAAGCAAAATAATTTGCTGCATTTCAAAAGTAATTTAAATTGACTGAAAGTAGTTTTCGTTTTGAAATTGCTAAAATAGCTGATTTTAGCGCCATTTTCAGCCATCCGTCATTTTAATGTAATTCTCTTTATTAAAAATGTTTCAAAAATAAAACATGCATTTCTGAAAGTTTATTTGAGCAATATTAGCAGAGTTAAAGTTTAATTAATCTGATTTAAAATAAATATTACTTACTTTAGGTTTAAAATATCGCAGAAAATCATTTTTAACACGGCAGTAGCTGTTTATTTAAGGTGTTGACAGGTTGACTGACAGACGGAGGTCTATCCAATTTTTTTCTACGGTGAATATATCTGTAAAATTTAGTTGTGGGATATAATGTGGGCGCTTTTTTTAATATAATTTTTAACTACTCAGTATTCTTAAAAATTCAGGAAAATATTCTCCGTAATATAATATTTTATTGAATGTTAGATACATTGGCGTTAAATTTACTATAGATATCGTTCTTATTTTCTGAATAATGTCGTGTGTGAACGTCCGTATTTACAAAAATCGGCACGTTTATATACATTCAAAAAAAAAACACACAAAAAAACTAAATTATTTTAAAAAAATATAGGGGTTGCTAAATTGTAATTTAGCCTTTCCATTTATGATTAGTAAATATAGTTTTTACTTAATAACAATATCACTTAACCGGTACAAATTAAGACAGAACTTTAAAAGATTCAAAACTTTATAAATTATTCGAATTAAAATTAAAAAAACAAAACAAATGAAAACAATTCTTGTAAAAATTCATTTTTCATCGAATTCATCGTGTCTACACTATATGTTATTCATAAAAGCAGTTTCTAATGAAGTAATGTCTTATTTTTATTCCATTTTTTTATTTTAGGAATCAGAGCAGATTTTCGGTAACTGTGGTTAGTGTTTTACAAAAAGACATTTAGGATTGAAATTATGCAAGGAGTTCAGCTTTTAACTAATATCTAATTTAACTAATTAAGCAGATCAAAATTTAATTGCTCGAAATTCCATAAAATCAAATAAGTCGGGGTAACAGATGTAAAAAAAATATTTGTTAAATAATTTCATTAATTTGTGAAAGTTTCATTAAAATCCGACAATTATTTACTTTTTGCAAGAATTTCGAAGTCGGTGTGTTTTTCAACGCAAAAACGACGCTAAAATTTCCTATACTCATTTTTGCTGACGGGACGCAAAAAACAAGATTTCTAACCAAAATTTCGAACGTTTTAAAAAGGTCCCAAAATATAATTTAATAATCAAAAAATCCTTTGGTACTTTCTCTTAATAATAACATAAAGATTTTGACGATAAAACTGTTTTTATTATGTTTGGGGCATTTTTTTCAGCATTTTTAGTTAATCAGTGGTGGTACATACACACACACACACACAAACACACACACACACATATATTCATACGAACAACACCCTCTATGTAAGATCTTTAATAGGAAAACGATTAAAATTAGCTACTCCTGTACCAATAACTATATTTTAAGTAATTTCTATGGGCTAAACAACAAATCTGTTATTGAACCCGCTTGTAATTGTAGATATAAAGAAAATTGTCCAGTTGAAGGCAAATGAAGATCTACTAGGGTTATATACCAAGCAACCATTACCCCCAAAGAAAATATGAAAAATCATAATGTTTACATTGGAATTTCCGCAGGGGAATGGAAACAGAGATTTTATATCAATAGGCACACTTCTACCAACCCTAAATTAAAACACCAGAGAGCTCTTTCAAAAAATTTGGGGAATTGAAGGAGAAAGGTCTGAACCCACAGATAGACTGGAAGATTATAGGTTCCCCACATACTCCTGGAGATAATTGTAACTTATGTTTACGAGAAAACATTATAATAATAAAATACAATAATCAAAGCAAGCTATTGAATCGAAGGCATGAATTAGTATTAAAATGTCGACATAAAAATAAATTAAAATTCCCATAATATAGATTTTACTATATTAGCCACTATATTTCTCTAACTCTACAAATGTCGAATGTATAACTAATTCTAATTTATATTTTTACAGCATATTAATTATATCTTATCATTGTCCCCCTGTTCTAACAACTCTTTTCCTTTTATCACTTGCATCATCTCTTTATCTATATATTTTAAGCCTTTTTAAAATATAATTTTATATTTTTATTTTTTTAAAATATAACTTATTTTTATTTTAAAATTTTTTTTATATTTTTTTATTCTTTAATATAACAATTTTTTATCAATTATAATTTTTAAATATAATCTTACTTAATTTTAATATAACTGAACTAAATATAACTTAGTTTTAATTTATTAAATATATTTTAATTTTAAGTATAATTAATCTTTGGAAGAGTATTTTTAAGTCGGAACTTGTATTTTTAAACTTAATCTTATCTATGTAATTAAAAAAAAAATTTTTCATTCCTCTCTTAGTTTCAAATCAATACCTCATTCTTCATATAACCCCAATTTAATGTCATAAGGTTAATATCCGGGTTTAATTTTATAAAACCTCTTCCCTTTAAGGATAATACCTTCCATCCTCCCCTGACCACTATCTCGTTCCTTTAGTCTGACTGAAACATTGAAATGGATAAATTCTGTATTAAATTTTCTACAGCTGTCAAAGTTAAATTTCTAATTCCGAACAAACTCAGTCTATAGACCGGGGTTGAATAAGATTGACGAAGTTTTCATCGGTTGAAATATGTCTATAGCCCATATTAGGTAATTTTGGATTTTATGATTTACTAATATATATATATATATATATATATATATATATATATATATATATATAGTGTAATAAATATATATAAACTATCATATACAGAAACATTTAGTGCTATATGTGTGTATATATCCACATGTGTATATACACAAATTTCTTTTCCATTATCGTATTTTTTGTGCGCACACACACACACACACACACACACACATACATACATATATATATATATATATATATATATATATATATATATATATATATATATATATATATCAGTGTGCATGAGAAAACTGTCTGTAACAGGAGGTAAGGAGTACATTAGACAAGTATAGCAGCCTTCGACATTGTGAATTTGCACCTGCGTCACGTTTTTCTCACGTTATCTCGCGCGTTGATAACACAAGACTGATATAACTACACTGCCATTGACGGCACAACTGATAATAGGAGACCTCTGACGGTTGACAGCACAGATGCGCTCGTATTTAAGTCAACATTGGCGCCAAACCTTTCACCACGATTTTTAACCATATTAGCTTCGAGGATTGTCTGACTTTAGCCTTAAATGCGCATAGGACGAACTGGTTTTTATATTAAACGAAATTTGTAAATAAGACGTCAGTTTATATTGGCTGATAGATAGAAAAGATATTTACATATTGTTTTAGGTAATGTTTATATATATATTTTACATAGAAATATACGAAAAATATTCTATAGTATTTTAAACGAATTCTTAAATGTACTGTTCCCGTGAGAACGTAGGCGGTCATGGTTCACCACAACTTCCTATCTTTTGAAGCTCTTAGTAATGTTTGTCTTTATATTATCTCTCTCTCATTTGTTGTTCTGCAGTCCACTTAGACAATATTGTTAGGTAAGTTACATGCTATTTCCTTCTGCCTCTCTTCTTTTTTATGTCCCGTGAGGGTCACATTTTCAAAGATTTCTTTTCTCATCATGTATCCCAGTAATTTAGAAATAGGAATAAAATATTACATCGAATTTTAAAAGAATTATAGTTGAATTTTACATAGAAATACAGATAAAAGATTATATAGTATTTTAAAATAATTGTAGTTTGAATTTTGCAAAGAAATTTAGATGAAATAAACAAAATTTATAGATCATGGCACTTTTGATGCATCCTCAACTGTGACCATCAAATTCGCAATGATTCAAAGAATAGATTATTTCTATCGTCTGAGGGATTTTCGCAAAACGTTGCATAACCCACATTTATTGACTTCCGCGTCCATTCTATTTAGATTGTGCACCATACAATTTCTAGCTATGTGGTAGGGTGGGTTAGAATGCGGACGAGATTAAGGAGAACTGACGAGACAGCTAATGCGGAACCCGAAAGAGGACTTCCACACGTTGAAAAGTGGAAGCGATTCTGGCAAGGCCTGATTTAGGCCTTAAGAAGCTCCTGGGCTAATAAAATTTGTAGGTCGGCCCCCGTGTCTATAAAAAAAAAGATATCTTTTAGAATATTCTTTTTGGGTTTAAATTGTTTCAAATTAGTTTATAGGATCTCCATTATATCTGAAAATAAAAATAATCTCCTATGCTCTTTTATCTTTATTTTATTTTTAGTTTTATTAAGGGCCCAAAACTAGAAGACATTTAGGGGCCTCTCTAATTTTGTGGTCTCTGAGCTGCAGCCCATACTAGTTCATATGTAATTCAGACTGTGGATGCTGAGATAAGTGTGTGAAGTCTCAAGGCAAGTATACTGCAAGGGACAAAGGCCTAGACTTAATATGCATCCCAGTTTGTCTGGCAGTGCACTGTCTTGATGTGAGGGATCTGTCTCGGGGATATAAGCTATCAGTATTTGTTCGTTCCTTTGTGTGTGAGAGAGAGAGAGAGAGAGAGAGAGAGAGAGAGAGAGAGAGAGAGAGACCCCTGAGGCCTAAGTGATGTTGGATCACAGAAACACTTCATTATACAAGAAAACTAAAACTACAATAAAAATTGAAGTCCCAGTTTGAGGCTTGGAAATTATAGTAAGTCTTCTAAGGCACAAATTGTCTTTTTTCCGTTAATACTACCTGATTAGAGCATTTCCCGATAGACCTCACATACGCGTGTGAGCACATGCCCCCCCACACACAGAGACGAGCATGCATTTATATAAATAATTCTTTTCTTTGTAAATACAGATAATTAAGAATTGTTAGATGAACTGCATGTATCTTCCCTGGTCTGATGCTGACATTTCATGCTTTATATCTGTACAGAATTAAATATTTAAAAAAGTGGTGTGCTTTTCAAACTTGGCAAATGAAATTAATATCCTTGTAAAAATAGACAATACTGGACCGCACGACGATCCATTAAAACGTATACACTTAAGTAGTTTATTGTCATTAATAGCGTCTTTTCCACGTCTAAAGGGATGTTCAAAATTTATGATTTCCAAAACCATATTTCAAGAAAGTGTTTTAACATTTTATTAAGTAGGTTGAAAAAGTATCTATTTTAAACATTATATGTTTAGTTTGCAAAGTAATCTTGTCAATACACTTAATTCAATGATGAATACTAATCGCATAGACTGAAAATTAGACAGTGGAAATTTCGGATCAAAATTCAGTCAACTGACCCACCTTTATAGAGATATCATCAAGTGATATTTTATAATTCATAATCGAATTTCATAATTCTCATATGTAAACTGTATTTGATATGAAAAAGATGTGCAGATGTAATAGTCTTCGAATTTCTTAAATGGGGAATTGTCAAAGATCAGTTCGGTAAACTTTCGATTGAAAACAATTTCAAAAGGTTGCATATTTCGGCATATAATTATTTTCTTGTTACCAGAGACTTTTACCAGACAGAAAGAGAAATTATCCCTCGAGAGATATATGTGTATTTTAATGTTATTCAAATTGTGCATGTATATTTGCATGTGCACATGTATATTATAATTCAATGACAGTCCTAAAAATGTTTCTACAAGATTAAAAAAAAATATTAAGAAAATAATCCCATCTAGTTGTCTGTATGTGCACTCGCGTGTGTACGGTGTATGTGTGTGTCCTGCTAAAACTAAAAAAACAACAAACCAAAATAGTAATAACAAAGTGAATATGTATACAGATTCATTATCACCCAAGCCAGTTTTTTTCAAAAAAAAATTATCGTCGTGTGATTTGTATTTTCGAAGATATTTTAAAATTAAAATGCATTCGAAATTCTCAGAATTAAAAAGTAAAAACGAACGGTAATAATTCTTATTCCAGATTAGGATTACCGTTCGGTTTTACTTTTTTTTTTATTCGGCTAAACACTATGCATGCATGTATTTTTAAAATTTCTATTATCTTTAATTTATTCTCACATCTGTAGCAAATAAAAGCGTAACTTAAAAAAATGAATATTAAAACAACAAAGTAAATTTAAAAGAAGATTATTAAATATAAGTACCTGATTATTTATTTATTTATTCAAATATGTATGTGTATGTGTGTGTGTGTGTTTGTGTGTGTGTGTGTATTATTGATACTTTTTAATAAATAATTTTTTTATTCAATCTTTAAAAAATAAACTTTATTGTTTCTTTTTAAGTTTGTAACTAACATAAAAAAGTAAATAATTTCCAATTAAGTTTTATTAAAGTAAAAACCATAGCGAGCCTTAGTTTTTTGAGAATTAATTTCAATAAAATATAGTTAAATTTGTAAAACAAATATTCAACATGACTGATGTTGGCCGTAAGTAATGTCTATCCCTGCTAATTTTCCTTTAACTAAAGTTTTTTTTCTTTTCAAATACAAATATAACTTGAAATTTAAACATAATAGCTTTTCAAAACTAAATTCTCAATGTTTTATGTTACTACACTCTTTCAAAATAGTAATTAATGTTTAAAAGTAAAATTTTATTTACTTAAAAAATCTAAATTCCGCTCCAAGATAAATAGTAAATAATTATTTTTCGAAGAAGTAAGGCTCGCTATAGCATTTGCTTGAAAAAATGATTAAATTAAATAGGTTTAAATATATCTTAGTTCAAGTTTATTAACTTTTTTATTAATAATAATTTGAAGAAAGGTTAATGAACTTTTATCTAAGTTTGATTTGTTTGAAAACAATATTAACAGAGTATTTATGTTAGTATTTAAATCGAAAGATAAAGTATCGTTTTGAATAAAAAATAAGTGGATGCACAACTACCTAAGACCCCTCCCTCTCCCGAGCGTGGTATTGGTAGTGTGGTATTTTCCTAAATTTAGTTATTTTGTAACAAACCAAAATAAAAATAAGATTGAATAAAAAATTATTTTCAATAAGATGGCTGAAAAATATCAATAAATTGTCAATAAATAACTATTATTCAGAGATCTTCCGAGCAACGCCGGGTGTCCTCGCTAGTTACCGAATAATTCTCGAAAATTTCTCGAAAATTATATAATTACCTGATGTTAAAACATCAGGTAATTATATAAAAAAATAATTTTTCCCAACTTTGTGATTTTATTGACAACCCAGGGTAGAGGTTGTCCAGACTGGGTGGGAGTATTATTCGAATGTCTTTTCTAAAACTAAGTCAGATGGTGTGTATCTGTGTGTGCGCGTGCTTGTGTGTATATTAAATGGCACAAACACATGTAAGTTACTCACGCACAAAATAGACATGCGCACAAAACATGAAAATCGCACACAGACTGTGTGTGACGGGCAAAGAATCAATAGGTTGTCATGAAAACAACACCAGCTTTCTAAGAATAAGGGATGCGAATTTTTTATTTCTGATTCGTACTGTTTATTGAACGATCATAAAATAACGATTTAAGAGTTGCGTCTAAAAGAAAGAGAAATAAGACGAAATGAATTAATAGAAAAAAAAAATAACTGATCCAATGAACTTATGGAATTGTCCTAGTTTTTCTTTCATCTTATTTCTATTGCTTTCCAACGCAGCTCTAAGATCGTTATTCTAGGCAGCATAGATTAGAATTTAAAAAAAAAAGAAAAGCCTCAATTGTCGAAATTTAAATTAGCCACTCTTATGCTTGGATCCCGACTTAGTATGATAGCAATTTACTGATTAGGCTACAAAGTTTCCACCAAAAGTCATAGAGAAATATTCTATATTCTTTCCTTCTCTGACCTCCAATGTGTTGACAGATTTTTTAAATTTACATTTGTAGTATTTGAGGTGAAAGCTTTTTAATTTCTTAGATTCGCACAATTATTAAAATTCCCTAGTATTTCTTCCAGCTTATTTCTGATTATTTGTAAGGCATCCTCGTATGGAGGGGAAATTCTCCCGAGAAATGTCATGAAAAACCCAGAATGATTCTTTAACGGTTTCCGAGACCAGGGTATAATTTGCATTTTTAAAAAGTTTTGTAAATGCAATTGATAAAGTCTCTTAAAAAGACTGTATGTTTAACTCATTATAAATAACAGAAAAATTTCCAATATTAATTTACTTGAGTAAAGTGAAGGTTAGAAGGCTTGTATTGCGTTAGTTTTCCAAGTGGGGGAGCATTCTTTGAAGATCGGCTTTCGAGATCCTAGAACGATTTTGTAAACTTATGGCCTTGAGATTAATCTAAGCTTATTAAATATATATATATATATATATATATATATATATATATATATATATATATATATATATATATATTCATATATATATATATATTTATACTTATATTCATTTTACTTAATTTTAGAGTGATACGAGATCTATGTGCTTTGCCAGTTTTTCTTGCTTTAAAGATAAGCCCAGTACCCAAATATTTCGCATCAAGGGAATTGAGAAGGCGTAGTGATGAAAACAAGAATGAAAATGCGCACTGGAAATTTGGATCATCTTTATTAGATAGATAGATAGATAGATAGATAGATAGATAGATAGATAGATAGATAGATAGATAGATAGATAGATAGATAAGTTTTCCACTTTGGTATCTAGTCGTTATGAATTTAAGCGTACTACTAGATTGGCGGCAATATCTCATCATCTTAAAGCCGAAAAGGCGAGATGTAACTTTAAAGTTCTTTCTATTCGAACAATTTCTTCTCTTGTGGTAAATTTAGATCGGTCATCGATGATATGTTAATTTTGGACAAAGGGGGTTTATTACAAAAAATTACAACACATCATCGTTGGCCGATCTAAATTTACCAAATTAAACAACAAACATGTAACATCAAAGAATGCCGACGTAGCCTCCTTGAAAATTAAGAAAATCATCGGAGATTACAAACCAGGAATCGCAGTGACTTGTCAGTCATCTTTAACAAAACTTGTATAAAAGAGGGATTGCTGCTCAAATACACAACATATATATATATATATATATATATATATATATATATATATATATATATGAAGAAAAATATACGGAAAAAACAAACAAAAAATTTTAATATGCAATTATGCTGTTTTAATGTTAATATAATGTCAACATCGGACGTTTCGGTCTAGTAGACCATCTTTCATAAAACATAATTAACATTAGACTATATTTAATTCAACATGAAAAACGATGGACATAAGGTAAAGACTAATCAAAACAGACAACTGAAATTTTTCAAGATCAGCGTTCCGTTTTGATTAGTCTTACTCTTATGTCCATCGTCTTTTCATGTTGAATTAAATATAGTCTAATGTTAATTATGTTTGTTTTTTCCGTATATTTTTCTTCATACTGTCGGGTCTATATCCATATATTTATATATATATATATATATATATATATATATATATATAGAGAGAGAGAGAGAGAGAGAGAGTGAAGATAGATAGATGTTAGCATAAAGGTTATATTTCGGGGGTACACATGTTTGATAAGGCAGTCCTGTTTTTTAATCGATCTAGAGATCAAAAGTCTTAATAAAGGAAATGTACCTTCCAACAGGAAGTAAACGATCAGGAAAACCGCTCTCAACCCCAGCGTACTTTATCATTAAGCCACGACAAGCCATTGCAGGAAAGCAAAGTTCATTTACCTGACGTAAGAAAGCACATCTCTCGTTGGAACATTTCGAAGGCTATATCTGGTAACTTTACCTTTATATATATGAAGGAAGATGAAAAATTCTTGGGCATATCAACTTTCTAAAATATAACCAGATGATCAAAGATTAGAATTTCTTACAGAAGCGCATTTCTGTCCCCTTATATATATATATATATATATATATATATATATATATATATATATATATATATATAATTATTGGTCAAGGTTAAATTAGAACAGGAAACATTTGTATTAAAAAGTGCTCAATACATATATAAAGAAAATTAAAATTTAACGTGCAGAGCTTTTTAAGTTTAAAAATTAGAGATCAGCCAATTGGCTGATGTCGTTTTTGAATATATATATATATATATATATATATATATATATAGAGAGAGAGAGAGGGAGGGAGAGAGAGAGAGGGAGAGAGAGAAAGCGTGGGGGTGACAGGCAGACAGACAGACAGACAGTGTGGATCTACATTACGTAGTAATTCAGTTTTAGGCCTCAAATGATTTTCAGACCATGTAGCGTGAAACTGACAGTCACCATGCAGTGTTGATTTTTATGTCCATACCATCTATAACTATAAACATTCTCTCCATTGCCACATTTTATACTATATAAAGAGTGCGAGATAGAGCGAAAGGAAATGGAGAGAGGGAAAGTAAGAAAGATGACGAACAGGTGATGTAGATACAAACAGGCGGAGAAGTTGAAACTGTTCGAGGTAGCTAGATATAAATGAGCATAGATAGATATGAATAGATACAGATAGATAAATATGAAAAGAGTGATATATATGAACAGAATCGAGAAGGCAGGCCGACAGATAGAAAAGATATGGACTAAGAAACGATATAGACTATCGTGTTGTAACATGACCCCTAAGTATTTCCCATAGCAGTAATCTATTTGCATCGTTGTGCCTGTTGGGCAGCCGGGGTGTCTATCCTTCGCCTTCTGAAAGCGAGCCTCTCAACCTCGATATCTTATCGTGTCAGGATATGCGTCAATGTCTTATCTTATTCTATTACCAAAGCCTGCGTAGTTATGCATGGCTGAACAAATGGCGGGCTATACTCTTAACAATAAAAGCATGCCTAAAAACACAGGAGGTTCAACTTTAGCTTTAAATTCGTACACATAAGAAATCTGGGCGTCTACTGTAGAGTGATGATAGGCTAATCGAGAAATCTGTAAAATCGATCCCCGTGGCGTGCTCCACTTTTGAAACCTTGTTACAGATGATGATTTTTTAAGCGTAGCTTAGATGTACCACAAGGCCTAAAGTATGGGGCACCCAATGAGGATCAAACTCACTATTCAGTCGTAATTGATCTAGCGAGACAAGGCTTGCTAACCATTACACCGCATCGAAGTGTTCAAAAACTTTGTTATAGATGAGGCTAAGTTAAGGAAATTTACACGTCATCCAACGATTTTATTAGAAGCGTTAATGATGATGTGACTTTCCTTGCATACGTATCACTATTTTCAATGTGTAGCTTAAACAGCGATTAAACAGCGATTAACATGTTACAACGATTAGCATATACTGATCGCTTGTATCAGATCGCTGAAAAGTGAGTCTTAAACTTTGCGGTCACCTCACCAAATTTAAGACTCACTTTTCAACGATCTGATATAAACGATCAGTATATGCTAATCATTGTAACATGTTAATCGCTCGGAAAATACTTACTCGGTTCAACCGGTAGAGACACTGTGTCGATTATAGGACCAGAACTTAACCGCGTTAGGTGGTGCTACTGTGGCTTCGTATCACATAAGTTGCTAGACTCACGCCAAACTAGATTTGAAATCAGAATGGCCTTTATATATTTCCCAAGTGCGAAAGTGAACGCAATAACCTCGACTAGAATCTGAACTCCGCTCGCCGATTACACTTTCAGCGCCGATAATCGCTATGCGTACATCTAGAAATGTATGTATGTATGTATGTAAATCACACGGAAACAAAAAGAGTAATGAGACGATAATAAACACACACATAATAAACAGATAAAATAAGTCAACACATAAGACAGTGGGGGGGGGTCATACTCAGTTTGACGAAGAACACAACCAACCGCGAGAACTGATACGAAAAAATATTAAGCTGAGCGTAATCCGAGCAAAAAAAAAAAAAAAAATTAAATTAGGACATTTAGTGAGGATTGAACTACCAACGTTTTACTTCAATTTCCATAAAGGTGCCGTAAAGCGATGTCTTCTGAGAAGTGATGATTACCGAGATAGACACACAGGCCATTGTAAAGTTCAAACATTCATTCAGTCACTATTTACATTGTTCGGACTATCATCCTCACCTTTGTTGCCATATTTATCACAATGTTTCGTTGTACGCTCCGGCCCACTTCAGGTGGTTGGAATGTCGAACTGAACCCTTTATTTCGCTCGCTGGGGTAGACTGTTCTAGTTCCACGTACCGTGTCTAATGGATGTCAGTTTTCTCCTGTTAATTCTCCTCTCCAAGTTCTCCACCGCCTTAACCAGGAATTGAATTCACACTCTTTGTGTCCTGTCACAGGATCTAACTAACAGCTTTATCTACTGTGCCATGTGTCCTTGAGACCATCTGTGTATGAATTTTTGGGTATTTTGATTAGCTTTTGGGAGTCTATTCGGGCCAGTCAGTTATGTGCCATGCGTGATACACGCTTAGGCGATCATGTATCTTTCGATAAATGACTGACGATGCAGATTTTTTCCTGCAGTAGGTTGCCATTTCTTTCTGCGGTAGACCAGTTGCCATCCAAAGTTATAGAACCTGGTGTTTACTGCTATTTACCCATAGCTTGGGTGGGGAGAAGATGAGGATTCAGACCTTTCCCAATAAGTATTAGCACGTCTCCTTTATTTCAACTTTGTGTCAGCTGATTATGTATTTGCAGTCCTATCGGTGTTCCGAGAATCATGTCCGCTCTCACTCTTAGTTACCAGGAAAGAGTTACGAGACTGCAGTTAAATTTCACGCCTGCCATATTGTGTGGTAGTCACATATATCCCTCGTGATCTTTCAGTTTTGTTAGTTTTTTTCTGCTTATTTTGCTGATTCTGGCAATGCGTTTGAAGCCGTAAACATTAGACTATACCAGAAAATAAATCGGTTGGGAAAATTGCCAGATGCGTTTTGAATTAGAACCAACATCATTAATTCGGGAAAAATCATGAATTCGACAGGGTTTTGGAACGTTAGCAACTAGACATTCACTGATAAGTTCTCGAGAATCGTTTCGTTAAGAATATCTGGAGTAGTCAAAAATACTAGGTGTGTGCAAATGTTCCCAGATTCCTCTGCTTGAAAAATAGAGAATTAACACAACAAAAAATACTTTTAACCTATTAATACTGACTTCGGTGGTTGAAAAATAACTCCACGTTTATTTTAAAATAGGGAGTTACTTTTCAGTTACCCTGTATAAAATCGGTATTAATTCAGTCAGTTATGTGCCATGCGTGATACACGCTTAGGCGATCATGTATCTTTTAAATAAATGACTGACGAGGCAGGTTATTTTCCTGCAGTAGGTTGCCATTTCTTTTTGTGGTAGACCAGTTGCCATCCAAGGCTATAGAACCCGGTCTGGCCTGCTTTATGCACATAGCTTTGGGATTACTCCACCGCGCCACCTAGTAATAATTATAAAAGTAAAATAAAAACCCAATATTAATATATTTGATTTATTGATTTTTTTACGGCTTATCAACCCATTGCAGGTTATTTAAAGCCAACAAATATTTTTCGATAGTAAGAATTTCGTGGGGATGGAGGGGGGAGAGATAATAATGGTTTTAGTAATACAAGTCTTACTAATTAACCCATAGCAGGGGAGGAAAAATGTGAATTCATAGATTTCCCAAAAGAGTTTGCACGTAAATGAATATAACGAACCCAACGGGGACTGAAACTTGGCTGCCCGATTAGCAGTTCCGAGCCATTAATCATTACATTTCCTGCACATCCACCATTACAGCATTTAGTCACTCATCTACGTACTGACCAGGCTCGACGTTGCTTATCTTCATTGATTGTACAGGAAACGGTGTTTCAGCGTGAGGTGGCCGTAAGCCGGTATTAATTTTAGGTTTCCAATCCATTCATGTCCACCATCACCAAAGTGGGATGGTGGGCATTTCTTTTTCTAGGTGTTGTTTCCCTTCAGGATATTGGCTCTCATAACTCTCCACAACTTCTTATCATCTGTAACTCTTAGTAGTCTTTTTACTCCAGCTGTCTCTCACTGTTCGGTCATCCATTTACAAAGGTTCGTTAGGTCGGTAACTCGTTGCTTTCCTCTCTCCCTCTTACCTTAAATATATCCTGTGAGTTTTAAAATTTCGCTCTCATGACCTCTCGCCGGTGACCAGTTCCCCGTACAGTAACTCCTCTCCCTCCTTTTTTTTTTAATTGTGCCCCACAAATTTCAACTGTATCTTCCTGATTTTATGAATAACTGTCATTTTTGTTTCCATTTTCCTTAAAACTTCCTTGTTACTCAGATGCAACGTCTATGGTATTTTCAGCATCCATCTTTGTTTCTAACAAAATTTTCCTGTTTCTTAATACTTTACTTAGCTTTTGAAAAACATATTTTAATATCGCAATACGCCTTTGGATTTCAGTGTCGGTTAGGTATGTTACTCGGTGTTTTCGCCTGTCTCTCTTTCCTTCAGTATGTCAAATTCTCCATGCCCGCTTTCTTCAGTGTGTGTCCTTGAAATTTCAAATGTCTCTTTCTGATTCTAAGTTTCCTGTTTGTTTCTGTTATTTCTGTTGCTTACATGAAAAAATAAAAAAAACATGTAAAAAAAATTAACAGCTCTCATAGGAAATATTGAAAGGAAATGTCTAATCACCCACCTAACGAGGTTGCGTAAATGAATATCAGAAGAGGGATTGAGAAGAGAAGTAAATGCACAAATCATTGCTTATAGCTACAAAGAGCAGGAAATTGTAAATAGCCCTGAAGGGATACGGTACGTAAAAGAAATTTATTGAACAACATATCTACAAATTTGTTGCATCCCCTTCTGTCAATTTTCAGGCAACTTAAAAATTCCATTCTCCCAGAACTTATCTTTCTTGGCAAATAACTGTTCTTCTATGGAACTTCATGGGTTTTTCTTCATTAAAAGAATTCTGTAGAGACAAAAATAAGCGTTTATACGAAGGCGTGATATCTGGTGATTATGATACAGGAATGAAAACTTGCCTGCTACACTGACACAATTTTTGCCTGGTCACAAAGAAACATGTGGTCTATTATTATCCTGATGGAATGTGCGCGCGTGTGTGCTTGAGGAGGTGCTGAAAAGTTCTTTGCTTGACCCAATTCCCAATACAGTGTCTTGTTACGATGATAGTAGTGGTGACGATAGACCTAAATTGTAATTTCTTGATTGCATGTCAAAAAATGTTCTTATTGTTATGGGGTCCTCCCCTTTTTCATATAAGTGGACTCGACCAGAGTGTTACTTGGACTGCTGCCGTTAAATACCCAGAGTCAATCAGAATAGAGAGAGAGAGAGAGAGAGAGAGAGAGAGAGAGAGAGAGAGAGAGAGAGAGAGAGAGAGAGAGTCACAGTTACAAGCACGTAGGGCACCTCGAGGTGGTGTAATGGTTAGCAAGCTTTTCTGGCTAGAACAATTACGACTGAGTAGTGAGTTTGATCCTCACTGGGTGCCTCATACTTTCGGACTTGTGCCACATCTAAGCTACGCTTGGAAAATCATCAGTTACAAGCACGTAGACTCTAAGGAAGTCCTACTTCGAGACTATATATATATATATATATATATATATATTAACAGCGTTCCTGGATTTACTAACAGTATTACCCATTGTATTATTGTGTAAATACATTTAATTTCTTATCTTTAATTCTTGCGTTTGTCATTCATTGGAGACCGAATTTCATCTCAGAATCCACAACAATTATAAGGGAACATCTTTTGATGATGATTTTATACTTTTATTCTTTCTTTATTTATTCATTGATTTTTATTATCATTTAAAATATATATAATTATAATTTTAAAGTGGTACACTTGACGAACTCTTTATTCCGACATTATATATATATATATATATATATATATATATATATATATATATATATATATATATATATATATATATATGTGTGTGTGTGTGTGTGTGTGTGTGTGTTAATGCGGGTATATATATATTTCGGTAGATGGAACTCGTCAGCCCTGGAGAGTAATCCATCTGAGAGAAGGAAAACTCTTATTTTAAACCTCTGCTGCCTTGCGGCCATCCCCAATCATGGGAATGGCCTCGAGAGTAAACCTTGACGACAAATCCGGAGTCGGAGTCCCTAAGACGACGGTTCGATGTTGTGTTCAACTTAGTTCTGACAACTCCTGCAACGACGCCTGTGCCAAGTTGTATTGACCGCTACCTTCCCCTTGTACAACATCGGTGGCGTGGAGAGGGGAGACGTGCTGCATGGGCGAATGCCGATCTCTCATGTAACCCTGGCCAGGCTTGCGCCCTGGAGAGGAGTTACTATACGGCGAAATGGTCACCGGCGAGAGGGCATGAGATCGACCTCATCTTCGCTTCAAGGACGCCTGCAAAAGGGACATGAGAGCGATGGACACCGAGAGGTAAGAAATCATCAACGATCGCTCACGCTGGAGCCACGATTTACATCGAGGGTTGGAGTTAAGAGAAAAAACGTAGGCTTGTCGTCGGGGAGAAGTGTACTCGATGGAAAGAAAACAACACGGCGACATCGTGGGGAGAGCGTCTTCACATGCATTTCTTGCAGTCGAGACTGTCACTCCCGTGTGGGCCTCTACATCCATAATAGATACTGCGCCCCCATCAGCAGCCGAGGCATATCTCTTTGGGCACAGATCCAGGGTCTCTCGAGACCGACGGATGCCACATATAGTGAATATAACAATTTTAGTTCGACTGATACACGAGTAAATAAACTAGTTTAATTTCATGAACAGTCATGTTTTTTTTTATATCTTTTTATATCTTACGTACACTACATCCACTATAGTCGTCGTTCTTTTTCTTTTTGTTCTTCTTATTGTGTTTCTTCAGTATCTTTCATATATCTAAGTAATGTTTGTCTTCTATTTTTCCCAGTCTATTCTCTGTCATCCATTTACTCAAAATCGTATGGTAGGCGATTTCAATCTACTAGCTCGATCTTCTGCAAGTGTCAAAAACCTCTTTTCTAATTATATGTGCCAGAAATGTCAACTGTCTCTTTATGATCCTAGACACAAGTGTCTTTTTCTTTCCAATTTTCTGTAAAACTTCCTCGTTGGTTACATAATCTGTTGATGGTATTCTTAGAATTTATCTGTAGAACCACATTTCTGTCAGCTAAAGTCTTCTCTTCATCTGTGAGGAAGTTTTCCAGCATTCACTGGTATATAGAAAGTACAGCATTCTTTTATTTTATTTATCAATTTAATAGATATTTGCTTAATTTCATGGAATTGGTGAAAGAATTAAGCATGCAGTTTCTCCAATGAATATCTATCATATTGTTATGGGGCTCTCCTCTTTTTACATAAGATGGACTCGTCCAAAGTATACTTATACTGACAGAGAGAATACCTGCGGTTGAGATACATTGAGATATGTGGAGATACGTTGAGACAGGTTGAGAGATACGGAGACAGACACAGGGTGTTCTCAGAGAGTTATACAAGAGTATATATATATATATATATATATATATATATATATATATATATATATATATTACTGCTTTACTTACAGAGACTTGTACATATACTTTCTACTAACCGGCATTCCTGGACTACTAATCTTCACTTCAAGTCTGTATTCTTACGTTTAATACACTTATTTTTCTTATATGTGCCATATCCTCTCAGGACGTGGGTGATCATGGCTTTCCACAACTTCCTATCTTTTGTAGCTCTAAGCAATGTTTATCCCATGATTATCCTTTCCAGTCTCTGTTCCTCATTATGTGGTCCAGAAATGTCAACTCTTTCTGATCATATCTATAAGTGTCATATTTACTTCTGTTTTTCTTAAAACTTCCTTGTTGACCACATGTTACGTTCATGGTATTCTCAGCATTTTTAGTGCTCCTGAATTCAACAATGCTCAAAATTATAAATAACTACATATTTTTAAATTTGAAAACATCGAAATATTTGTTCTGTGATATGTAAAATTAAACAAAGTATATAAACGACAACTACAGCAACGCCCTCAAAAGGTAGTAAAGGAAAGCGAGAAGAAAGGACTAAACATCAACTGTAATCAAGTGTAAGAAGATGGAAACATGATTATTAGAAAAAGAAAAAATCCAACATGCAAATTACAAATTTGAGATTCTAGAATTAAACATGTGCAAAAATATAAATATATTGGAAGTGCTTAACAGAAGCGCATTGGGATAGCGAAAAATGCCTTTCAAAAGTTAAGCAAAGTATAAAGAAACAGGAAAATTTCGTTGAAAACAAAGAGTATTGAACTGTTATGTAATATTGGTGCTCCTATATGGCGATGAATGCTGAACCATCTTATCACAAATGGAGAAAAGACTTGAGGAAACAAAAATGTGGTTCTACAGAAGGATGCTGAGAATATATTGGACACGTGTGCAATGACGAATTTTAAGAGAAAATGGAAGCAAAAAAGACACATACGTAGCATCAGAAAGAGATAGCTGAAATTTTTCATGGCACAGAGGGTTTGGAAAATTTAATACTCGCAGAGCATATTGAAGGCAAGAGGGACAAGCAGCAAATAGCCTATCGAACAAGGTTGTGTAAATGGTTGGCAGAACAATGACTAGGAGATATAGCAAAAAGACAAACTTTGATAAGGGCTAAAAAGGACGTGAAGTTGCGGAGAGCCATGATCGCCTAAGCTCTGGAGGGACACGATATAAAGAAGAAGAAGAAGAACAACAACAACATCGACAATAACAACAGCGACGACGACAACAGCGATCTTGTTTAAATGGTTGGCAGAATAGGGTTTAGAAGAGATAGCAAAAATACAAACTTTAATAAGAGAGCCTTGAAAAAAAACTGATTTTGATATTTTATCCTTAGATTATTTTAACTTCAACCTATAATAATTATGAAATTTTCTCTTTGAGAAAATCTGTCTGTAATATTAAACGCAGATAAAGTGCTACAGTTCTTGTTCTGAGGAGTTTGCCTACACATGGATAAAAAAGAATTTTATTTTTCCCAGGTGAAGTAATTTTTAAAGCCCTTATTTGCCCTTGCGATATTATCCTTGAAACGATAAAGTGATAAATGTGACCATTATCACTGAAAATTTAGAATCTTGTCGTTAGATTTAAAACTGTCTCACGGGAGCACGCTATTAGTTCTCATTAGGTCGAAAGCCCCAAAAGAGTGCTTACTTCACTCAGAACCGGAAGTCCTTTTCGCGCATGTGTAAATAATCATATTTAGTAGCGAGCCAGTTATAATAATAGCAAGTTTTATGTGCAATGCGAGGTTTATGGTGTCTACTTGTATAAACCTTACTAATGACACGTCTGCGTAAAAAATCAAGATTTTACATTAATCCTGGATATAATCAAGAGCCGATAAATTTTAATTCCGAATTTGCTTTTCGAGTAACAGACGAGAACAGATGTATTCATTAATTTTTATTAGATGTATAACTAGTAAGCATTACAGTGAATGTGCTTATTTGTATAATGTGCAATGGCAAATGTAGTTACTAATGCTAGCGTGTATACACATAAATTGTATACATTTAAAATTCTTCTAAGTATCATATATCTTTTTGACGTGTGGGTTCATAGCTCCCTATAATTTAGATACATCCACCAATTTTCGATACCTAAAGTTTAAAATGAATTTTAAAAAATGAAAAAGTATTCTTGAAGCTTTCTTTTTAACTTTAATTGAAAGCCAAAAGATTAAATTTACTATTTACAGTAAGGAAAATACTCTGGTGTATTTCAAATAGAATTTATATTGATTGGAATTTCAACTTTTTGGTCGCTTTCAGTAAAGTCAGTAAAATCGGACATTTTGGACACATTTTGATACATCTGTAAACAAAAGTTAATTCTCGGACTCAAAAATCTTCCAAAAATAAAATATACTTTTCTGAAACTTTATTTGAGAAATATTAACTGATTTAAAGTATAATTAATCCGTTTTGAATAAATATTAATTACTTTAAGTTTAAAATAACAGAGAAATGGATTTTAAAAACAAACAGTAGCGGTGATTACGTGCTTGTCACCGCTGGAAAATCACTCCATAAGTGATTCTGAAGGTGTTGAAACATTTATTATTGTTCTAAGGAGACTTTATCTGTTAAAACATAATTTAAGAAAATGACGGGTGAGCGCGTTTTTTATATAATTTTTAAGTATTCAGTAATCTTAAAAATGTCGTGAAATTTTCTCCATAATCTAATTTTAGCAATGTTGATTTTAAATTTACTATCGTCATCGCTCTTATTTTCTGATAATGTCGTGTATGGTCGATCATTACTTTCAAACGTAATATTTTATATGAATATCAAATTAAAATTATTTAAAAAAAATCTTGAAACAAAATACTTTGTATTAAGCATTTCAATTTTTGATTAGTAAATATAGTTTTCACTTAATAACAATATTACCTAACTGGATGAAAATAATGCAGAATTTTAAAAGATTTATATATTATAAATTATTATAATTAAATTAAAAAAAAAATGAAAACAATTCTTATAAAAATTCATTATTCATCGAATTTTTTTTCTTATAACAATGGTATCCTTAATAAATCTTATTTATAAAAGCGATTAAAAGCATTTCTAATTAAATGTCATAGTTTTATTGTATTTTTTATTTTACGATTCGAGACAGATTTTCGAGAAATAAGTAGTAATTTGAAAAAAATATTTAGGGTTTACATTCTTCTATAAGTCCTGCTTTTAACTAATAAAAACATTTTCTGATGAAAATTTAATTTCTCGAAATTTCATGAAATTAAGTAAGTTTCAAAGGAATTGTAACATATGTAAAAAAATTACGAAAAAGAAGATTTTCTAGAAAATATATTTTCCAAAATAATTTATTTTTGTTCAGTGAATAAGTTCAATAATGAAAATTTCAGGTTTAAAATCTGACCCAAATATTTGATTTTTTGAAAGAAATTTCAAAATCAATGTGTTTTTCGGAAAGGCCAAAAGGTCTCGTTTGACGAGTTCCAAAACACTATGATGACACTATTTAGGGATAATTTTTTCTTTTGCGTAAAAAGGTAAACTATGAAGAATGAGGGGAGGCCTCTTGACGCCCCCTGAAGGGATTGGTGTGAGATGCTACTGTGAGAGAGAGGGGGAACCTGTTCACGCCCTCAGAGGGGATTGGTGTGAGATACCAATATGAGAAAGGAAGAATTTGGGAGGACGATTCTCTTAAACTAAAAATTAAGGACTTTCAAAAATGGAAAGTAATAAATTTTCCTGACCGAAAACAAAGAAAATTCTTAATGCGGATTTAGAATTATCAAGGAACCTCAAACCCCGACAGGCCCACCCCGGTTTTGGTCGGCGTCCATATAAGCAGAGTCGCAGCGAGTAGAAGACAGACAGGCAAGGGGTTGAGCCAGAGACAGGCAAGCAGTTGTGCTGTGAGCTCTGAGACTCTTCTTGCAGAAAGCTGACTTAAGATCCACGCATTCTCGACCTCAACTTCTAACCAAGAACAATTTATTTTTGAAGAACGACTTAGACTCACACCACCAAAACAAGTTTTACGAATATCACCTGAAGATACACCAAAAACCAGTTATCGAAAAACAACTTAAGATGTTAAGACTCGCCTAACAAACGCAAAGTGTCACGTATCCATATTAGCGGTTTGGGAGAAAGATGCAGTCCTGTATTCAGCAACCAGATATAAAATATTGTTATTCTGTTTTTAACACATTTGAACTTTTCGAGTTGCTACTTTATTTTTTTTTACATATACTTGTGCGGTATTACCCTTGTTCGGACTCGACTTGCATTACGGCCCGGCGACTGATTGATTTCCTCTACTTAAGATCAAATCACAACGTGGGTAGGTTAGAATAGAAATCAAAACAGTTACTTCGGTAACCAGACGTTGGAGGCGAGCTGTGAACGACAAGGCTGATACCGAATCTAACCAGATTCCCATCCGAATCAGCAAAAGTTTAGAACGTCACATTTGGTGTCGCGACCAATACCAAGTCACATTGGTCGTCGCAGGATAGAACGGCGACGGGGCAGAGAGGCAGACAGGGTGCCGTCACACTATTCATAAATATTACGTCGATTGTGGACACAAAAAAAACAAACAAAATTTTTAACCAAAATTTCGAACGTGCTAAAAAGGATTAAAAAATTTAATAAAATAATAAAAATACTTTGGTCTTTCCTCTTAATAATAATATAAACATTTTGGCGATAAAACTTTGTTTTTATTAAGTTTGGGGCCTTTTTCATCAGTGGAGGTACCTACTATAATTTCTTGTCAGTTATACCTTTTAGTAATATTTGTGTTTTTGCTATCTTCCCAACATATATTCTTCCATCTAATTACACGAGCTCGTTAGGTGATTCTCTGCTTTCCTCTGTCTCTCTTGCCTTCAACGTGTCAGGTGGGTGTCAAATTCTCCAAGTCCTCTCTCCTCATTATGTATCCTAGAAATTTCAATTGTCTCTTTCTGATTCTAAGTACAAGTGACTTTTTTCTTTCCAATTTCCCTAAAACCTTATCAATGACTGCAAATACACATCATGCACAATGTAAAACGTAAAGGAAATTAGCCTCAAAAACATTCTTGGAAATAAGCAATATTTAAGAGATTAGATATGTGGTTACTTTTGTGAATATTTTGATGTTTTGCTAGTAACTTACAATTGTGAATGTCAGATGATGATACGAATGAATATTGCAATATTAACAAGATTAACTATATTTTTTGTTTGTTAATTACTGATCTTACAAGTACGTTTTGGGGGTTTCATTCTATCATTTACATTCTTGGTATTTATATTGTTTTACATTGCTTTCATTCGTGTTTATATATCAGTATACATTTCTCTATATAAGTCTTCACACACACATATGTATAAACATATAGTTTTCAGGTATGCTATATTTATGGATAAAAGAACTCAATATCAGAGATAGAGCGTATGTAAATATAAAGGTGGACACTGAGATCAACACTGAGTGTTAATTGTTTATTTCATGCGTGAACGTAATCTTCAGGCCATGTGTATGGTTTTTGGCTCTAGTATTTATATATGCTGTTCAATGAGTACTTTCGCTACATATATAACCTATCATGGACATTGAAAATTTAGCCTCGACTATCCCTAAAGAATATATCCCTCCCACTACCATTCACTTAGAAACAAAAATTAATAAAAAAAAAGCATCACAAGAAAATGAGATGGAAAGCGCAGTTCTTTTTAAACCAAGAACTTAACACGTATGTCCCACCCAAGGATCATACGATTATAAACAAAAAAAATGACCCCCGCATAGACATTAAAAGAAACTTAAAGTAAGCAGATTCCCTAGATATTACATTCAACCTAAGGAAAGGTACATATCAACCATATAGAAAAACCAACGGCAAACCACTTTACATAGACATATCTTTCAACCAACTTCAAACAATAATCAAGAAGATCCCACAATCAATTAACAGCAGGATATCTGACAATTCTTCCAATGAAACCATTTTCAACGAAGTTAAAAAAGATTATGAAACAGTGGATTTTAGGCAATACTCGCATACACACAACACAGTTCAACCCACCATACAACAAAATCATAAAAACAAACGGAGGAGAGATATTCATTAAACTCACATGCAAACACTCACCCGACATCAAACACTATTCACAAGATATTCAACAGAAATACAGTAAACATCAGCTGCAATTTCACTGAGAATATGGCACAAATAATAAAAACGCAAAACAAAAAAATAACAAAAAACCACCAGCACAAATCAAAGCCACCTCTAACTGCAGAGCAAATAACGAATGTCCCTTAAATGGCAATTTCTTGCAAAACAACATAATATATCAAGCCACTGTAAAATCAGCTGATAATGAAGAATATACATAAGAGTAACTGAAGCACCTTCGAAATATAAACTACGCACACAAAACATTTTTGCAAATAGTAAATACGCGAACAGCACATTGCTTTCTAAACATATGGGAAATTAAAAGCAAAATCAATTACATAAAATATACTATGGACGATAAGGAAAACAGCATCAGCCAACAACAATTATTCCCAAAACTATAAACTCTGTCTTGAGCAGAAAATAACTATAATCACCTTCTCAGAAAACATAAATTACTAAATAACCAATCAGAACTTATCTTAAAATGCAAACACAAAAACAAACTTTTACTACATTACTTAAAAATCGAAAACTTATACCTTGTAAAATACCACCATTATAAATGCAAATATATGCACTATATACAACGCAGATAATGCGATATACTTTAGACAAAGTCAATACTTTAAACGAAACAAGTCAGATAACCAAGCCCCGAAAAAATAAACAAAAATCTAAACAAATTAAGTAAATAATAAACAAATTAACAAACTACTAATGCACACATAAACCCAACTAAATAGAATAATAATAAATAACAACAAATAATTAGGTAATCAATGATAAATATTGAACAAAAAGTAAGAAAACTATAAGTATGATAAGATAAAGAACAAATAGAAAATGTTTATTAATCTAACATGTTTCACTTTTATTAAAGCTTCGTCAGAGATTGAGAAAAAACAGGCAAAAAGACAGAAATTTCGGTATTATTTCAATTTTTTGTGTGGCTTGATTTTCATTGGTGTTGTGGCCTTGTTAGGGCCAAAAACAAACACACAAGAGAGGAATTGAGTTAAACAAACGTATTAACAGAAACAGTAATACAAACATATACAAACGAGAGTGTTATAGCAAGAATGTACGGTCCGAATGTCAGAGCCGACTGTTGGAAACTTCCCTCTCCAAAAGGCAGTACCTGCTCCTATTTATAACTGGGAGAGTCCATGCGTGCGTGGGTGGGTAAATTACCATAACAATTGACCAGTCATGCATCACATGCATTATAACCGTAGATAATTCTATATGTATGTAAGTTTGTAAAAATACTAATTTGCCTATGTGGGCATCGGATGATAATGTGTATTCGTAACTGTGTATGTCTAGTAGGAGAAATTCTGTTGTTTTCACGTTTGTGTAGTCTTATTCTCATTGGTTAATCGTGTATGTCCAGCAGACAACATGTTTGCTGGTTTTATCGTCTATGGAAATGTTTTATGTACTGTCTGTATTAGATAGACATAAATTAGATATATTTCTTAAGAATTAATTCAATAAAGGCTGGAGATGTAATATGTTTTAAACGTGTGTTTATAGTTGATAATAATGTTATTAAGCTTTCAAAGTATTTTCTTCTTAAAGGATTATGTTCCTTTTTTAAATTAGAGTGGCATTAGTAAAATCAAAGTTTCTGTGTAATACAAGAGAGTTTAAAGGATTGTCTAAACACAAATCTCTTTTGCGTTCATAAATATGTGTTTTTAAATCACGTGATGTCTCCCCTACATAAACATTTTTGCATTGTAAACAGTTTATTTGATAAATACCGACATTAGAATTACTGTTTAATATATTTATTTTTCTAATCATATATAAGTATATTTAGGTAGAAAGAATTCATTTAAAGAAGTTTTGTTAAATCCAAGGTCTGTCTACTTAAATCTCGTCAGTTGAATTTAACAGAATTTGTTTAAATAAAAATGACGGTTGCCATCTCGTTATCGAGTATGATCATAACAAGATATAAAACTGACGATATGAAGCAATGCTTGTGTATGAAATTTTAAATGTGGAGAGAGACATTGCACTGGGCCAATCCTACTCTTTAAGCAAGAACGGCATGCACCCAAAGAGAAGGCCCAATCAACATCATTCGATGCTATCAAGCGACAGGTGTTACGTCAGAGTTTTCTTTCTCTTGGGTGGATATCTTAACGAAGGTTAAGGAGTTCGACACACATTCCCAGTCGACTTACTGCGCCCCTGGACACCAACCCTAGTATTTCTACATCCCCGTACATGTGCTAGATGGCCGTTGATACCATGAAAGGATTCATCCGCCCTTTGACAAGTGTTGTTTTTAATCATGTTGGGTGTCTATGCATACTCCTCAACAGAAAATCCTGGTAGGAGAATCGGTTTAGTCGCCGATAACCCGACCATGCAGCTGGTAGTACTGGGTTACATAGTGCCAGTATATATATATATATATATATATATATATATATATATATATATATATATATATATACAGTAGAATCTCTGACAACATGAGAAATTGGTTACAAAGTCCAGATATGAGGGGTCATATTTAGATTAAAATAAAAGAACTGAAATCAGGTTTAACATTTATTTTCAATGTTTTATAGTAAACAAAATAAGCTAATGGTGAGTGAAATATAACGGAATTGATTTTAAGGAAAAATAAATAAATTATGTAATGTTAATGAAAATTCATTAAATTAAGTATGCCACGTACGCAAAACAAAGAATATAACGAGGATTTTTTAATTGCTGTTGCATGATGATTCTTTCTCTTCTAATGTCATTCTCAACTTTTTCCGCATTTCATTTTGCTTTTGTTCTTGAATTTTTTTTAAACGAAAGACAATTTTTTAACTCTGCGTGCGTTATTGCAATTGTCATAGCTGAATGTTGGTTTTCTTTCCATAAAACAAACAAACTTTTCAATAGCTTTTTCAATTTCAGTCCAGGTTTCATCACAATCATGTTTTTTATTTCCTTGTTCATTGTGACGGTGTAAATAGTTTCTTTGGAAGATTTTATATCATACAATGTTGACTTTCCTATGTTGAACTCAGCTATTAGTTACAGTGACCTTTCACCAGCGTCTACTCCAAAGTTGTTCTTTTCCTCTTATTCCCATCACCTTTTGCACCAATACTAGCCATTTAGGGTGAAATAAGCATAAGCAATTATCCAAAGTAAATTTCCTGAAAAACAGAAATTTGAAATCATTTACCTATCATCCAAATAGTTCAAATATACACATCAAAATCATGTCCAGGTATGCGGGATTCCGGATATGAGGGATTCTACTATATATATATATATATATATATATATATATATATATAAATGGAAAGAGAGAGAGAGAAATTGAGGAGAGTTTGAAGCACCCACTTATAGTCACTACAGTAGAGTAATGGCGGATCTACTATGAAATCCCAAATCCCAGAGATGCCCCTGAAGCAACTTTTTAATAAGTTAATTTTTCAACAAATTCGATAATTTTTTTCCGTGTTTGTTATTAAAATAAGGCCATTTTAGTGAAAGAATCATAGGTCAAAGGGTTAAAGTAGCTAATGTTGGTCTTAGTATATACTCTAATATTTCATATGGCCACAAAATTTCCCTGTAATTAAACAAATTTCAAAATTTTCTTCAGGGCTTGCAGTGCCCGAACAGCCAGTTGTATCGGCTCGTTGATCTCACCAGTATCTATTCTTAGCCTACATTTTGGCAAATGGATCGTCGAATCTATTGTTGCGGGTTGCGAAGGATCCCCCATATCTGTTCAAGCTTCAGGGGTCCCCAAAAATGTAGGTCAGCCATTGAAGTAGAGTGAAGGCGCGCTTTGGCATATCTGTTTGGCCATGTTATCTTGGGCTACATAAACAGCTAGTTATATAATAAAAGCTTTTCTCAAATTGCGGTTAAGCAAGCTACCCATTTTTACCCATTTTTAAATGACGAAGCTGCTTCATTTCTCCGACAAGACATAAAGCTGGCATCACTCTCGCCAACTCAGTGCTATTAGATAAAGTGGAGTAAAACTTACCGCTCTATTTTGGTTTTAGTAGTAAGCAGGTTTTTACGTGGTGTAGTTTACAGTCCCATCTTCAACCAGTTTGAAATTCAGAGTTTTTACTTCTATTAGTTGCCAACTATAACCTGAGATTTCAGTCTGTCATACCATTTAACCCATAGACGGATTCACACCTTTCACAAGAGTATTTGTGCGAAAGCGAACGCAACGAACTAGGCCGGAATTTCAACTCGACAAACCAATTCCATTTACTGCGATGATAACAGCTATACATTTTTTTTGTTACAGTAAAGTTCATCCTTTACTAGGTCTGGGCCACACGTTGTAGAGGGTTACGTTAAGAGGTAGTTTATACAGATAAGAGGGTGAGATAACGGTTAACCCTGAACAGGTTAAGATTGTAGTGATCTGGGAAACATCCTCTTGGGAGCCGGTTCCACAGAACAGTGGTTCGCCGAAGAAGCTGTTTGCGTGGAACCTACTTCTCAACAATGGAATACGGAGGGAATGTGGGTGGTTTGCTTGCACTATAAGGAATGCAGTTCGTCCAATCATTTTCCATAGTAGTAACGATAGAGTAGCAAGAGGTTCGCCACATCTCGCCTGTGAGAGAGAGGTTGGAGGGTGGAAAATAATTCGTCACCCAAAAGGACACAGTGGCACTTTGGAACTCTATCGAAACTGGAAAGTGAGGACTGAGCAGGTACCGCCCAAATATGACAACAGGACTCCATTTTTCGACCTGATCTGGCTCTTGTAAAGGTAGCGGATATGATGAGGGGTCAGGTACTTACTCGAGCGGAGCCGACCATTTTTCTGGATCTTTGGTGATGGATATGCTATCCCCATATCCAGATTCTGGCACCCCAACTGAAGAAAATAAAAGCACTGGCCATGTAAACAAGTTAAATCTTCAACAGATGAGTATTGTCCCATTGTTTTTCGTTTAAGTGTAATGTTATGTTATAAAAAAAGGTACTTGTTTCTACAAAGGCGACTGTCCTCGTTTAAGCTGTTCAATCGTTTGAAATTCTAAGTTAATTCACAAATTATTTAGGCTGTTAGAAGTATTGTCCGCTGTTGTCTAGAGTAATGATTTAATACGAGAAGTGAAAGGAAACATGTTTAGGCAGGTTATTTTTGCTAAATGAATTGCTTGATTCCCTGGTGCTAAGGTGAATTATTCATGGACTCTCATTTCGTTGTGGACTAATGATTAAGAAGATCTTCTAACAGACTATTATTAAAAAATATAGCGTGTTCGATTGCCACTGGGCCTTACACATTTGTGGCCTTCGCTAAACTAAGCTCAGTGTATACATTACAAGTGCGTAACGGTTGTTAGCGCAAAAAGTGGAGTCAGCGAGCCGAGTTCGAATTACCGCCTAGTCTGTCGCGTTCACTTTTGCACAAATGCCTTTGAGAAAGACATGGATCCATTTCTTCTCAGCTCATTGATAGGTTATATTTTTTTAATTAATTCACCCCAAGCAAGGCGATAATGCCACTAAGACACAATGGATTACTTGGAGTGAAGGGAATGAGAAACACTATTTACATTATTCGGACTATTGTCCTCATCTTTGTCGCCATATTTATTACAAGGTTTCGGCCGTTGTACGCTCCGGCCTTCTTCAGGCGGTTGGAATGTCGAACTGAATCCTTTATTACGCTCACTGGGGTAGACTGTTCTAGTTCCACGTGCCATGTTTGATGGATGTCAGCTATCAGTTATCTCCTGTTAATTTTTCCCTCTGAAAGTTCTCCACTGACTTAACCGGGTATTGAACTCACACTCTTTGGGTCCTGTCACTGGATCTAACTAATGCCAAGGACAGATGGCACAGTGGTTAAAGGAATTAGTTAGATCCAGTGACAGGACCCAAAGAGTGTGGATTCAATTCCTGGTTAAGGCGGTGGAGAACTTGGAGAGGGGAATTAACAGGGGATAACTGATAACTGACATCCATTAGACATGGCACGTGGAACTAGAACAGTCTACCCCAGTGAGCGTAATAAAGGGTCCAGTTCGACATTCCAACCGCCTGAAGAAGGCCGGAGCGTACAACGACCGAAACGTTGTAATAAATATGTCGACAAAGATGAGGAAAATAGTCCGAATAGTGTAAATAATGTACATAATACCTCATCTCATACATATAGACAGATACTGAGAATGAAAAAAATTTAGAAGGAAACGGAAACTCAATCCTAAACAAGAAACGAGGCGTAAACCTTTACTCCTGTTCAAAAGACTGGGAAGGAGTATGACCCGGATGATAGGCGAACCTATATACTATTAAATATAGTATATAGTCTGGACTCTCGATATTTGAATTGTAACCAGTCTGATAAAAGGACTACTCTGATTTCAAAACCGTGGGGGAGGCCCTGGGAAACCATTCCACTCTCTTTCCCAAGATGTCATAGTAATTCACAGATAGTATAGAAAAAGAAAGCAGTGGAAAGCCGTCCCGAAAGAATATGGTATTTACCTTGCTATAGGTATCCGAATACTGCTGCCATATCTGGTCTGGTGCTCATGCTATTCATCTTGAGGCTCTTGACAAAATTCAAAGAAGGATCTGTAATGTAATCGATCATGACTTAGTATCTCGACTTCAGTCATTTTCTCACCGACGCGACGTAGCTTCCCTCTGTCTTTTCTACAAATATTTTCATGGCAACTGCTCTGACTAGCTTTTTTTTCCTTGGCGCCCCGACTACATGAATTTAAGCCTGCTACTAGATTGGCATTTAGGTTTGCATCCGTTTACTGTTGAAACAGCTAAGTGCAAACACCACTTCTACTATAACAGTTTCTTTTCTCGCACTTACCCACTGTAGAACTCTCTTCCGTTTACTTGCTTCCCTGATAACTACAATCTTCAAAAATTTAAATGCAACGTCAGTCGCCATCTTCTATCTTCTTTAATCCCGTTCATCTTTTGCCCTTTCCTCAATCCTTTCTATACTCGGTCTTTTCTCTCACTTTCACTCCCTACAACTCCCTGCGTACTAGTGGCATCTCCGTCTTACTTGAGGTGAAATGATTAAAAAAAAAATATCGGGAGAAATTCTAAAATTATTACATTTTATATTGAAAACGTCGGTTATTTGTAATAAATTTTAAGTTGTCCGAACTTTTTCATTATTATTCAATTTTAGACTTTGTTGACTTTTATTCTGTTGTTTTTTTTATCGCAACTCTCGGATCGTTTTTTACTCAACGGCCATAGACTAAATAAAAAAAAAACAAAGATAAGATAAGAGAAAAGAAAAACTATTGAAATTATTTGACTTTTGAATTTCCCAGAAGAAACAATGGATGTGTACGTAGTGTAACGGTTATCGGAACAAAGGATATAATCGACATGCCGAGTTCAAATTTCAAGTTCGTTTCGCGCTTTACCTTGGGAAAGTAAAATATGAATCAGTCGCTTTTTCTCAAGTTATGTGTTAAATAGCAGGATAGAGGAGGCACGCTTAGTCGTTCTCTCTTGGTTGGCAACTCTGAGATGGACAACTCTGATTTCAAAACCTGTTGGAAGTGGGGCTGATAAAAAAAAAAGAAAAGGCCGTAACCCTTTATACCAAAGTTTAATGGCATTACTGTAGAGAAGGAATTGAGTGCAGTGTAATGCTAAACATTGTTTGAATAATTGAATTCCTTCTTTGCATACTGGATAGTATTAACAGAAAGTTTCAGTATTCTTCACTTGTATTCAGTGAGATTAAAAAAAGAGAAAAGAAATCTCTAACTCCGCCAACGGAAAAAATCATTAACATACCAACCAAAAGAAAGAAACATATTTCCAACGAAAAAATAAAAAGTCATTAATATACCTATAAATTTTTTTCCTCCAATAAAAAAGTCATTAAACGGGAAAAATAAAGAAACCTTATCCTCCAACGAAAAAAACAAAACAAAATATAATTAAAACAAACAAAAAACTTCCTCCAATGACAAAAGTCATAAATATACCAACCAGAAAAAAGAAACTTTTACCTCCAATGAAAAAAAAAACCAAAAAAAAAAACTCAACAAAAACAAATAAAGAAAAATGTCATTAGTATGCCAATCGGAAAAATAAAGAAACCTCTATCGCCAATGAAAAAAAAAGAAAAAGAAAACAAAAAAAAACAATAAAAGCAGACAAAAAGATTTATTAATATACCAATGCAAAAACTAAAAAATCTCTATTTCCAACTAAAAAAAAGCAACAAACAAAAAAACAAAAAACAAAAGAAAATAAAACAAAAGCCATAAAAATAAACAAAAAAGTTATTAATAACCGGTAAATAGAAACGACCCCCGCCAAAAAAAACAAAAAAAAACAAAACAATAAAAACAAAAAGGAATAAAAACAAACAAAAATTGTTATTCATATACCAACCGAAAGAATAAAGAAACCGTTACTTCGAACAACAAAAAACATCATTAATATTCATTTCACAGAGATTGGTATCAAGTACCTATAAGTTTCCCAACACCTATTTTCCTAAGCAAAAGAAACCCACAAAGTATTGTAGTCTATACGAGTCTGATAAGAGTATATCAGGCACACGTATCACAGCCAAATAGGCGGGATATGGTGACAGACTTTGATAAACGCAGTGCATAAACTTTCAGATGGAGCCAATTAAAAATACATTCATGTTGGGTAATCCAATCTACTCAGACGGTCTGTGATTCAGGGTTTTCCCTAGTATCTAGAAATGACTCCCAAGTCGCCTTGACTGCCTCAGACTTCAAACCTGAAATTCGAACTCTGTCTGCTGACTCCATTTTCGGCGCTGTAAACCTCCACACCACTAATCACTCACAAGTTGATTCACTTCACACAAGGTTGATAAACAAAGAAGTCTTAACAGCTGTCCAAAGTCTAGTTGTCTATTTGTCAAGTTCAGATAAGTAATCTACCATTTGGATTAATTAAAGAGTGATGCTGTTGCCTTGAAAAACAAACCTTTGTCGACCTAGTGAAATGCATGCACGACTTTGACACTGTGTATGTCAAAGCGGTGATTATCATACATCGATCGTGTCATTTGCTGCTTACCTGTTTAGCGTCGTGGTAACAGTCAAGTGCGCACGCGTCGAGGAATTAACAAACCAGAGAAGCTAAATAAAGGAGCGGCTTTATCCAACCGAATGTTGCCACCTACATATCAACCAAAATATACTGTTTTTTTCCTTTCCTTTCTTTTGTTTTGTTTTGCTTTGTTTTGTTACCATCTTCAATTTATTTGTATTTTCTACATTCATTCTTTATCTATCAATTGCTACTTCTTTCACATAAGCCTCGATTTTATTTTGAAGTTTTAGCGTATTTCATGAATTTTACCAATCTTTTGTTTGCTCAACCCCGACCTCATGATTTTTTAATTCATGCTTAGCACCTTTCTTTCGTTATCTGTCCTTTGCTCTTTGATAATGTGACCATTTTTATTTTAAAGTCTCTTGACGAGTGGGCCGAAAGGTTCGTTCACGAAATTCTGGGAGTCGGGGTGCTTAAAATAACATCAATCAGCTACGTAACAATTTTTATTTGTATTAATTATTACCTATATATATATATATATATATATTATTTGCATTAATTATTACCTATGTATATGTTTGTATTAATTATTACTATATATATATTATATATATATTATGATATATATATATATATATATATATATATATATATATATATATATATATATATATATATATATATGAAAAACAGACCACTTTTAAGTGCCATTACAATAATTTATTTCACCAAAATCCTTTTTAAGGACTCTCGGATCATCAGGTAACAATTCCAACAATGAAAATTTTCATTGTTGGAATTGTTACCTGATGATGATCGGAGTCCTTTAAAGTGGTCTGTTTTTTGTGAAATAAATTGAGCTCTAATGGATTTCATCCTCCTTGAATTAAATTGGTTTACCAAGTTCTTTTAACTTATATATATATATATATATATATATATATATATATATATATATAGGTAATAATCCGTTGGTATATAATCCAAGTCAATCCTACAATATTAAATATTAAAACTGATTCACACATACAGCTCAATGTTTTAATTAAACAGCACAACCTATTTCATTCAATAGGAATTAAGATTACATTAGGTGATGATCATTATCACCTTGTAAACTGAAATAATAACTTACAAGTATTTTCAAACCAGTCAATGGATGATGAAATATTAATATAAAAATGGAAAGAAAAATGGAAAAAGTAAAAAGAGAAGGAATAGACAAGAAAGGAAAGGGTAAAATAAAAACTAGGGAGTAGTGTAAGTCTGGATATCGTGGGTGGTCAGAGGAGAAAGGCAGAGGAAAAAGAGGAGAAAAATGACCTATCGATTTTAGATACAGTAGCAATCTGAAGGTAGTTTAAACTTAAAGAAAACCTTTTTAAATCTATTAACAAAAACAATATTATATTCAATAATAAGAAATAAACCCATTTATATGAAAGGGAGATAATTCAGAATTAAAGATATTAAAATAAACAATATATCAAAAAATAATGAAGAAAAATATAAAAATTAAAATATTGAAATGATTATATTTTTCTTAGGATGATGTATCTCATTTAACATTTATATTTTAATAAACATATTTTAAATTAAACCTATATTAAACAATCCCTACCTACAAAGAAAAACAGTTAATATTTATCATTTTATATATAATAAACCAATCAAGAAGAAAATTAAATAAAAGTAAAAATCTACACTTAAAATTAGAAAATAAAGTAAATGGAGCCGTGCCTTTACTGATATATATATATTGTATTATTTGGTATGATAAAGTAGTATTTGAAAATTTATTTTAGTATAATATTTAAGGAATTTATATATTTTTTATGTATTATTTATTAATAGTTTTTATGTAATATTTAATATATTATTTTTTTTACTATTAATTAATTAATTAAAGTAATATATTTATATTTTATTATTTATTGCATAGTTATCTTATAAAGTTTATTCTAAAGGCACTTCTCCATTCACCTTATTTGACTTGTTTGAAAATCCTTGTAAATTACTATTTCAAAATTATACGGTGATAATGATCATTACCTAATGTAATCTTAATTCCTATTGTATATATATATATATATATATATATATATATATATATATATATATATATATATTGTGATAATAAAATAAGCACATCTCATTACCCATCCCGTTTGTAACTATCCATTACAATAAATATAACGTTTTTAGTGCTAAAGCTGACTTAGTCTAATAAAGCTTCATGAATTTCTACTTGGTGTTGTTTTTATATTACACGCACGCACGCACGCACGCACTCACGCACACACACATATATATATGTATTCAGTTTGATAGGTAAATTAATAAGTTTGTAGCCTGATATATTTTTAATAGATCAATTTTGAACAGACATTTTCCATGTATGTGATTAGTAATCCTTACTTAATTTCGTTGATTGACATAAAGATAAAAAAAAATAACTTTTTGTTAAATAATAATAAATGCTATTTTCATAATTAGGATAAGTTTTAAGGAAAAATTTAAAGAAAAAACTTTTACTATAAGAAAGTGCCAATAAAAAATCAATTTATACACTCTTATGAAGCATGCTTGAACACACATCTATCTATCTATCTATCTATCTATCTATCTATCTAGTCCTGTCTGTCTAACTTGTATATAGATTCTTTTTTTTTTTTTTAGATATATTCGCTCTTTCATCCATGTGCCTTATTTCTGGGATATCTTTCTTTCTTTTCTTTTTTCTTTCTTTTATTCTTTCTTTCACGTATACTCAGCCTTTTTATGCACATTTTTGTACATATTTCTTTCTTTCTTGCATCCAGATTCTTTGTTGTACATCTTTCTTTCTTTCTTTCTTTTCTTTCTTTCTTTTTTTTTATCCATTCTAACTTGTACGTACATTCTTTTTGGGAGATATTCGGCCCTTTTTCCATGTATATTATTTTGGGGACATATTTCTTTCTTTCTTTGTTTATCTCTGTCTGTCTGTCTGTCTTTCTTTCTTGTACTTACATTAGGTCTTACTTGTATATACATTCTTTTGGAGGTATATTTTTTCTCTCTTTCTTCTCAGTACCTTCTTTAATACCTGTCATCCACGACATCCTCTAAACTGTAATCTTAGTCCTTGTTGCACACACCTGTTCAGTAACGCCGGTCTAAGCCGTGCCTTCTCATAAATCATTTGAAAATGCCCGTCTTTAACCTGTAGGAAAGAACGCCCTCATAACACGTGAAAAGGACAGGAAAGGGTAGAGAGAACAACGTAGGCAAAAAATAAAAAAAATAACAAACTCTGTCAAACACTAAAGTTTTCAAACTGGTTTTGGCATTTAGAGAACTTACGCTAACATGAATCCTGTCTTACCATGTCAAATGCTAGATATAATATAAAAACGCAAAGTAGATGTTCATGTTCCTTTTCCTGTTCTCTCAAATCGAGGGATGGTCATATTAGTTTCATTATACCGCGTGTCTAATCATGTCGACACGATGTAGCTGTTAAACGAACAAACATGTCTGCCGCCTTGTCCTTTAGACGCTAAAAAAGGACATTGTTCCTTCCCCTTACTGGATGTGCGTACGTCTATTTTCTTATTCAGAGTTTTTTTTTTTTTGTTATTAAAAAGTGGGGATTCGTACCGAAACTTGAGAATTTTGAAGGTAAGGAGGTGGTTGAGTAGTTTATGATTTCAGGTGTAAAATGAGTGCACGCTGATTTGTTCAATTTTTACTTATTTTCTTTTTCTAATTAAAGACGCGGACGTTTCTCCTTCTAATATGATGTGCCGTGTCCCTTCAAGACGTAGGTGATCATGGCTCTCTACAACTTCCTATCCCTTGTAGCCCTTAGCAACGTTTGTCCCATTGCTCAAACTCTCATCATCCGTTCCACCATCCATTTACAAAAGTTCGTCAGATAGTTTGCTCGCTTTCTTCCCTTGTCCTTTTTGCTTTCGATATGTGATACGAGTGTCAGATTCTCTAAGCTCACTTTCCTCATCTGCTCAGGTACATTTGGGTTTGTTCAACACCCACAGAGCCCACCTTTAGTTTATGCTGCAACTATTCTAAGCGGAGCTTAAGGATAGAGCGCATCATCTGGCATAATCAACAGTTTGAATAACGTCAATACACTCAAAACCTCGGTCACGATGACTTGTAACTTCGTGCTGGCACAACCATTGACAAATAATTCCATCTACCCAATTTCGCTCATAAGGCTCAGGTCAAGTCTTGGTAAGGTTTATTTCAACAGTGCCTCACGAAGGTCAATAGCATCATGAAGGCACCTTGACAAATGGACCATGATGAGATTCTAAACCAGGCCTCATGGTCGAAAAGCGAAAGCTTTAACCACATGGCCACACACACACACACACACACACACACACACACACACACACACACACACACACACACACACACACACACACACACGTGGGCACATTATATATTGGGTGCGCCATGTAACTGAACAATTTATAATACAAAAAACAAAGATTCAATATGAAAAAAATCAGTATATTTTCAAAGCAAATTATACACATGTTCTCAATTTAGAAAAACAGAAAAAAGTCTATTATTAGAGTGAGTCATAAGTAATTTCCGTTTTGGGGATGAATGTATCATCCTTAACTATTAATCATACGTGAAAGTTAAGAATAAATTTGGTATACACTAACATACCTTTGTTTTTTCCCAGCGGTGATAGCATATACAGTGGACTGAAGGGAAAATGCTGATCTCCTCCATAACAGCGCAAAGCCACTTGCAACAAAAATAACACAAGAAATTTTGGAACTTGGTTGGTCTGTTTTATACCACCCGTCATATTCACCTGACGTTACACACCAACCATTTATTTTTCGATCGCTGCAAAATGCTTTAATGGGGAAGATTTTCTCGTATGAAAAGCAGGTTCGAGAGTTCGTCGAAAACTTTTTCACATCAAAACCTGCTATATTTTACTCAAAATGTATCGATGATCTGCTTGGTAGCTGGCAACAATTCATTGCAAATAATGGTTAATATATAGTTGAATAAAATGTAATCGTATTTTATTTTTGGAAGAATAAAGATGACAAAACAAAAACGGAAATTATTTATTACCCAACCTAATAGTCTTCATCCTCGAGGAAAGCCTCTACAGTGCGTGCCAAATTATTATCGAGATTTTCACACAATGTTGGCAACACTGATCTGCGCAATCACTGAATTTTTCGTACTGATCTGCGCAATGTAAACAAACTGGCGCCACATTTGTTATCAGCACGGTGATTTGAGCGTGCCAAATTATTAGAAAGGTTTAGTAAAATTCCCAGAATTGAGCAAACAAAACGTTTATCAATGTTGAACGTGAATGTTTATGATCAAAAGAAGCTAATAAATAAGATAATCGAACAAATAATAACAGATACAAACAAAGGCACAGTTTTAAACAAATTAATAGGGAATATGCTTTCCCTGTTTTGAAATTACTTGAAAAAATCGCCGATCCATAGAATTTGTTAATTGTAGGATGTCATCTGCTGTAATGCCGCGAGATATGTTAAGAATTGCTTCCCGTTGCCCCTGAATTGTTGTCCGTTGGCGTACAGTCTTCGCTTCATGATGCTCCAAAGTTTTTCGATTGGGTTCAAATCCGGAGAATTTGCTGGCTACTTCATTTTTCGAGGCCCATCGAAGCCTAACTGTTTCAAATATTCAGTAATCTTGTGAGCCGCGTGTGAGGGAGCATTATCTTGCATAAAAACAATGGCCCTTCTGAAGGTAACTCTTTGACTTTTCATCCACGGTTCAAGATGCTCCTTCATAAACGCTATGTATGCATCAGCAGTCATTTTGACGCCATCTGGTACTCTCCATGGGCCCACTAATGTGTTTCCAATAATACCACCCCAGATCATTATGCCTCCGCCGCCTTGTTGGCGTCTCAAACACTGATGGCGATTCTCTTCGTTGATTACCCAGCCTTTGCACCATCTATCTGGCCCATCAAGTGTTTCTCAAGTTTCGTCTGTGAACAAAACTTTAGAGAAGTCAATCTTCATATTGTCCTCGGCCCATTTCAATCGATTTTGAATGTGATTTCTCGTCAAAGGAGACTTCGATACAGGTTTGACTGTTGTTGCTATTTCCCTCAGATACCGACACCGAGTACTTTTAGACACAGTAGGATCCCCCAGTACGACTGTAAAGCCCTTGACTGGTAAGTCCAGGGTTCTTCGTGGCCTCTCGTTTAAGTTGTGACATGAGACGACGTGAAATAACCCTCGGGTTGCCTTTATATGCCCTTTTGCGTACTTGTGTAGGGTCGGCGGTGAATTTTTCACTGTTTGATGACACTTCCCTATCATTTTAAAAATTTCTAGGGTAGATTTACCTTTTGAGAGTTCTGAGGTAATAGTTTTCTTTTCAGCATCACTTAAACTGCTTTTACGGCCCATCTTTTCACTAAATTCTTATACTTTTCTAATCATTTGGCACGCTCAAATCACCGTTCTGATAAAAAATATGGCGCCAGTTTGATTACATTGCGCAGATCAGAACGAAAATTTCAGTGATTGCGCAGCTCAGTATTGCCAACATTGTGTGAAAATTTTGTGTGAATTGATTGGACGGTTTTTGAAATATTATTAAAAAAGTTATCTCAATAATAATTTGGCACGCAGTGTAGTCCGACATCTAGTGGTCAAGGCGATTGAAATCAAGAGGGGTAGGAGACTACATGTTGGGGAAGTATACGATCACGAGGGTCACTTGTGGGAAGAAGGAGAATCTTGCTGGTACACGTACAGATACCTCTTCTTATACCAGGGCTTGACCGTCGATATATGCGGGGCACTGATTACGAGACTCTGCAGAGAAAACTGGGATATCATGATATAAATAGCGAGTCGCTGCGGTTGACGGTTAGTACTACAAACGTGATGTGCTTTTTAGCTTATAGATCGTAGGGCTACAAACATGCGTTGTATGTCCTAAGGCCACAATCACTCCTTGTAGATTACAGAGCCACAAGTGGTGCAGATGTCATACTATATTGGCTGGTGCTTGGATCAGACGGAAAGACATATTCGGGGAAAAGACAAATAGACAAGGAAGACGAAATAAAATTTCTAGCCATATAGTTGCTTATTTTCTTACTTGCTCCATATTGTTTGTTTAAGATATAATATTAGTAAATAAAATAGCAATATTTTAAAATTATCTGAATCCTGTCATGAAGTAGTTTCATTATTAATTATTAACTAGCTTATTTTTATCTTTTTGCTTTCTTCCTGATAACACATCAGGCCGCTTCATGTTTTTGCAACCATTAAAATAAGTAGCGTGAATCGGAAATTAAAGTAGTCTTCATCCATTTTAGACATTATAAACATTTTAAAAAGTAAGTCTTGAAACATTTTCTAAGCTGGGAGGCTCGCTAAAAATAACTGACACCAGAAACCTGAATTCAAAAACACTCACACAAAATTGCATAGGTGGAAAGAAGGCATTGCTTCGGATGAGGAAGTGGAAATATGAGCTCGCGAATGTGGATGGCTCGTCGTTCGAAAATATCCAACGGAAGGAAGGAAGCTCTGCCGGCCAAGACAGGACGTCGCCTTTGACTACAACAGTGGGAGAGGCTCAGCATCTCTTCTAGAATCCTTATCAAGTTGGAAGGAACCATTTTCTAGGACACGATAACCAGCTCCGACCCTGTTTTGACTCAGCTTTTCCTTCGACTCACTTTTTCAATTTTCCTCTCATATCTTCCTTCAACTTTTTTGTTTATATTTCAAAATTACTCGAAGAATTTTCTGCCTGCTTAAAACAACTTTTGGGACACAAAGGAGTATTTGTGTAACTCTTTCTAAAAAAACTTGATTATTTCTTTGTATAGTTTCCTTTCCTTCTCACTTATTGTATAATAAATAATTTTTCTACTTTAAATCTGCATTTGGGTTTGAGTTGCTGTCAACTTTGTTACAGCGATGTTCAAGTATAGGATACGAGTTCAAGTCTCACCAAAGGTTATTTCTTTATTTTGGACTAGCAGTATAACCCATATTCGACCGGATGTTTCATTACTGGGAATTTTTGCCGTTCAATTGGAGCAGTTTAAGTTTAAAGTCAGCTCACCCGAAAATCAGTATTAATAACAACAATTGGGCGCACATTCCCAAATAGGGGGATTAACAATTTGAATGTGAGGTGGCCCTGAAAAGAGTCGTTTTTGAATTCTCAATCTTGCAAAGAAAGAAAACCTTCCATGGTCCGTCATAATAATAATATATGATATTTTTTTTATTTATAATATAATTTTTTTATATGATTCTAATAATCTTTTGCGTTAGATTTCAACTCTTTAAATTGACTGCACGCTGTTTTTTACATACATTAAATTTTGCCTTTGATTTTTGCGTAAAGTGTAAAAAATCAGTTTTTTCGATTTTTCACCTTTAAGGTTGTAATTTTTTCCAGCCAGTTTTGAATCAAAACCGGCACTGAAGAATTATCTATAAAAAAAAAATTAAAAAAAATTAATCGAAATTGGATGAAAACTGTGAAAATGCATAAAGATAGAGATTCATGCAGCTTACTTTAACGACAGTAGTGTATCGACCTTGAGTGTTGTAAATAAAAAGCAACAATAAAATGAAAGAACTTGTCTAAAATTAATAATAATACTGTTTTTGGGCAAAATATATCTACTGGGACAGAGTTATTTATTTATTTATTTCGAGTATTTAGAAGGTGAAATGTTCAAATTCTTAATGAGATCAAACTTTAATTGAGCCGATTCTAAGTGATCTTTTTCTTCTCATCTATGTACTAATGTCTTGATCTCCGTTAAAAGTCATCTATTAAGCGCTGCGCAAAGATTCGGGAGTTTTCTCCCAAATCTACTCTTTGTTTTGTCTCTTTCGATATAGTTCTCTTGGAATGTTTGTACTCTAGCTTAAAAAAGTCTACTGTTCGCGTAAGGTAAAATTCGCTGTTCAAATTCCATCAACTTTTAGGGTAGTTCAAATTGACTATTTTGAACAACTTAAAGGCAAACACGTAATCAGTTATACTGCTTAGCATTTAGCTTGATTCTCGGTTGGTGATCGATTTTTCTGTCTTTCAAGCTCTTTACATAAACAATGGAATCAGTCATTTGAATAGAAAAATAGAAAATAACTTCTTTTTCTTATTCGTCGATTTCAATACTTATATTTTTTTTCTTAATTGTTATTTATTTCTATATTTGTGCTTCGTTAATCACCGACTGTCGTTGTACTTGATGGTTTAGTGCAGTTGTTACAATGCCGTTTCCTCCTAATTTTTAAGGTGCTGAATTCGGTGCTCGATAAAACTCATTCTGAGTGAAAATCATTTCGCTTCATCTATTCTTGTCCTTGTTGAATACGTGATCTACCTCTGGATGAAAATGTTGCATTTTTTTTTTTTTTATCCTGAAATATAGTTATACTGTTTATATATATATATATATATATATATATATATATATATATATATATATATATATATATATATATATAAGGTTTTTGCTCGATAGATAAAGGGGTAGCTATTTTTTCCGCGATGCCAGCAGTTAGTTGTTCTATCTTTGGAAAAGATCAGGAATCCAAATGTTGATTTTATATATGGGTAAGACTTTCATAACTGGAAAATTAACGCTACATGATCATCTGATTCCTGCCCAGCATTGATCTTCCGATTCATGGAAAGTCTGTGATAGAAACATAGTATAAATTTGAATATGAAATTGAAACAGAGACAGAGAGAAGGGGGAGGGGAGTTGCAGAAAGAGAGGGAGAGAAATGCAGAAACAGAGTGAGAGAGAAACGGAGACAGATGGAGATCCTCACTGGGTGCCCCATACTTTCGGAAAGAAAGAAAAAGGAAAAGAGAAAATCTGAAAAACACACACAAGCCTAAAGTGAAGGGCAAACCTCGTGGTGTAATGGTTAGAAAGCTTGTCTTGCTAGATCAATTACGACTGAGTAGTGAGTTCGATCCTCACTGGGTGCCCTATACTTTCGGCCTTGTGCCACATCTAAGCCGGGCTTAGAAAATCACCACAATCATAAAGTGAAAAACAATGAAACACACACAAAGACCTGCACACACACACAGGGTAAGAGGTAGGAGAGGAAGTGAGAGAGAATGATTCTCCAATTGATAAATTGAATGCGTAGAGAAAATCTATGTAATCATAAAAAGCGTTGTTTTTTATTGGCAATGAATACTTTATAATGCATATGGGGCCATTTGTTTTAGAAGGACAGTTTTACGTGAGTGTTTTTTTGTGTTCAGTAATTTTCTATACTCTTGGCTGCTCACGTATTGATGTCGATGATTATGTTCATCATTAAATGTGCATCGGTTTTTCTTCGTCGAGGTATGGATTTGTCATTGACGGACGACAGCACCGCAAACAAGCAGAATCGGCATAACAGAATTCGAATTCTGACTGAGTTAATCTGTGTTCACTCTAATATTACCACTTTTTCCAGCCAGATCAGGGCTGCTGGTACCATGTATCGCAATACATCATGTTACTTATCCTGTTGCAACACGAGAAAGCGACGAGAAAGACATTGTCAAGTAACGTAGATTGTCCAAGAACTAACACGAAGGAACCAACATTGTATACCAACGATCTTCTAGGTCATATATATATTTTGATTTTGTATTCGAATTATTTTATACTAAAATTTATCCAGTAAAAGGCTCAAGAGTCACTCAAGGTAGAGGGTTATTGTTAAAATGGTGAATGAGGTGTGTGATATGAATTAAAGAGGAGGTGGTGAGTAGTGAATATTATGAGGAAAAAGAGGGCAAATAACGACTGACCTTTGAATTGAAGAGTTTAAGATAGTAATGTTCATGGAAATATCCACACTGGATTCTGTTCCACAAAGTGGCAGTTCTTGATAAAATAAAAAATTGAACGTTCTTTTCACAAATGGAATTCGGGAGAAATTAGGCTGATTTGACTCCGTGGAGCTAGCATGACGTGTCCTAGTTGTAAAAGTTCGAATTGGTGGAACTAAAGAGTGGATCTCATCTGAAAAATTAACGAGAGTGGCAATAGGCTTGACAACGTATAATATTTAGGGAGGCTTTATTCATCTACAAAGAAGTCGACAAACTCGTGCAATTTATAAGAACTAAATGTAATCTAGTCTGGTGCTCCTACTTATATTTAGAGAATCTGATGCTCCTACTTATTTTTCGATAATCTTCGATCCTGACCTGGCATCTCGACTTCAGTCCCTTCCTTACCGACATGACGTAGCTTCTCTTTGCTTTTTCTATAAATATTTTCATGGAATTTACTCTAATGTGCCATTTTCCTTTTTCTGGTGATGGGACTGAGCATAAGGAAACTTGGGTTTATGCATTTTCCAGAGGAAATATTACAAAAGTGATATTTTCCCTGAAGGTAGCATGTGGTAATTATATAGATGCATGTGCGTATACATCTGCAGGATTGCAGCAGCAGCAGCAGCAGCAGCAGCAGTAGTAGTAGTAGTAGTAGTAGTAGTAGTAGTAGTAATACTAGTAATAGTAATAGGCACCAGTTTATCTCGTTGGTTAAAATCATCTCTCGTGATGTGTTCTCACCGGGGGTTAAACTAGAGTGACCTCTCCTGAGCGATGGTATATGAAGGCACATATTAATGTAAATACTAATGTATATTTTGATCTGTGGTCTATATTCATTTGACCGTGTTTGTTTTAATTTGTAATATTCGTGGGTTTGTGTGCATGTGTGTGTGTGTGTGTTTGTATGCGATTGTGGATGTGCGTATATACATCTGTGCAAGCGTGTACTTGATTTTGCCAATTCCTTTTGCAAATTTCAACAAATTAGTTACAGAAAGCGAAGATTAAAACAGTTTAGACACTTTTGATAAAATAAATAATATACAAATACACCTCACGCAAAGAGGCGTTTTTTTAAAGAAAATAATGAAAGAAATTAAGCAATAAGCAAATGGTACTATTAACATTAGCAGTTTCTTTATAAGGAAACATTCGGCATTCATTGACCAAGCAGACAGTGTTACTTTCGGTTGAAATTTATAAAATACTAGCAGTAGAGCCCGTCGTTGCCCGGGGATGTAACAGTAAGAGATAGATCAAGTATCGACCATCATAAAGACTGAAAAATATAATTGACAAAGATTATTGTTTAAGGTTGACGGACACGCATGTCTTAATTAGTTTTTTTTTTTTTTTTTTTTTTTTTACGAATTGGTCAAACCCAAATTCAAACAAAAACATTGTTTACAATCGTTATGAGTCTATCGATTGGCGAATAGAATTTTATTATAAACAATTGTCTTGTAAATGGAATTTTTAAAGCATTCTAAATGTAAATAAAGAAAAAAGTGTGCAAGACAATAAGAAATACTACCTGCCGAAAAAAAAAAAAAGTGGATGTTTGTTTTATCGGCTGAAAATGTAAGAAATCCGATCCCATATATAAATAAACACACACACACACACACACACACACACACACACACACAACCTGGGTTTTTAACCTAAGTCACTCCACGGAATCGCTAAAACATAGAGCATAGTCTGATGAAAAAGACGCCAAAGTTTATGAAAACAAAATTTTATCGTCAAAATGCTTATGTTTTTTATGAAGAGGATAGACTAAATTTTTTTAATTATTTTAAAAAAATTTTTCCATCTTTTTTAGAATATTCTAAATTTTGATTTAAAAACCTTGTTTCTCTTTGTCGCAACAAGGGGTAGTAAATAACATAGATAATTTTAGCGCGTTTTTTTTGTATTTACACACATTAATTTGGAAAATCTTGCAAAAATAAAAATAATTGTCAGATGTTAATGAAACTATCAGAAACTATTCACAGATGATCGAAATTATTATAAATATGTTTTTTTTTTATTAAAGTCATGGCAGAAATATTTTTTTAATATTTATTAACACCACCATAACTAATTTTATGAAAAACTCTAGAAATTCGAGACCATCGGTTTTAGTGATTACAATAGTTAAAAGTACAAGGCTTTGAAGAATGCAAATCATTTTTTTTTTTTTTTTTTTTTTTTTTGGCCAACGTACCTGAAAATCAGCTGTGAATTGTAACATACAAAACTCAATAAAACAAATATATTATTTAGTTTCAAATGCTTTTATTTGTTTTAATTTGTTTTTATGAATATGGACAATATTTTCTGAAAGCAAAAAGTTTTTTTCAATGAAAATTGAATTTTTAATACAATTATTTCTTATTTCTTTAATTTTAAAAAGATTTTTAAAAAATGTTTAAATTGAATTTTAAAAAATACTTTAACATTAGTTAAAAGCAACATCAACCTTTCAAAATGTCCGTGTGAGATTGTCATTGTCTAGCGCTTTGAAAATTGTATAATTTGGACCAATCAGATTAGCCATGGTAATTAAGAAATGTAATTTTTGTGTTTATAGTCGGACAGTAATTATCAAGTACGGAAGACCGACCAGAATACAATTTAGTTGCATTATTTGAGTTCAGCATTGTTATCCGCTGTTAAGCCCTTTACTTTTGCGAAACACGTATGGAGAAGTTAATTTGAGTTTTCAATTTCAACTGAGAAGGGTACCTACAAGTAACAGTATCATCTTATGAAATTTAACTACTGCTAAACTTTAATTTATATGATCTTATTTTTATATTAATCTCAGTTATGACATTTTTCCATAAATGAAATATCAAAATTAATAATAAAATGAATGGAAATACAAATAATACAGTAAAATGTAATAAATGTACATAAATTATAGTATTTTATGTACACTTCTGATAAAATTTCATAAGAAAGGTACCTAAATTAATTAGATAGCTTTTTCTTATGAAATTTAATCTCACTATTAACAGTCTTATTTTTTAATTTCTTTATATTTTCCATAAAGCATCGTAAACGTAAAAATGAAAGCTAAGTACAAAAAAATAAAAAAAATAAAAAAAATAAAAAATTAGAGCGCTGAAAGTTTTTCTTAAAAGTAACAAAGTAAATAATTTGTTCACTTAAATAATTTCACTTCCTTCCATCTGTAGAAAGAATTCTCCTCCCGTAAGTTATCTAAACGTCATGAATGTGCCTTTCGTCAATCGTCAAGCGACGCGAAAGGTTATGACCTGCTTTGTTTTATTTTCAAATTACATTTTTTCGGCGCAGAAGCTAAGTTAAGCTTGGTTCAAAATATTTTAAATAAACAGTATAATTTCTGTTTTTATTAAAATCAGTTTTGAAAAAATGATAATTGATTTTTAAAAGAATATCAAAGTAAGATTTTAATCTTTTTTATCAAATCGAAAAAAATGATTGAAAATGATTATCTGTCCTTTTTTTGACCAAAAAAAAAAACAATATTTTTAACGAAAATTTCAGACGTGCTAGGAACGATTAAAAAATGTAAAAAAATACCCCCAAAATACTTTGATCTTTCCTCTTTAATAATAATATGAACATTAGACAATAAAATTTTGTTTTCGTCAAATTCGGCGTCTTTTTCATCATGCTATGCTCTTTTGTTTACAATTTCGTGGGTGAGTTGTCCCCCTTTCATTCTCACGATGTGTCTTAATCGTGTTTTCAAAATGATTTTATTAAAAAAGTAACTGTGTTTTTCCCATTTTCGGTCCCGTTAGAACCACCACAAGGTAATTTTATGTAGTCCTGTGAAGTTTTGTTGAAATCGGCTATAAAATGTAGGAAATTCGATCCAACATATAAACGTTACAGACACACACACACACACACACACACACACACACAATCTGCGTTTTATAATAAGTAAGATTTCTATTAAAACATTTTTCAGGAAAATACGTTTATCAAGTCCAGTAACTTAATATTCTTTCCAGTATTGATCGAGGTTTCCTTCCTAACCTTTTATTTGAAGTCGTGTGGAATGTCATCATCATGATCAAGTTATTATTTTCTCTTCGAGTCACGTGTGCTATACATTTTAGTTGTTGCTGCTGCTTAGTCAACAAGTAATGTGGTTCTCAGTTATTTAGTACTGTTTTTTTTTGTTGGTGATTCTGTATCACTAGTACATGAGATTCAAAAAAGCAGGGTCCTCGCCGAGAACTACAGGCTTCATTAACTCGAAGCCATTTTTAATCATTGATCTGGGAAAGTGGCTGAATAGAGCTGAGAATTTAGATATTTCAGAATGAGGTAGACAATAAATAAATATAATTCATAGTTAAAAGCGACATAGGAAAAAAAGAAACAAATAAAAATAAGGAAAGATTGAAATATAAAATATAATATTTTTTTGTCCTGTTGAATATCTTTGTTTTTGTCTATTGTATAATACGTTCTCAGTTTATTGTCTATAAGTTGGAAAAGAGTCATTAGCATATCTATGCGCTTAAATCTCTTCTTTGTAATGATTTTCCAAGCGTAGCTTAGATGTGGTACAAGGACGAAAGGAGGGGAGCACACAGTGAGGATCGAACTCCTTACTCAGTCGTAATCGTTCTAGCCAGACAAGCTTGTTAACCATTACACCCCCTCGAGATGCTCATAAATCTCTTCTTTGCAATCGACTTAGGTTCAACGAAAAAATTTGAACGTTTGAATAAGATTTGGCACGTTAATGCCTATATTCAAATTTATAGACAGCAAGAGTAAAGAAAAATTGTTTAAACAATGAATGGAGGAGGAGAGAAATAAATAAAAAAAAAAGAAAAACTTGAATGAAGAAAAGTAAAGTAACATGAATGAAGCAAACGTAAGGAAAAGAAAAAAAACGAAAGTAAGAAAAATTCCTAGTAGAAATAAAGAATGAATCAAGCGATTACACACACACACACACACACACACGCACACACACACACATATATATATATATACATATATATATATATATTAAGAAAAAAGAAAAATATTTAAGACATTAAATAGGAATTAATGCAAATATGAAATTGAAGAGAAAGAAAGCCAAATATATCCCACATTATTCATATGCTTAAATCTTTTCTTCAAATTCTAGTTCAGGTCCGTATCGATTGCAAATATACTGGTTATGCCATATATTTGAGGACACATCTTAATAAACGGAAGACGTGCCAACGCAGTTAACGCCATTTTTTTTAACTCTCTCATTTCTCTTTCAGATGTATCGAAAGCGTTAACATAACAGGAGACAGGAAATAAATGGGCACGCCCTTTTCGTAACACTAGCCGCCGACAAAAGGGACCCGGAGATATCCAGCTTCTAAAAAGTGGCTAGGTGAGAAGGAAAGATAGGTATCTCTGCGTGGACACCACAGAGGTATATATGGTGATGCACACCAAATTTACATCGTCTTTGGTGCTCTTGTGAATTGTCAGCAATGAACCTCATTCCATGTCGTTCCACTTCTTCCAGTTTCATGTTTAATGCCTCCGTCTATACAGAAGTGCAGCACCTGGTGTACAAACCCTGTCTCGAGAAGTAGCCGTACGTGTTCCAGCAGGACTCTGCTCCCTCTCTCGTATGGTTGACGGGACCCAAGTTGGCTCAAAATTAATAATCACTTATATAAACCTATGCTAGATCCAGCTTCTAATGCTTTGGATTCAGTGGCTCAGTGAAAAGAAGTTGTTGTCAGTTTCGTGGGTTATGCATGCTTGGATAAGTATCAACACCAGAAATAGGATGAGCTGTGCTATATTGTGTCTAGTAAGTTTCCTCTTCGCCACCCTGACCTGCTGGCCCAGTGGTATGATGCTTGCGTCGTCTCGTAGCGGTTTGGGTTCGATACTCAGATTCAGGAGGAGATGCGCACTGCGGATGAGTCCCCCAAAAGGACGAAACGGCCGTCTAGTGCTTTTCTGTATGTATGTATACGATTCTAGAACGAGGCATTTATATATATATATATATATATATATATATATATATATATATATATATATATATATGTATAGCAATCTTTCATTTATACATGTTTCATTAAATTCAACAGACAAGGTACTGCGATTAAGCTTTTTATTTAATTTTTCTTGTGTTCGAACAAGAGTTTTCTTTTCTGGACAAATCTCCAGAAACTGTCCAAATGTTCTGTAATTCCTAGCACTTTCGACTATACTGTTAGCCATTATCAAGGATGATTTTATTTTTGCTTTCTAATTGGGTGTATATTTATGTTTTTAGAGTTATAGGGATGTTTTATTTTCCTAACACAGCACATTGTGGCCGTGTTCGTAGTTAATATTATTGAGCGTTGTTTTTTTTTCTTTTTATTACTAAGGCTTCCACTATTTTTAATCTTTTTTTTTTACATGTGGATGAGATTATTATGTTTGTATTTTCTACTAGTATGTTTCGGATGGAGTCTGGTAAGTTTGTGAGGTGTTTATATATATATATATATATATATATATATATATATATATATATATATATATAATTTTAATTTAATATATACATATATATATTTATTCTTGGCGGTTAAACTAACATCTAACTGTTCCTATATAATTTTATTAAATTATAAAAGACAATTATTTAAGACATAAAAAATGTCTTAAATAATTGTCAGACTTATATATATATATATATATGTGTGTGTGTGTGTGTGTGTGTGTGTGTGTGTCTGTGTAAAATATATAGAAAATAGGAAGGAACTCGATATAATATACATACATATATATATATATATATATATATATTCATATATATATTCATATATATATATATATTCATATATATATATATATATATATATATATATATATATATATATATATATATATATATATATATATATATATATATATACTGATATTTCTTCTATTGAATATCTTTCTGTTTCTTTATAATGTGTTACTTTGCGGACATTGTGTTGTCTATAAGTCTGAGAAGAGTCGATAATATGTCCACCATTTTCGGACGCTCAAATCTCTTCATTTCGACTCATAGGCAAAGAAGAGATTTGAGTGTCTGAATAATGATAGAAATATTAATACTTCTTCTCAGTCGTAAAAAACAGAAATGAAAACTAGTTTAAACAAAGAAGAGATGAATAAAAAAGAACATAAAAAGAAAAAGAAAACGAAGAAAGTAAAGAAAACGTAAGATAAATGAAGGAAAGAAAACAGAAAGAGGCGAAGGAAGGAAAAGTCCCATTAGAAATAAAGAATGAATCAAGCGATTATATCCCCCCCTACAAAGAATAGTAGAAAGCAAAACAAAAAAAAAAAAAAAAAAAGAAAAAAAAATTATGATAGACATTTAAGACATTCAATAGGGATTAACACAAATATGATATCGAAAGGAAAGAAAAGAAAAAAAGGAATTTAACAAAGAAATGTAGGTAACATCGCCCCCATCCCTGGAAAAATATGGAAAAATAAAAGTCAAAACAGGATAATAAAAAAATTGTTGTAAATAAAAAAGACAATCTTAACTATTTGTAATGTGACCGTTGACACCTATAGTAATCGACTTTTGTAAATTTTCTTTTGTGAGTCCAATTCGGTTAAGAAATGACATCAAATACAAAAAGCAAAGTTAATTTCGAAAAAAAAAATAAAAAATAAAAAAATAAAATAAAAATGAGCCAATATATATATAAACAACATTTAATTTATTATTATTATTATTTAATTTTTTTTTGCATTGAAAATGCAAAAAATAAAGAAATTTAAGAAATCAAGCGAAATAAAACTGAAGAGAAAAGAAATGCAATTAAAATAATGAACTTGATGGACAAATCTGATAAAAAAAAAAATAAAATGACAAAAATAAAAGAAAATATAAAAGTTATTAAAATAAAAAAATATATATAATTTCAGCTCCATATGTGTAAAAATCTTTCGCTGACTATTTTTCGGTGCAAAACGAAAAAAAATGACAAGCAATTTAACATATTTTCCATGGCAATGAAGCATAAAGATAATCTCAATAAATGGTTATAATGAAGCTGACATAAAAAAAAAAACCTGCACCAATTTGCTTTCTATGCTGACCGCAGCGAACGCTCTCAGCACTTTTAGGAGATGATGGACCTATGGCGCCATCGATCCATTTAATCTTCTTAAAAGCAGTTGAAAGACAGAAATGTTGAGAAATGTTGAATAAAATGGTAAATAAACAATGACGGACAATAAAACATGAAAGCTTGGAAGATTGACGCAACACACTCTTTGTTCTCTTTAATCGCAACTAATACATAGAAATACTGATCAAATTTTTTATAGCTATCGAATATCTGGTCAGATCTTTGATATCTATCTATCTATCTATCTATCTATCTATCTATCTATCTATCTATCTATCTATCAAGCATTGTCCAAAGTCTAAGCGCCTCTGGCTTTTATAAATCATTTTTAAAGGAATATTATATTTGTTTTATTAAAAATACGTTAAGAGTTTTACATTTATTTACGCGGTAGTTCCAAGTACCATGACGATATGTGGTAATTCGTGGTGCGTCATTTTTCATTTATCATATTTGTTTATGCTCTCTCTCTCTCTCTCTCTCTCTCTCTCTCTCTCTCTCTCTCTCTATATATATATATATATATATATATATATATACGTGTGTCTGTATGTGTTCGAGTATCTGTGCGCATCTGTGTGCATCTGTGTGTGTCTTTATTTTCGTATCGTTTTTAAACGCTTTAATCATTTATTTATTCTAAGTAATGTTGAGTAACAATGTAAGTAAATAAAAAAGGAAAATATTTTCTGAAATATATTGATCTCTAAGATATAAATCTTTAGTTGTACGAACATTAGAACGTCAACCGCATTCGATTAAAAAACTTTATTTATATAATTCGTTGCCTTAACTAAATTTGACGACTCCATTTAATTAAATTACGTTTGGTCTTTGTCATTCTCGGATTTCAGACTTTTGACTAAGTGTTCACTGTATCACGAGGTCTGTATTATTTTTGTTCCAAAGCATTCTGGGAATGCAACAATTGGTGATGGATGTACGCACTTAATAGCTAAAAGAAAATGATTACGCGGTGAAAACATAAGAAGTTTTTACAAAAACTGGCAAATATTGTGTAAAGAAGAATTGGCTGGTGTAAATCTATAAAAAGTTTAGTCAAATTCTTCTTCTTCTTCTTCTTCTTCTTCTTCTTCTTCTATGTGTCATGTCCCTTCAGGACGTGTGTGATCATGACTTTGTACAACTTCCTATTCTTTGTAGCTCTAAGCAAAGTTTTTTGTTTTTTTTAGCAATCCTCCCACTCCCTGTTCTGCTCATTAGGTATACGACGGTCGACTGACAAATTCATTGACTGGCCAGGTTACTCTCATTGAATGTGATCAAGTATTGTTTATTTTTCAATATAGTCCCTTTGAGGTCTACACCCTTCTTCTGTTGGTTTTGCAGTGCTTGGATCCGAATGGCGAAGAAACTTTCATCTCGTTGGTAAAAAAGTCATTAACAGCAGATATGACGTTATTATCACTGCGATATTGGTTCCCAACTAAGTGTTTTGTTTCCATGTTGGTGAACAGATGATAGTTAGCTGGGACCAAATCAGTAGAAAGTGGAGGATGATAAACCATTTTAAAGTGACAGTCACGCACAGTAGCCATTGAAATCAAGGACTTGTGCACTGGAGCATTGTCTTGAGAAAACAAGACCCCTTTCGTCAGTTTTCTTGGACTTTTGTTCTGGACAGCCTTTCGTAACTGACTCTTCAGGTTGACATAGAACTCTCCATTGATGGTGTGGCCCTTTTGAACATATTCAATAAACTCAGTGCTTTTTGCATTCACCAAAACTGGCACCATCACCTTCTTTACGACCTTGACCGTTTTGGTGTAGGTGAAGAATGGATTGTTTCTTTGTCTCTGACTAAAGGTGATGAACCCAACACTCATCCTGGATTAGGAAAGGTTCAAGGAAACTAATGTCAGATTTTCTCATGATTTCAGCCTGATGCGCTTTTGATCATATGTCTGAAAATGTGGTACCCAGCGAGCAGAAAACCTTCGTCATGCCAAGTACATTGTGCAGAATATTCTGTATACATTGACGGGATATGCTAATTGCATCGGCTATTTGATTTATAGTCAGATATTTGTCATTCATCACAATGTGGTGGACACAATCAATGCTTTCCACGGTGGCGGCAGTTCCAGGACGTCCAAACCTTGGGTCAACTTCAAGACTCTCCCTTTCCCTCCTAAATTCAGTTACCAACTTTTGCAGTGTTGATAAAGCTAGAGAAAGTCATCCCTTAAGGTCGCAACTATGTCAGCATGGATATCCTTGAAGATTAAACCCTTGCCAATTGTTGTTTATTTTCAAGACAAGGCGCTACTAGTTACTTTTTAAAGCTTTCTTTGAACAGTTAGATGTTAGTTTAACCGGCAAGAAACAATGCAGTTTTTAACAAGAAGTGTTGATATTAATGCATGCACGATTTCACAGCTCCAGTATCATCCCTTCATAGTCAGCCTATGAAATTTTCAGCCCACCTTCGTATTATTCGCAGTATTCTTATGGCCCTCTTGTCTTCAATGTGTCCTGTGTATGCGAAATTCTCCAAGAAACTTTCAGAAATTTCAACTTTCTTATAGTGTTCTTTTTCTTCCCATTTTCCATAAAACGTCTTAGTATCCTCAGCATCCTTCTGTAGAACCACATTTCTGTTGCCTCAAGTATTCTCTTCATTTTTAAGGAAATTGTTCAGCATTCACTGCCGTATAGGCTGCAGTTCAGCACTGTTTTCTTTGTTTTTAACATTTTCCAGTTTATTAATATTTCGATTAGCTTTCGGGGGGCTATTCAAGTCAGTCAGCTATGCGTGATACACGCCATGCGTGATACACGCTTAGGCACTCATGTATCTCTCTATACATGACTGACGAGGCAGATTTTTTCTCCCGCAGTAGGTTGCCATTTTTTCTGCAGTAGACTATAGAAGTCCTGCTATTTACCCATAGCTGGGGATAGGGGCGGGAGAAGAAATGGATTCATACTTTTCCCAAGAGTATTAGCACGTAAATGAATGTTATGGATTCGACTGGAATTCGAACTCGGCTCTCCGATTCCTCAATCCGAGCCGCTTTCCACCGTACATTTTCGGATTTTCTTTAAACCTTCTTCGTTGTTCAGTTCATGGTATTCTCAGCTTCCTTCTGTAGAACCACAGCTTTGTTGTATAAAGTATCCTCTTTATCTGTGAATAAATTGTTCAGCATTCATTACTATATTGAAGGATTTCTGATACGTTAGATTTTGAACAAAAGATGATTTTTTTTTGCCGACGTTCAAAAAGAGATCGGCAAAACGTAAATAAATGAAAAAAAAAAAAAAAAAAGAAGGAAAATAAAAGTTGAATCAGCAGTGGAGAATTATGCATATAGAAAAATAAATGCAAACTATGTGGAACGTTATCAGTGAAAAGTGCTTATGTCTGCAAATGAAGAAATTTTTGTTTTTATTCGGAAATGCATACACAATATGGCATGTGTTCTGTCTAGCTACATTCCTTAGTCTCACCACCCCTGACCATTACAACTAGGACTCGCCATACCATATACACAAGGGTGAATCATCCCCATTCTATTCGCATTCCAATATTAAGAAGTAAGTTCCATTCAGATCAGATTCTTCCCAAGAGCTGCTGCTTTGTGAAACAGACTCTCGGCAGGATGTTTTCCCAATCACAACAATCTTGACCTCTTCAAGTCTAGGGTTAACCGTTATCTTTTCTGTATAACCCCGAATAACTTCATTTTTTTCCCTTTCTTACACTCATACAACACCACACAGTAACACTCTAACTTGAGTGGCTCTTGGACCTTGTATTAGGTGAACATTAGTGTATATATATATATAAGACATTTTTCATGTTTATACGTCCTTTTTATAGAACGTATAAGCATAAAAATTATTTAAGACATAAAAAATTATTATTGTATTATATAATTTTATAATATATATATATATATATATATATATATATATATATATATATATTCTTACCGGTTAAACTAACATCTAACTGTTCATATATAATTTTATAAAATTATGAAAGACAAATTATTATTACATAAAAATCTCTTAAATAATTGTCGGACTTTGTCCATTTCATACTACACATACACACACACACACACACACACACACACACACATATATATATATATATAATGAAGATTTAAATTTATAATGAACAGATTTTTACTATAGTACTCAATATTTGGAATAGAGCAGAGATAAATTTGATTTTTGAATACAGACAAATTACTGTAATTAATTATCATATCAGTTATATATATATATATATATATATATATATATATATATATATATATATATATATATATATATATATGCCGTGTATCTTGCCATGGAGTAAACAAAACTTTGTATTACAGACCATTATTACTGCAGTCAGTATGACAGTATGATAGATTGATTTGTTTTCTACGGCTTATCAACCCTTTGCAAGTCATTTAAAGCCAGAAAACCGTTTTAGATTGTATTTATTTTAGATAATAATGGTTTTAGTGATACAAATCTTACTAATTAACCCATAGTTGTGGAGAGAAGAGATGGATTCATACTTTTCCCAAAGGTATTTGCGTGTATGTGAATATAACGAACACAACGGAAATTGGAACTCGGCTCTCCGGTTAAAAAGTCCGAGTCGTTATCCATTACACCACCTGCACATCCAACCTTCATCACCTGGTATTCCTAAACGATCAACTATTGCAGTCAGTATTCCTCATTTGTAGCGTTTTAATAACTTAATCCAAAGCTAACCTGCATGGTATTTCAAATAGTTCAGCTATCAACGCCAGTGATAAGTGTTTCGAACCCAGGAAATGGCCAGGGTATCCTAAACTGATTTCCAAGGCATTATTTTCAAGATATTAATTATTCAAATGAAATATAATTCGGCCAAACTCAGGCTAACATTGATTGTTTTAAATGTAATGTTCAATATCTTTTCCGACAATAGACACTTACAATGTAAATATTAGCAGACTACGTTGACGCATTTCAAAACTAATTTAAATTGACTGGAAGGAGTTTGCGTTTAGAAACTTCTAAAATCACTGACTTTAGCGACGTTTTAGCCATCTGTCATCACGATATAATTCTCTTTTTAAAAAAATCTCAAAAATTAAATATACTTTTCTGAAACTTTATTTGAGGAATATTAGCTGATTTAAAGTTTAATTAATCTGATTTGAAACAAATATTACTTTAAGTTTTAAATATCGCAGAAATGCATTTTTAAAACGGCAGTAGGTGTTTATTTAACATGTTGACAGCTTGACTGACAAACAGAAGTTTATCTATTTTTTCTACGGTGGACATGTCGGTAAAATTTACTTGAGGAATATAACATGAGCGTCTTTTTATATAATTTTTAATTACCCAATAATCTTAAAAATTTAGGTAAATATTCTCCGTAATCTAATGTTTTATTGAATTTTAGATACTTTGGCTTTAAATTTACTATAGTTACCGCTCTTATTTTTTGATAATATCGTGTATGGACGTCTGTATTTACAAAAATCGGCACATTTATGCACATACAAAAAAATCTCTTTTTAAAATATTGGCGGTCGATGAATTGTAGCAAGCTTTTTCATTTATGATTAGTAAATATGGTTTTTACTTAATAGCAGTATCATCAAACCGCTACAAATAATACAGAAATATTTAAAATTTTATTGTTTATTCTAATTAAAATTTAAAAAAAAAAGAAAATTCATTTTTTTCGAAAATTTTGTTCCTTAAGACAATAATGTCCATTATATATCATATTGATAAAAGCAATTAAAAGCTTTTGTAATTAAATAATGCCTTTGTTTTATTGCCTTTGTTATTTTACGATTCAGCGCAGGTATTTGATAACTTAGGGTCTCGATTTAAAAAGATGATGATTTAAATTCTTCAATGAGTTCTGCGTGTAACTAATATAGACATTAAGCGGTTGCAAAACTTAATTTCTCGATTCAGTTAAATAAGTGGGGGTAACAGATGTAAAAATATATATATATATATATATATTTTTACCAAGATTTTCTAAAAAGAGAACATTTCTAAAATAATTTAATTAATTTCTGAAGAAGTCCTGAATACTTCATTAAAATTTGATTTTTGTATGAATTCCCAAATCAATGTGTTTTTCATCGTAAAAAAGGCGCTAAAATTTCTTATACTAACCCCACCGCGCCGCTGACACAATAAAAACAAAATTTTTAACCGTTTCCAAATATGATACAAAAAAAAATAATTTAATAATCAAAAACATCCTTTGACCTTTCCTCTTAACAAAAAAAAAAATAAATAAATAAATAAATAAAGAAAAAGATTTTGACAATAAAACTAAAGTTTGAGCTATTTTTTCATCATAGTATGCTATTTTTTTTTAGCAAATCTGTGAAGGTATCTATATGTATATATGCATGTAGGTATAAAGTGTCTGAAAACCATACCACGGGTTGAACCAAGCCTTGTGAGTGAAATTGCGTAGACGGAACTCTTCTGGGCCGACGATAGCTGTGCTAGCACGAAGTCACAAGTCATCGTGACAGAGGGTTTGAGCGTGCTGGCCTTGTTCGTATTGTTGATCACGCTAGATAACACGCTCTCTCCCAGAAACTGTAACTAATGTCTTCTCAGCATAGTTGTAGTATAAACCACAGGTGAGCTCTGTGGGTGTTGAACAAACACAAATGTACCTGAGCGAGCGTCTGCAATAGGGATTGGCTAATCGCCCCAGTAGACGGCTATCCTCGAATACAAGTGGCCAGCTATTATTATTATTATTGTATAGACAGATGAATGTGCCGCCTGGTAGAAGAATGTTCATTGTGGAAGTGTTGCTTTCGGATATTCTCGGAAAGCAAACGAAAAGCTGATAAGAAGTGTCTGAGAAAGTCATGATGTGGAACTTCCTGAGATATAGGTATCAGGCATGATGTCACTTGTAATATTTATGGTAGGCTTTGCTTGAGTAAAACAGGAAAATAGACTCAATTGTGAAATCATCGTAGCATAGCAGCAACAAACGACTAAATCGCGTTAAATATTAACAAATTCATGTCACATTTGTGGAACAGCGTGCAAGTCAGCTGGTGAGTTGAAAAGCTGCACAAATGTTCACAAAAATAAAACCTAATGACAACAAAATGTGTCTCATGTCTGCAAAATGATTTAAAAGTTGATTTTTTTTATTTAAAGAGCCATTTCCGTTCGAGGTATAACTGAATCGTACAATGTTTCCTTGCGATGGTCATGCTAGACATCGAGGAGGTTATATATATATATATATATATATATATATATATATATATATATATATATATATATATATATATATATATATATATATATATATATATATATATATATATATATATATATATATATATATATATATATATATATATATAAAAAAAATATGTATATATATATATATATATATATATATAGAACGTCCTATAGAAAAAAAACATGTCCTATTTTTGAATTTTAAGTAGAACGTCGAAGTGTGGAAATTTTTTGAATTTTGATAGAACGTCAAAGTGTGGATATTTTATATATATATATATATATATATATATATATATATATATATATATATATATATATATATATAGTGGAACCTCGACATACGGGTGACCCAGCTTACGAGTGTTCTAAGTTACGAGCAGAAAAAAAATGACGATTTTTTGTTTCATGTTACGAGTTTGCCGCGAGTTACGAGTCGTGTTTGATAGCTTTGATTTTGAAAATCGCGCGCAGCCCAGCCATCTACTAAGCTATTAAAAGACAAACAAGCTCTCTCAGCATCTCGAATGAGAGCCACAAAGCTAGTTCCATTGTTTATCTCGTCGAATATGGTCGTGATCTGCTTTGTGTTTAGCTCATGATTTGATTTGTGCAGTTATTTTACTAAACTTTTTGTTGTAACTAAACCATGACTATGAACAGGACAGTGCTATGAAGAAGCGAGTGATTTCACTTGAAATGGAACGTGAAATCATTGCAAAACATAAACGTGGCGTACGTGTTGTTGATTTGGCAAAGGAGTTTGACCATATTACTTCGACATTATGCACTATTCTTAAACAGAAGGATACACTGAAAACTATAACGCCAGTCAAGGTCGTTACGATTCTTTCAAAGTTTCGGACTCTGCTTCTCGAAGACACGAAAAAGCTGCTTTTGCCGTAGGTGCACGAAAAACAACTCTCAGTGACAGAGGTAGTTATTTGTGAGAAGGCACGAGTGATTTACAGTGACTTGCTAAAACAGACACCAGGCACTTCAACAGACTTAGATTCACAAGATTCATTTAATGCCAATCGTGACTGGCTTGATAAGTTTAGGAAGGTATGGTGAAACAGCGAGTTCTGATAAGAAGACAGCGGAAAAATACGTAAAACCCTTCGCTGGATTGATTGAGGTGGAAGGATATGTCCACCAACAAGTCTTCATCTGTGACGAGATATGGCTATTTTGGAAAAAAATGCAGAAAATTTTGGGAATGTGGGATAATTTTGTGGTCTTTATAGAAACACCCCCCAAAAAAGTGTCAACAGGCCGTGCATTGGCGTTGGGTAATGACACGTGCCTAACGCACTTCAGAAAAAATTCTGAATGGAAGGAAGAAAAAAAAAAACATAGATAGGCTTTTATTGAAACGACCTTCGGTTCAAGGTCAAGAAAGCATGTCGAAAATCGAAATGTCAGTGAAGAAGATACGAACGTCATTGATTACCTTGAAAAATCAGCGACGAAGATTAGATGTTAAGTAAAAAAATAATAATGTACATAATTTTAAGTTTAGCGCTAAGTTAAGTGAAAAACAAAAAAGAAATTGTAGCAATTACTTGTACATATGTTAGCGCAGAGACAATAAAAAAAAATAACTGTTAAAAATATTTAGCAATTAATTTCATTAATAAAGTGAATTAAAAAAATAAAAGTAAATTGTACCAATAAGTATTGATAAGTTTTATGAGCCAACAAAATCTCCGTCATCTGTCTCCTACAAGACCCACACTTCAACATCTGCCACGCACTCCCAACTTCAATTTACCGTTACTCAGCGCTGCCCCTTAAATGTCAGAGGTCAGCAGGCATATTTGATTATTTCTGGAGTACTATTTAATACTACTACATTCATACATGCATTCTATGTTATTTATACTATAGTAAAATATATTTGTCATGTTTAAAAGTACGTATCAAAAAAGGGGTGTTTTAATGGGGGGGTGTCTGGGACGGATTAATGGTATTTTAATTATTTTAAATAGCTTCGACTTAAGAGTAACTCGACTTACGAACTCGGTCATGGAACGAATTAAACTCGTATCGCGAAGTTTCACTATATATATATATATATATATATATATATATATATATATATATATATATATATATATATATATATATATATATATATATATTAATAAATTTTAATTAACATATTATATATAATAAACACATTATATATTAATAAATATACATATTATCCTTATATAATTAATACTGCTGTTTTATTACATCGAACACTATATGTGCTATATATATAAATCTATCGGATTAATAAATAAAAATTCCTTTTATATATATATATATATATATATATATATATATATATATATATATATATATATATACTGGATTGCTTAGTTTTTGAGGGCTTTTGGAGTCATTTAGTAAAAGACGCATAAGTCATGAAAGAATAATAATCTTGAGACACTTCTTGACGCATCTTCTGAATGAATCCGCCGTTAGCATCGATGACTGCTTCAATACAAGGTCTGAAACGTTGTCATGTCCGAATCAGACGACCTTTATCTATTTGGAGCATTTTATATTGTTAAGGGTTGTTGATTGACTTCAGTCTCGACTACGCTTCATACGTAGTAGTTCAACTGATTCAGGTCTGAAGAACAACGAAGCCATATGTTTGATGTGACGTGATTGTAACTCATCTATTCTTAGGTCATCTATTCTTAGGTCGTCTTATGAGAATGCGCAGAATTTTGTCGATAGGTGTACGTTCTTCTTTTGCTCACATCTGTCCAAGGACTCCAACACCTCCTCATAGTTAGCAGCATTGACCCTTACGCCTTGAGGAAAGAAGTGAGAAAGCATGAAATCACCCTCGTTGCTCACGGCTACCATAACCATTACAATTGATGGAAACTTAGTATGCGTGACCGTTAGAACGTACTTAAGTCTTCTGCATAACTATTTGTCATTTCTCTGGTTGACCTTTTGGTCCTGATTAAAGTTTTTTCTCGTTAGAGAAAAACCAAAGCATTCCACGCTCTTAATGTTTCAACTTGTCCAACAAAAACTTTGTGCGTATCGGAGGGTTAACTTTTGTTCTTGCAGACAATAATTAGTCTCTTTGCATCACATATGACTTTTATCGACAATTCTTCTGATAGAACGCCTTTATGTCTTAAGCTTAGTGACAACATTAATTGACTTTCAAGGTTTTGGAAGTAAGTGAGCATACAACAGAAATCAAAAGAAATACTACTACTACTACTACTACTAATAATAATAATATGAACACCACCCAGACCCGGTTACGGAGATAGGACCTGTTACAATTCTATGGGACTACACAATACACACTGTCAGAACAATCAAAGCCAACCGCCCAGACATTGTTATTAAAGACCACGAACAAAAAAAGTGCCTCCTTATTGATATGGCAGTCCATGCAGACTACAATGTATAATGATATGCAATGATATTCAAAAAGCTGTCAAAATACAAGGACCTTGAAATAGAAATCTCAAAAATGTGGCACCTGGGAACATCAACAATCCCTGTTGTAGGTGGAGCCCTAGGATTGGTTGGAAAAGATTCCAGTAGACTAATCGAAGGGATTCCTGGAAGTCCATACCTCAAAAAATTGTTCTGACAAGTACAGTCAACACTTTACGAAGGGCTTTGTCTATGTAATTCTTTTTTTATTTTCAGTGGAAAGTGTCATGATGCCATTTCTAACCTTAGGTCCATGGGCGGGACCCGGAAAGAAATGTGTAAACGCCAGAAATCAAAGAAAATAAAAATAATAATAATAAATAAAACATTTTGATTATTTAATATGCATTACTCTAAGAAGGTTCATATTTTAGAATTATAATGACTCAGCCAAACTCTTATGTTTATAACAAGAGACCTCGATTCCCCTTGGATGATTCATTGTTGTCGTCTTCTGCTAAACTAAGATATTCATAAAAAATATCTATATATGTTCAGCAGGTGGCCATGTGTGCAACCATATTTATAATATAAACTGCATTCGCTTACAATTGTGTCTGTGTATAAAAGTATGGTAATGTATTTATATATATATATATATATATATATATATATATATATATATATATATATATATATATATATATATATATATATATATATATATATATATATATATATATATATATATATATGGGCACGTAGCCGATTGGTTAGAACGTTTGCATTCAGACAATGAAAACTGAGTTCACCATAGTCGATTTGTCAGGAAGGAGGCTTCCTGATGTCATCGGGCTGGAGGTATTCGATCCCAGCGTGCGGCATTTGAAAGTCCCTGAAAACCATACCACAGGTTGACCAAGCCTTGTGAGTGAAATTACGTAGACGGATTGGGTTGATAGCTGTGCTAACACGAATTACAAGGCCTTGTTCAAATTGTTGATCACGCTAGATAACACGCCCGTTCCCAGAAACTGTAACTAAGGTCTGCTCAGCATAGTTGCAGTATAAACCACAGGTGGGCTCTGTGGGTGTTGAATAAATATAAATGTGCCTGAGCGAGCGTCTGAAATAGGGATTGGCTAGCCGCCCTGGTAGACAAGTATCCTCGAATACGAGTGGCCAGCTATATGATACCTACGTATATATTAGAACATGTTCTGATATGCAATTACAGCTTGTGTCATTTTATTCGGCGTTAAGCATCCATTTTGGAATTGAATGTGTAGATGGAGCTGATCAAGTGAAATAATTTTCAACTACATATAGAGCATCTGTGTTGACATGCGTTTGAATATCATGACAGAATTTGGCCGAGAAAATAACGTGTAGACCTACCAACTTTTACAGAAAATAATTGCTATTTTGTAGTAATATGGGCATTCGCTCTTGTAGTTAAGTGTAGGTTTTTTGTATGGTGAAATAGTAAATTTGTTATTATTTGTGTTAAACAATATGTCAAGGAAGGGAATTTTATTATTAGTATTGAGTTCAAACGTGTATTTAAGGACAGAATTATTTTGGAAACGTTTTTGAAGTTGAAATATTTCATCTGTATTTTTAACTAACATAAGGATATCATCAACATATTACTACAAAATAGCAATTATAAAAAATCTAATACATCGTGCAGAAACTAATTCATCCACAAAACAGATTTTTATAGTGAGCTAAACAATATAAAACTAACACTTATTAATAATAGCTTTCCAAACTATATAGTTGATGATCAAATAAGATGCTTTCTTAGAAATCTCAATACTAAGCAAATCGTACATAATATGGTTTCTACTAATCTCAAACATATTAATCTCCTATATCGTAATCAAATGCATACTAATTATAAACAAGATGAAAATATACTAAAAAATTAGTAAATACTAATATATCTACAACAGATCCTAGCAAAAAATTTAAGTTAATCATATACACTAAATCTAGTATATCCAACTCAATTATTCGCAATGATTCTTCTCCCCCGGCTAGCGATTTGCAAAAAAACCAACATAGTTTACAAATTCAAGTGCCCTTTGGGAGATTGTATCTCCAACGAATTAAATAATATTTATGTTGGTTACACCACAAACACGCTTTCACGACGCTTGACACTACATTTGAATGATAACTCTAACATTTTTAGGCATTTAAAACAACATGCCTGGCCGCATACACAATCCCGGAAAATCCTTGTTGAAAACACAACTATACTTAAACATGAAAACAATAAACAAAAACTAAAAATTCTTGAAGCTATATGCATAAAACAGTTGAAACCTAACCTAAACAAAATAAACTATGAAATCTCCACAAATATTCTTAAATGCCTATAATTGGTAACAGAAGCCATTGGTTTATACCAACAGTTTCCCATCCTTAATACTTCTCGTTTTCACTCTCGCGTGGTCATGTGTGACGTCTTGATCTGCGGTGGTTTTATATTATATATATATATATATATATATATATATATATATATATATATATATATATATATTCTATCATGCTCTAGAGTGAGCGGCTTGGTGATAGTAGTCGTGGCTCCAGGGGGAGGAGCAGTCCTATGGTTAGAGAGAAACTCAGCAGTGTTCCGCCACGGAATATGTGAGCGAGCGGCGCTATATTGAGTCTGATTTGCAATCTCTTCGTCACCGAGGCCCGTTGGAACAGTTGGTATGATGTTTGCTTGACGACCTAACTGTCAGGGTTTCAATTCACGGTAATAGATACGCACTGCTGATGAGTCCTAAATATAGGATGAAACGGCCGTCCAGTGCTTTCTGCATTCTGTCGAGTTTTCTATCAGACTCGATGAATTACTTGTGTGTGTGTAAAAGAATGCTGTTTTTATTTATTAATCCGACAGATTTTCATTTCTAGTTTTTTAGTGGATGTTCGCATTTGAGTAGACGATCCGTTTACTTATAAAAAAGTATATTTATTTATTTCGTCTAACTGCCTGAATATTCGATAAAACTTATTAGAGAAAAATAAAGAAATATACTGTTTAACAAGTAATAGTATCCGCTAAAAATAACGTCTATGTTATTCCTAAAGAATTAACGAATTTATTTTTCTGACGAAATTTTTATCATTCAAAGGTTTTTAGTGGATACCCGTATTTGAAATAGACGCTCGATTAATTTTAAACCGTATTACATCTATCGGAAATCCTGATAAATAAAATATGCTCTCTCTATTTTCTTTATTAAAATTTCTCGAGTTTTGAAAATATAAACGGGCCTCTTATTCAAACATTGGTAAGAACTAAAAATAACGTCCGAAGTAATATATATATATATATATATATATATATATATATATATATATATAGAAGGTGATATAACAATGACCATGACATGATATTGTATTCCTATTGATATTGTATTCATATCAATTAATAACATCATTCATCAAAATATTTTCAAATATCTTCAATGTTATTTTATTAGTATATGCCACATTTCAGTACATATCATTTTCGATCTGATGAATTTATAAGGATTTTTTCGATATTTTTAGCTTGTCCAGATAAATGTCGAGGTTGCATAGAACGAAACATTATGGTAATTTCAAGGTGTCAGGTCTGTAGAAAAACTTTACAGATGAAATAATTTCTCATTCTCGCTTTATCGTTTGCAGGGTTTCATTTACTGCTTGTGATAGGCCATACTCACGCAGAAAAAACATCATTCAATTTCATTACTCCCCAAAGGTATCTTTTGTTTCAATATATCATCCAAAAGAGCGTGTTCAGGTTCAAGAAATTGGTTATATAGAATTCCCTTTGAATATCATAAATCTTCTTTTTCTTTAGTAGATTCCGTTTAGGTTTTGATGCTAAATATTGTCTTGCACGATTTCCTTCAATTTTGATTTTTGTAACAATCCATTTTTCATTGCCGGTGACCATCTTCTTTAAAAAAAAGTCAAACCCAAAGTGAAAAGCAAATATATAGACACTGACCGATATACATTCCTATACGTTCATGTGGAAGCCATTTTTCTATTTTTGAATCTTTCTTCGGGCTTGTAAACAACATACAATTGTTGGTTGATTGTATCAGTAACAAAGAACTAAAAGAACGTCAAGGACATTTCTCAGACTTGCCTGACATTGCGCAAAAGTTGGCACAGGGAATTTTTACAGCAAGTTGATATTTGCATGCGGGTTCTTGTCAAGGCTTACAATGAGTGTAATAACATTTTATAGTTATTACTACCTGGACAATAGTTATGAAGACACGGTTTGTCCAAATTATAATCATCCACTCTCTTCTTCGCAAAACATTGTGTTATGCTAAGAAGTAAAGCTTTTTAAAAAAAAAAGATATTTTGTGGTGGGACGTAGTGCAAGAATCGAGTTTCATAGCTTACCCAAGGACATGAATGTTAACTGAATATCACCGATACTGTTCCTGTCTTGATAGCATTTGCTCTCTCTCTATATCTATCTATCTATCTATCTATCTATCTATCTATCTATATTATCATCCACAGACAGACTGTTTCGCCGTATCACAGCTCTTCAGTGTGGCTAGACGTCCAATTGCTTCAAGCCAGGATCGAAACCCGTCCGATTTGCCATCAGTCGGAGTTTCTACCCCTGAGTTTATCATCAGAGAGAAAGGGAAAAGTCTAGCGTATTATTTTTACGAATGTAAACAACCGTCAGACAGCCGTGGTGCACTATTCTTTTAATGAAGAGCGTTGCGTTAGCGGAGACTGCTGCTGTTGAGAATTACCCTCTCTGTCAACAGTGCGCAACCGAAATTATCGAGAGTATAATAATGTCATCCATATACAGGTCTGTTTCACTGTATCACTGTTCATCAGTGCGGCTATATATATATATATATATATATATATATATATATATATATATATATATATATATATATATATATGCATAATTTATACGCATATGAAAGAACCAATGACCTTGCATCTCCTAGCTAGGGTTAAAACAATATAAAATAATTCATAAATAATGCTGTATGCTCTATTCAAGGGTCATCGTCTGATAATGGTCATGTACTTGACATCAAATCTATACATAGCGCAACACAACTTTCTTTAAAGGTTTTTTTTCACGCAAAGAGTTCACTTTCATTTTATTTTTCTTAAACATTTTTTTCATCATGTTTCTATTTTGTCTATTGGACTAATAATAACAATATTAATATAATTATTATTATAATAATAATTAGGGATTTTTCGAATTAATTACCTTACATACATTCTTTAAGAAGCATACGTGAATTAACTTTCTTTCTTTCTCGCTCTCTCTTTCTTTCTCTCTCTCTCTCTCTCTCTCTCTATATATATATATATAT